>CM051378.1:14057493-14532493 GCA_028015245.1 Cardamine occulta | reverse complement strand
TATTTATATTTACATGCATGAATACAACTTGAATTCCGTGACAGTTAAAACTTTTATGATTAATAATACACTGATAATAATAAAAATTAACATCTCGACTAATACTAAAATATACTATATTAAAAAATACTTTAATTTGTAAAAAAATTATCATCAATTCATCCAATTATTAAGTCTACCATATTGACAACAAAAAAATGATAATTGTCTCACAAAAACATATTATTAAATTTTGACAAAATTTTTTTTATTATTATTAAATTTATCATCAATTAAATAAACAATTTAAATAGCAGCTGGGAAGCTAAAAGATGATATTCCCAAATCCCAACGATCAGTTTACTGCTTGAGCACATCTAGTAGCAAGAGTATGGCGATTACGGTGCCGAGACGGCAACTCTTCATCGGCGGTCAATGGTCAGAACCCGTTCGCCGTCAAACTCTCCCTGTTATCAATCCCGCCACCGAAGACATCATCGGTACTTTTTCTTGTTTTGATCACGTTTTGTTTGAACTAGATCAATCAATTTCGCGAGTTTCGATTCAATCAGCTGAGATTAGGAGTACGCATTTACTTGTACACTTCAAAAATTCATAGAGCTTCGAACTTTTGTCTGCTTAAGATGATGGGAGTTTCTTTTGTGATGCGGCTTTAATTTCTAGCTACCTTTGGCTGTTGATCTGCATTGAACCTTTGTGATCTTGTTCTATGAACTAAATAGTTTTGCGATTCATCCTTCCCGAACGCAGCATACAAATCTCCGTTGTACTGCGCTCTCCAAGTGCATATAATTTTTGTATGAACTAGATCCTAAGCTGTTTTTGCGTTAGATCTGTTGAAACTCTGGATCTTCTCTTCTGCTGATGGAGTTCTTTTTAGTGTTTGAAGTTTTTTGAACTAGGATTTGGTTGTGTGTTTTAGGTTATATTCCAGCTGCAACTTCTGAAGATGTGGAGCTCGCGGTGGAAGCTGCTAGGAAAGCACTTACTAGGAACAAAGGAAAGGATTGGGCTAGAGCATCTGGGGCTGTTCGTGCCAAATACTTGCGTGCTATTGCAGCTAAGGTATTTGTTAGAGTTTACGAAATCTATGTTACTTTCGTGTTGCATTCTGGGTTAGCTGTTTCTTCTAATGTAGTTGTTAATGTTGTCACATGTACATCTATATCCAGGTGATAGAGAGGAAGTCTGGACTAGCTAACCTTGAGGCTATTGATTGTGGTAAACCTCTAGATGAAGCAGCATGGGACATGGTACTCTAACTTTACTTTTGGGAACATTTGGAGTTTTTTTGTAATTTAAATGTCATATATGGTTGTTTGTAACCCTTTCAGGATGATGTTGCTGGATGTTTCGAATATTATGCTGACTTAGCTGAAGAGTTAGATGCTAAGCAGAAGGCTCCTCTTGTGCTTCCGATGGATACTTTCAAGGGTTACATTCTCAAGGAACCCATTGGTGTGGTTGGGCTAATTACTCCATGGAATTATCCATTACTGATGGCTGTCTGGAAAGTTGCGCCTTCACTTGCTGCTGGGTGCACAGCAGTACTGAAACCTTCAGAGTTGGCCTCCCTGTGCGTATATTTGGTTCCTTGACACCATAGCTAGCTGTTTTAACTATTAGTTCATAAATTCACCAATCTGATGCGGTTTTACTTCAGGACATGTTTGGAGCTTGCTGATATTTGCCGCGAGGTGGGTCTGCCACCTGGTGTTCTTAATATTCTGACTGGTTTAGGAACTGAAGCAGGTGCTCCACTGGCGTCGCATCCACATGTTGACAAGGTTTGATTATAGTCAGTTTTATCCTTACTAGTATACTGAAAGTCAAAACATTTGAAGATTGTGCATTTATTCTTACTTTTCTGGGTTAGTTGAAGTATTAATATTTTCGCCTTTACCAGATTGTATTCACTGGAAGCACGGCAACTGGAAGCATCATTATGACTTCTGCTGCCAAATTGGTTAAAGTAATTCCAAATGTTCTTGTTGCTTTCCTTTGGAACAAGTATCTATCTGGCTTTTATATATTTTCACCTATGATTTCATTCCACAGCCTGTTTCCTTGGAGCTTGGGGGTAAAAGCCCTATCATCGTCTTTGATGATGTTGAAATTGACAAAGGTAGGTAGTTTTGGAACCATAAGAAAACCAGGGTATATGTATTCTTATGTTCTTAACTATAGGTTTAATTAGTGGCAGTACTTTTATTCTAAACAGCTGTGGAATGGACTATGTTTGGTTGTTTCTGGACAAGTGGTCAGATTTGCAGTGCGACATCGCGACTTCTCGTGCATGTAAGTGAGCATATAATCTGCAGTAGTCTCTGATTATAGATTCTCAATTGAACTGTACATGATATGTGATATCCTTTAACACAACTCCCCGTCCACCCAAACCTGCTCTCTAGAGAAGCATTATGTTATATGTTATAAAATTAAAGGTTTGCTACGTAAATTAAATAATTTCGCTAATAGCTTAGTCTATTTTAGTCCTAAAGCAGGTAGAAAATATAAAGACAGTTTCTAACTTCTCCTTTACATGAAACCACCAATGCAGAGGTCAATACACAGTTCGGTGTATTATTTGTAAGACTGGTCATCAACAATTCGGATAGATTGTGGATAAGTATCAGTGATCATAAAACTTTGGATTACCTGATAAAAGTAGGATAGAAAAGCTTCACTATACTTCTTGTGTAATGTTGTTTTCATGAAAAGAAAATTCTGGTGAAATGACAGGAAAGGATTGCTGGCGAATTTTTAGACAAGCTGGTAAAATGGACAAAGAACATTAAGATTTCAGATCCTTTTGAAGAAGGCTGTAGGCTTGGTCCTGTTGTCAGCAAAGGACAGGTAATATTTGCTTAACAGAATTGATATTCTCAAGAATCAACACCTCAAGCCCCCAAAACCTTCTAATCTAATAATGGGGTAATCACGTTAAGATTTTTAGTCACGGCTTACATCTTAATCCTATGCAGTACGAGAGAGTACTGAAGTTTGTCTCAAACGCTAGGAATGAAGGTGCAACTGTCCTCTGTGGAGGAGCTCGTCCTCAGGTACATGACAGAGATAGACTAATCTTCTTTGTATGTTCAAATACCATCTAGAGTCCGTAGCACTTACGAGTCTTTTTATTTATGTTCGGCAGCATTTGAAGAAGGGATATTTTGTTGAACCTGCCATAATTTCAAATGTGACTACTTCAATGGAAATCTGGAGAGAGGAAGTATTTGGTCCTGTTCTGTGTGTCAAAACATTCTCCACCGAGGATGAGGCAATCCACCTGGCAAATGACTCCCAGTGAGTTTAGATTTTTTTTCTTATCTTGATCAAGAAACTCCACTGATGATGTATTAGATGTTATGCCTGACTCTATTTGTATATGCAGATATGGATTAGCAGGGGCGGTATTATCAAATGATCTGGAGAGGTGTGATCGTGTTAGTAAGGTAAGCATCTAACTTATAATCAGTAACTGCAAACATCTCATGATTAAACTTTATCTCTTGAGTTTATGAATCGTGATCATTGTGTTTTCAGGCTTTTGAGGCAGGAATTGTGTGGGTCAACTGCTCTCAGCCATGCTTTTGCCAAGCTCCATGGGGCGGAACTAAACGCAGTGGATTTGGCCGTGAATTAGGAGAATGGTAAGTCCTCTCTCTTTAAGTTTCATGATTACCAAAACATAAAAAAAGACCTCCATGAAGATGAAATCGTTTTCATGATAACTTAAACCTTAGTTACAAAAAATTGAATATATTGAAACATATTTTGCTTCCTTGCAGGGGACTTGAGAACTACTTGAGTGTGAAGCAGGTGACTCAGTATATCTCTGATGAACCATGGGGATGGTACAAACCTCCTTCCAAGCTCTGAGACAAAAATTATACTTATATTTCCTTGAAAGATGTAATAATGAGAGAGGATACCAATATAAGAGATCCTTGTGTAGGAGATATTGTGTTGCTAGTTCAAAATTCAATAAATAAATGGAAAATAAGATGGGATGATATTTCGTTTCTCTCATAATAATGTGCCATACACTTTTATAAGTTGCATAAAACTGGCATCAGAATCAAAGCAAAAGATGATTGCTACAGCCTACAGTGACATCACAAGGCACAGAGGTCAAGTGATCTGCGACCTAATGTCAGATCGGATTCATGCAGTTACAGTTGTGTGGTGAAAACTAAACCACAATGGTCAAAAGAAATGACTCTTGAAGCTCTGTACGAATGATGATGTCCACATGTAAGCAAAGAAGAAGATCTATTGGTGTGGTGATGTATTCTTCTGGGTGACTTCGTTGTACCATGTCTTCCAAGCATCCATGTAATGGGAAAAGAGGTCTTTCAAAACTGAAAATTTGTTCAGAACAGAACAGAGTTAATTTCATATGTTTTGTTTTCTAGCAAAATCTTATCAAATGGATGTGAGTAAAATAATGTGCACCTTGGTTTTGGTAAGAGGGACGATAATCAGAAACCAGATTCTCCACATAAAAAGCTCTCCTGGAGTTGTCCTCTAAAGCAGCAGTTGGATATGTACCAGTCGTGGCTGGTGCAAAAGGACCAAAATGGTGACCTCTTGATTCATGAGCATCAAAGATTTTGTTATAAGAACTCTCTGGTACTGCATGTTTTTTCATCTTTAGCCTTCTCTCTGAAGCATTTTCATGGGATGAAGATGATGATTTGCTTCTCTTGACATTGACGTTTGTAATATCAGTTCCAAAAGCTCTTTTTCTTGACTCCATTTGCATGAAATCGCTGCTCAGCGTGAAAGTAGGCTCACCATTGTATCCTAACCACTTGAAAGCTGGTTTCCTAGAATCTATGGTGTGAGTCTGTCACAAGGGAAAACAGAAACTAGTAAGACTAATTCACAGCTATATATCACCAATGGTTCACAACTGTTGCAGCTGTTACAAGTTTGATTTACCTTCTCAATGAGATTCATTGACGACAAAACATTAGCAATATCATAAAGCCGCCTTACTTTAGCTGCAGAAAAGTAATCAATGTGTCAAATAAACACAGATCAATTTGCCTCAAAGCTAAGTATGTAACATAAAAGATAATTACTTCTCATAATTGATGTATTGTGGGCATCACCAAGCAGTAATTTAGCAGCCTCGTCAAGGGAGATGATCCTAGCCTACACAGTTTAAAACACATTCAAGAAAAATCTTTAGTAACTTGGTGATAAACACTTAGTTCGTAAACGAATCTTTTGAACTTCTCACTTACTTCAGAGCAAATAAATAGTTTGATAAAGTTCTGAGTAAGCAGTCCTAAAGATTTCTCTCTTCGGTTATCTGTCACACATAAACCAACCAAACAAAACATCAGGGAATCCAGATTACATCTCATAAACCATAACTGTTCTTTGGCATAAAGGTCCAGTTCCACTTATATAATTGACAAAGAGGGCTGATTCTAACCTAGAACTCGGTACTTTGCAATTGAACTAAACCCAAACACAATTAAGTCAGTACCTATTTTTGAGGGATCAGAAGATTGGGGAAGAGAGCCAGGTTTTGAAGTATCAGTCTGGCTACTAGAATGGGGCTGAGAAGACTCTTCCTCATCATCTTCATCATCAGATGCCTAAAAGTATGAAAATTTAACCATTAGGAGTATGAAGACAACAAATTAAAGACTTGAGTAGATCAAGAAAAACAAAATCCAAATCACTTACTTTAACATTCTCATTGACATAGAAACGGTGAAAAGTATCCTTAACTCCCTCATCCTGCATCAAGAACACTTCCTATGAGCTTATTCAAATCAAACTGGGATTGGATTCAATTCAAATACAAACAAACAATTAAAAAAAAAAAAGAAAAACTGACTTGTAACTCCTTCAAAGCTCCTGGAATTGCAGCAAATCCTTTCCAGGTATACTGATTTTTAGCTCTTCTTGTTAAAACCTAAAATTTCACCAGACTCATTTCTAAAGAGATTTAACAAAATCTGAAAAAAATGAAAGCAGTGAGGAAATAAATCTCACCCCAACACTCTCCAGCACATTAACAATATCATAGATTCTTCGTCTCTCGACTCCTGAAATAAAACCCCCAAAAACCCCAATCAACAAAATTAATTACGATGTGAGCAGAATTGACTCAATTGAGACAAAAATACTAAAAATCGGAAACCAGGTAAATGGAATACCTAATTTCGAAGCAGCATCGTCAAGCCCAATCATTTCAATTCCATCTCGATTATACAAAGCTAAGAAACTGAGAGAGAGAGACAGAACTAATCAGAAACAAATTCAAAAAGCGAGATTGAGATTGGTTAAAAAAGACACTAACTTGGTACAAAGAAGACCGAGAGATTTCTGTTTCCGACTATAGGAATGGTGTAGCGACGAAGAAGATTCCGGCATAGAAGAAGAAGAAGAATAAATCGTCATTTTCGATCTTTCCGGTGGTAGATCTGACATGATTGACGACGGAATCAATGGATTGAGAATTTTGGGTGTGGGATTAAAGAGGGATTTAAGCCAAAAAAGGATTCGAAAAAAATGGGGGGGGGGGAATTTAGGAAGATACGTTAAAAGCTTGAGCGCCAATTTGAATTCACTCCTTTTGTGTTTTGGCTCCTCCTTCTTCACTCCACTCCTTGAAATTTTGGTAAAGCTGAGCCCTATACGGTTTTCTTCTCGGTTCAGATCCGATTTTTCGGTTTTTTCTTTTTTGTTTCTTCGGTTTGGAAAAAATTTCTTACCAAATTTTTAAGAATGCAGTTTCAACTTTGTTTTTTTTTTTTTTCTTTCATTCCCTAATCTAGATTTGAGGAGACGAAAAAGGATATTTTAAATCAATACTAACCAAATATAAGTAGATCTGTTTTTGATGTATATAATTTGAATTCAAAAAGTAAAGTTGTAAGGGATTTTGGGTTTGGTTTGGTTTACTTGGTTTAGGATTTATTTAAACCTTTACGAGTAAGTTAATTTGACTGATAGGTTTTACCATCAGAGCATAAGCAAACCAAACCAAACCATAAGAGCATAAGCAGAATCACAATGGTCAATTTTTTTTATTAATTATGTTACTATTATTATAAAGTTCTAATGACATACAAAAAAAGTTGTTATGTACTTCATTAGGTTTGTTAAGTTGGTTTTTTTTTTTTATTAGGTTTGCATACTTATTTTATTGATATTTTACGCTCTTCAATAATGCAGTGTTACCAAACTCAAACTTATAGAAGTGACAGAATGAATTGTGGATATAAGAAAAAATAAAATAAAATTAACACCATTTTTGAAAATTGTTATTTTTTTCGGTTACTTTCATGGGCCTATTTTGAAGCCCATATTTGATGATGCATACTCAATTGGGCCCAAAATACAGATTCTCTCTTCTAATTTGAAAATGATTGGATGGAGGGAGCGATGTTTCTGAAATCTCCAGAGACGAACAGATTCTTCATTCTTCGATTCTTTTTGAACACTTAAGTTAAACACAGCTTCTTCTGCTATGGTCTCCAAAGAGACTTGCCGCAATGAATTACGTGTTGCTATTAGACAGCTCAGCGACCGGTGTTTATACTCCGCCGCGAAATGGTGCGTTTCTTAAAACCCTAATATCACCATTGTTGTCACTTCAAGCTCACTACTGCATTAATTCCATCAAAAATCAAAATTTTCAGAGTATTTTTTATGGGTTTGCTATTTTGTTTGATTCGAATTCACTGTTGTTGTGAATTTGGTATCGGATTTGGATTTTTGACATTCGATTTTGTGGGTTTTGTGTTCTGATATGTTTGAGATTTGCATCTTCAAGTTTGAGCTCGAAATTGATTAAAAAATGTATTATTTTGATAATAGTTTCTGATTTTGGTTTAATATTAGTTAAATTTTCATTTTTTCAGTAATCGTGTTGTAATGCAATGCTGATGAATTATTAGCTAGTTCCATATCTAACATCTGCTTGGATTTCACCATTGTAGGGCAGGAGAGCAGCTTGTGGGGATAGAGCAAGACCCTTCTAATTCTACACCTTCGAATACGAGGTTCCAGCGAGGAAGCTCAAGCATCCGTAGAAGATTCAGCACCAATGAATCTATTTCAACACCACAACCTTCTGTTGGCTTCTTGCAAGCAGCTACTCCGCTCCCGGAAGAAGATGAAGTGATTAATGGTGACCTTTACCTTTTAGCAAAGGCTTACTTTGATAATCGGGAGTACAGACGGGCTTCTCATGTGCTACGTGATCAAATGAGCAAGAAATCAGTGTTCTTGCGTTGCTATGCCCTTTATCTGGTATGTTCTGTTTTCCATCTCTTTCTTTTGATTTAGCTAGAGCTCTTGTATCTTACTAAAATAGAGTGAATGGAACAAACTTTTAGAAGGTGCTCCAATGGCTTTTAAGAGTTTTTTCAGACTCGGCCGATAGGCTGCCTTCAATATATGCAATTTATGACGTTATTAGCTTCCAGGATCGAGCCACCGATTCATAATTATGTTGATGTCCAGTCATAATTATGTTCTATGGATACAAGAGATGTTAGGGTAACTGATATACAAAAATTAATAATTGAGTGCAACTTAATTGGAAGTTGTTTTTCCTGTTTAAAGACACTAAGGTGTAAATGTTTATGGCAATTACTTATTGAGTGTAATTCACTTTGATTGTACTCTTTAACATGTAATTCACTTTGTTATTGTCTCAATGAAGGCTGGAGAAAAACGGAAAGAGGAAGAAATGATAGAACTTGAAGGTCCTTTGGGTAAGAGTGATGCCATAAACCGTGAACTGGTATCTTTGGAGAGGGAATTATCAGCCCTGAGGAGGACCGGAGGAATTGACTCTTTTGGATTATACCTGTATGGTGTGGTTCTTAAAGAAAAAGGAAATGAAAGTCTTGCTCGTGCCAGCCTTGTGGAGTCTGTGAACAGCTATCCATGGAACTGGAGTGCCTGGTCAGAGCTACAGTCTCTGTGTACTTCGATCGAAATCTTGAATAGCCTTAATCTAAATAATCACTGGATGAAAGAGTTTTTTCTCGGCTATGCTTATCAAGAACTCAGAATGCACACCGAGTCCTTGGCGAAGTACAATTATCTGCAAGGTATTTTCAGTTTTAGCAATTACATCCAAGCTCAAACTGCAAAAGCTCAGTATAGTCTTAGGGAATTTGACCAGGTTGAAATCATGTTTGAAGGACTTCTGAGAAATGATCCCTATCGGGTGGAAGATATGGATTTGTATTCTAATGTTCTGTATGCAAAAGAAGCATGTGCTGCGCTGAGTTACCTTGCACATAAGGTGTTTTTGACTGATAAATACAGACCTGAGTCTTGCTGCATCATTGGCAACTACTACAGTTTAAAAGGGCAGCATGAGAAAGCAGTTATGTACTTCCGGAGAGCTTTGAAACTGAACAAGAAGTACTTATCTGCGTGGACTCTTATGGGCCATGAATATGTAGAGATGAAGAACACTCCTGCTGCCATTGATGCATATCGACGTGCTGTTGATATAAACCCTTGTGATTATCGAGCTTGGTATGGGTTAGGACAAGCATATGAGATGATGGGGATGCCTTTCTATGCACTTCACTATTTTCGTAAATCCATATTCTTTCTTCCAAACGATTCTCGGTTGTGGATAGCCATGGCTAAATGTTACCAGACTGAACAGCTTTACATGCTTGAAGAAGCCATCAAGTGTTACAAAAGAGCTGTTAACAGTACTGACTCGGAAGGAATAGCTCTTAATCAGCTGGCAAAGCTTCACCAAAAGCTTGGACGTAATGAAGAAGCTGCGTTTTACTTCGAGAAGGATTTAGGGAGAATGGATGCTGAAGGATTAGAAGGACCAAACATGTTCGAGGCTTTGGTTTTTCTTGCTACACATTTCAAAACTCACAAGAAATTTGAAGAAGCAGAAGTTTATTGCACCCGTCTTCTTGACTATAGTGGCCCGGTAAGTTCTCTGCTCCAATTTTTCTCCATTGTTAACACTTAGTTTACAAGGATCTGAGTATCCTTATATACTTACTACACTTAAGTGTAACGGAGATTGCAATCATGTTTTCAGGAGAAAGAGAAGGCAAAGAGCTTACTCAGAGGGATCAGAATGGCGCAAACCGGTTTTCCTTCGATGGATCTCGAGCATTTTCCTATTTAGCTGTACTGTACCAAATGCTCAAAAGCTTATTGAGAGAGAAATGTCTTACCCATCATGTACACTATAAACCTTTGTACACCATAAATTATTTAAGCATCTAATTTTGTCACAGCAGATTCCGGCTATTTATAGCGTAAGTGTAGATTATATATTTCATCAAGATGATTTGAGTTTGGAAAAAATTTATATGAAATAATGACGAATTTTGAATTTCATCCCTTCTGAATTATAGTTATGACAAGTTTCAAGAAAGTGAGAGCTTAATGTTATCGAGCGTGGGATATTGTGATTATTATTAAACACTGAAGTAATGTTTCCAAACAGCAATGCATACAAGTACTTATTTTCTGCTTAAAAGGTGACAACATAACCCCCAAGCATAATAAGTAGTCTCAGCTGGAGGATACATCACAATATGGAATTGAGAAAATGAGGATTTATAACACAAGGAAATATCTTGAGAGATTCAATTCCAGAAACAATAAAACAAAGTGAAGATGTTGATCAGTATGTAGGATCAGTGAAGAACTTGTTGATTCCAGGCATGATTTCAGGATGCTTGTTGCGAACAAACTTCCTCAGGAAGTTTTCCTTGTACTTCTCTCCCTCTGCAAAGTTATCCAAAATTCCAGCAGCCCTATTCTCCTTGGTGCATCTGGCTCGATTCAACAAACAAAACCCATTATAACACACTGAATCCAAATAACAAACCCTATTCTCCTTGGTGCAAAA
The DNA here is from genome assembly GCA_028015245.1 of Cardamine occulta. NCBI lineage: Eukaryota > Viridiplantae > Streptophyta > Magnoliopsida > Brassicales > Brassicaceae > Cardamine > Cardamine occulta. Next base: position 14,521,608 of record CM051378.1, on the reverse strand, counting down.
ACTATATTGAAGATCCATTACAAAGATGATCACATAAAGATAATCCAAATCAGAATTGCGTTAGTGGCTAACAAACTCTTTAATGAATCATGAAAAGTCTTTGAATAATCGGCCACAGAGGTGATTCTTCTTCCTATTAATAGAACTAAGGCTAAGTTTCCATTTCGTTTATACATTATCTTGATTAAACGACTTCGTTTTTATCTTTAAAACATCATCAACCAGAGACGGTCAAAATTGGTCACAGGCCTTAAAGAGGCAAATCAAAATCTCAGGAGGAGATACAAACCTGACTTCAGGGTTTCCGGTGATGTTTCTTATCAACGAAAACGCACAGATCCCAACGGCGACTCCGGTAGCAGCGAAAAGAGGATACACCTACCGGAAAAAAACAAAAAAACAACGAAACACGTTCTCATATTGAATTGCATGCTAAATATTAGCAGAATCGAATACAGATCTAAACGCTAAGCATTTGAAAATTGGACCTAGTCAAAAGAGAATCAATGGATGGATTCGATCTGCTCGATTCAGCGAAAAATCAAAAGATGATGAAGATCGATCAAGTTACCTCAGGTCTCAACCAGCGGCTCGACATTGGAATCGCAAAGAAGATAAATCGATGGAGAGAGATTCCAAGAAGAAGAAGACGGCTTCTCTGAGAATGTTGAGGAGACGTAGAGAGACCCCACTTTACCTTTTATTGACTTTAGGTTTTTAGAGCAGCTGTGGTCCTTAGCAAGTTTCTTAGTAAGTTAAGCATTAAAATTAAATCTAAAATAATTAAATTGATAAGGATTCATTCTTAGCTAAGATGTTTTGGGATTGTTAAGAAACCCTACTCTGTCAACTTCTCATTGATTAAGAGGAAAAAAAAAATTAAAATAAGCAAAAAAAATTACATTTCTCTCTCGACTCTCCAAGTTCTCTTGACTCTCCAAGTTCTCTCTTGATTCTCCAAGTTCTCTCTCTCGCTTCTCTCCTGCATCCAATCTCCCAAATCTCTCGCCTCTCCAAGCTCTGATTAATGTTTACCGGATCATCTGCTTCATCTCCTCCGAATGTTGGGATTGATCTTTTTTTTATAGGAATAGAGTTGATTTGGGGACAAGATTCTTCTGTGGGAACACTGCATATCCTCAGAATTTTGATATGGATCTCTCTAACGATCAAAAGATATGGTTTTAATTTTGGATTGTTTTAACGTTTTTTTTTGAAAAAATCCAAATGTTGATGATTGATTGTTTTGGCGTTTTGGTATAGGTTGTTGTATAGGAGAAAGCAAAGAGGTTTAAGGAGAGTCTGAAGCAACCAAACAAGCCAAGTTCAAGGTAATATCTTATCAACTTCCACGCAAATTAGGGATTGTTTTATCAATCGATCATCCTATATTGAATTTTCTAGATTAGGTGTATATATGTGGCTTGTGGCTGATAAATTTGAGTGTTGATGGTTAGTTTTTTGAGCTGAAAATTGAGTAGATTTTTCAATAGTCTTCTTGTTCTTTTAAATACTTTTTGAATCTTTCTGTATGTTTGAATGTTCTGCGATTGAGTGTTTGAATGAGCTGCGATTAGTTTTTAGTTGTGGTTAGAAGAAATTTAATTGCTTTTAATTAGATTAGTTTCTGGTTGTGGTTAGAAGAAATTGTCTAAATGCTTTAAATTGATTTGATTGTCTACATCAAACTTGAAGAGATAGATTAGTGTTTAGTTTATTGTGTGTTTGCTTTAAATGGATTTGTTTGTTAGTTGCCATTCATTGCAAAGTGTTATGTCACTTTGCTTTGAATTAAACACAATGAAGACTTTAACACATAAACTCAAACTCTTCCTTCTCTTTAAACACCAAACCAGACCCTTTCTTTCTTATTTCTCCTTTCAACACCTAATCGATGGATCCTCTTGAAACCAATCTCTATAGTCATGATTCTGGTTTTGTGAACCTCTTAACTAGTCAACAATCAAACCATCCTCTTGAAACCAATCTCTATGATGATGATCAAAACTTATCTCAAGACAAACCTAAGGAGCAACGATCAAGAAGGAAATGGTCACAGATTGAAGACGTGGTGCTCATCAGTTCTTGGCTCAGTACTAGTAAGGATTCTATTATTGGGAATGAGCAAAAAGGCAATGCATTTTGGTCACGTATTGCAGCTTATTATGCTGCAAGCCCTAAGCTAGCTGGTGTGGAAAAGAGAGAGCCAATGCACTGCAAGCAGAGGTGGCAGAAGATCAACGATCAAGTATGCAAATTTGTAGGTTCTTATGAGGCTGCAACAAAAGAGAAATTCAGTGGACAGAATGAGGATGATGTCATCAAGCTGGCTTATCAGATATTCTTCAATGATTACAAGCTGAAGTTCACACTTGAGCATGCTTGGAGAGAGCTTAGGCATGATCAGAAATGGTGTTGCTCTTCATATACAAAAGATCATCGACAATCAAAGAGGAGAAAGTTTGATGAGCAATCTACACAGTCATCAAGCTCTGTCCCACTAAACCATGAAGAGGTTCAAGCTCGTCCACCTGGTGTTAGGGCATCAAAAGCCAAAGTTAAAAGACCTGCGAGCAAGGCAACAGCTGTAAAAGAAAAAGGCAAAGACCTAGAGGAGTTTAAGAGCATGTGGGAGATAAAGGAGAAAGACTATGAAAGGAAAGAGAAACAAAGCAAGCTTACAATGCTTGAGAAGCTCATTGGAAAAACTGAGCCACTTATTGATATGGAAATGGCAATAAAAAACAAGCTAATGAATGATTTCTTGTCAAATGAATGATTTCTATGTAATATATGTAACATTTTATGATAAGCTATGGTTTCTATGTAATATATTCTCGATTGTATGCTTCAGTTCTTGTTTGTATGCTTCAGTTTGTCTATGTATGATTCAGTTCTTGTTTGTATAATTAAGTTTGTGGTCTATGTAATATATTCTCGATTGTATGATATGATATGTAAAAGGTTTTGATGTTGTATGATAAGCTTGGTGTGCTAAACAGGTTATGATTGATGTTGCTAGTCCTGTATTATTGTTTTATTCTACTAGCAATACTTTGTTTTTGTGTCAATCATAAGTGTTTGGTTTAAAAGAGGTTCCTATGTGAAATTGTAGTTTGTAGGTTGCCTTATAGAGCATGAAGAAAAGGTTTTACTTTGCAAGCGTAAAAGCAGGAGCCACTGTGGAAGCAGAAGGAGCAATGAGGGAAACTTAGAAAGAAGCTGGAGCCACTGTGGAAGTTACTTCACCAGCAGAACAATGTAAATTTTGAGTGAATGTAAATTTTGAGACATTTTTAGTTAATTAAAAAAAAAATCTTAAAGTTCTTAACCAATGGAGCATCAATTTTAAAAAAGTTTCTTAACTTTTGCTTTTAGAATTTTTCTATTATAAATATAGTTAAGAACCCATTATAAGAGCTAAAGGGGTTCTTAAGCAATGGAGGCTGCTCTTACGCTTTTTTCGGAATGTGTATAAGAAATAAAATTATTTCTGATTTCTTATTGGCAGCTAGGCGTCCAGCTTGAAGCCAATGAATCGTTGACATCTGTCGATTTATAATTTCGAGGCACGGTTTCCTTTCCCTGTTTATCTTCTGTTTTACCCAAATATAGAAAATTTGTCAATTAGTGGAATTTGAATTGGACACAGTTGTGACTTATGAGTTATTTTTAACAATTTGTATGTGGGTATGTTACAGAGAAGAAATATAGTTCGACTTTAGGGATTGAAATACTTTTGAAGTTTCCTAAATCACATATGAAAGATATTTGATTTCCTTCAATCAAATATGAATCACAAAAAAAATGCATGGTGAGTAGTATCGAAGTTTTGAATAAAATGATTTTTATCACATCAACAAAATTTCTATAAGAACAAACAAAAACTCAGCATTTAAAGTATAAACTACAGTAATCTTAAACGTTCATAATAAAATATAAAGGATTTTCATGACTTGCGAGCTCGGTCACGCCAAGATCCTTGCTGTTTTGCAAGCACCTAATAAAACCCAAAGTATGGGATCAACAAGCTTATAAAATGGAGCTCCAAGGCTCGATTGGTTAGAGAGCAAAAGGAATGAAAGAGAGTTCACAATTTTTTACCTTTTCGCTAAGAAGACTTATCGCACCACTGTTGCTTTCTCCTTCATCGTCCTTTACATTAGTTGTCTCTGTAGCATTATCCTCGGTGTTATCGGTAGGAGTGTGGCCTGAGGGAACTCCAAACATGGCCTCATCATGGGCGGCTTTTAGTTGCTCTTCCCGTTTTGCCTGTAAATTTTTATTCAACCACATAATTTTTCTGAAGCTCTAATATAATAAAAACAGTGAATGAAAAAGCAAATGACTCAGCAAACCTCAATGGCGGAAAACCTAAAACTCTGTCCCATGCGCTTGACTAAGGCAGCGTCGTCATCAGTACCTGCAATCATATGAAGTTTTTAGCATCAAGAGTACATGGTAACTGAGAATGATTTTTCGGCTTTTAGCTCCATCGTACAGCAAAATCATGGAGTAGATGTAAAAATTCACTGGAAACTGACCTTCTTCAACTTCCTCATCATCAACTGGAGCATCTTTGTTGAATTCAAATCGCTCCCATCCTGCACCCTTACTGGTATCTTTCTCAGCTGCAATTCAAGCGGATAGTTAATTTCAAGACAGGAAATAAGAGCTGATATCAATATTTTCACAAGCTATACGATGTGAGGAACCTCATTTTAAGGACATAATCGATATTTCTTGTTCTTTTATACTTTCTCAGACAGCAGGGGATTTCTGTTCATATACGACATTTACATATTTACTATCTCCAGGAAAGGGCTTGTCTCAATCCTCCTTATATACAGAGTTGCTATGAAAATCTACGAAGTGACTAAACACTAAGAGATTTTGCTTTGCTGATAAGGAAAAGGGAAAGTCATCTCCCAGCAGTAGTGTACATTGCATCCTCAATGCCGAGGGATAAAAAGCTAAAACACAGCCCTCCACAGAACTACACCACAAAGACTTTGATTAATGAGAGAATTCTCAGCTGTCTGAACGAATGCCTAAACAAAATCCTTGAAAAAATCCAGAATACCACAAAGCAGTCTCCTACCTCCATTTTAAACCACTACCACCTCAACTAACTGACATAAGGCTACGATTCACTAAAAATTCTAGGCTAGTTATAATAGTCTTGCAGTAGACTAATAAGAAAGACATTAAGTGCCCCAGAGCATTCAAGAATATTCCCAAGATGGATCCCAGAGAATCAGACCTTAGTTGCTAAAAGTATGGAAAACAGTATCAATGTAATAATCCCTCTAATAGGACTGACTTAACTTACCAGTTTCATCAAGCTGGAGCTTCATCTTGACCTTCACTTTTTCAGCAGCTGACTATATAAGAAAGCATCACAACAACCCTTATTATATCAATGGAACTGAAAAACCACACAGAGACACTCCCAAAACAACAACAACAAAAATACAGAATCCAAATCCATAAACAAAGAAAGAGCCCCACAAGAATGGTTCTACCAAATTGGAGTTCATGGATTTATCTAATAACATTTATTCCAGCTTAAGTAAATGTGAGTACATGAGAGCATTTCCTATGTTGCAATACCAACCAGATTTTCAAGATGATGTGAAGGATGATGAGAGAAATGAGTATACCATGTCATCGTAGCCTTTGATTAACCGCGAGTAATCAATCTTCTTCTCCTTAACATCTTCTCTCCTCCTACGTTCTTTCCTCGGCGACGAACTTCTGCTCCGGCTTCTCCTCCTCCGTCTCTCTGTATCCCCATACCTATTACGCCTCTCTACACTCCTACTCCTGCTTCTCCGTCTATCTCTATCCCCATACCTACTTCGTCTCTCTGTACTCCTGCTCCTACTTCTCCTTCTATGGCTTTTATCTCTCTCATCCCTCTCTCTACTCCGATAACGACGCCGTTCACTCGATTCTCTGTAGCTCCTCTCCGGAGCCCTATGATATTGCTGATCTTCAGGTTTCTTCTTCAACTTATCTCTGATTGATCGAATCTCGGAATCCTTGTCGTTATTTTCAGTGGATTTAGGGTTGGATGCCTTGACGAACTGGTTTAGAAACGAAGGTGAGGATGCGATCGCCGATCCTCTCTCCGGAGCGGAATTAGCTCCGGAGGAAAAACCAAGGCCTTGCTTGAACCTAGCAGCTCCTTCCCCTTTACGCGTGAGCTCTTCGTGGTAAGCTGCCAATTTTTCTTCCTCCATTACTTGGCGCCGTTTCTTCCTTCTTTTCTCTTCGTTTGTTTTTTTTTTTGTCAAATCTCTTCGTTTGTTTTATTTTGTAGTTTGCTCATTTCATCCTTCTTCAGAATATCTCATTAACCAAAAGTTAAGTTGCATATAAAAATGAACTTAATTCAGTGAAGTATAAAAGGTACGGTTTATAGTCTTTGAAATTTTATTTTATTTTTTTAAAAATAGTTTTAGTTTAAATTTTAAAAAATGAATACAAATCAGTCAAAAGAGAATATGAAACAAGTTTAAGGCTCAAAATCCGGGCAAAAATGAGAGGTCAATGATTCCATTGGGAAGATTGGCAATGTTATTGAGCAGAGCGAGTCTGTTCTTCCTCACTCTTTCTTCCTCCTGCAAACCAACCGTTTAAATTTTAAACTTCACTCTACGATACGAAGCACTCTAAATACTCGAGCAGTGTGTGAACAAAGTTTCAACTTACCACCATTACAAACACATTGTTGAAGAAATCCTCGAGTGGCTCCACCAACTGTGTGGATATCTCGGTGAATTCCTCGATTTCTATGCCTGAAATTTGGAAGGCGAGTTAGAGAAATTTATTTGTTTGTTTGTTTAAGAGAATACAATAGAGAAGAAAGCGGACCAGGGTGAATTCGATCTTTGATGGAGGTATACGAGCTCCACAATGCTCTCTCTTGGGAAGTCTCAAATGCATCCTCATCCACCTGATTTTGCATTCATTCAGTGTTAGAAGCTGCAAGTTTGACAAATGCTCTTCTGCTCAGACAGAAATCTCACAAGTACCTCAACTCCAACACCAATGTCTTTCCCACGGACAATTCGTGTGGGACGAGAATATGCTTCCACTATCTTCGGAAAGATCTCACCTTTGCTTAGTTTTTCCATCTGCAAGCATCAGCAAAAGCGCCAGCGATGTTAGCTTCTTTTGGGCAAAATCACTATGAACAAGCAATATCCCAAACCAGAAGATTATACCACCGGAAAATTGAGAGGAACAAATTTGCTGCAAGGAACAGGTAAAATTATACCTTGTAAATTCATTGTGCTAGTGTAGGAACCCACTAAAGTTAGGCCCTAAACCAATCCCAAATTTTGCTGACAACAAGATGAGAGAATACACCAACTTTTTTACAATACAAATGTCCAAGGCAGCCCATACTGGTGGTCCAGTCAGGAATCTAGTCTCTACTAGATTACAAATTCATCCAATTAAAATTGACAAATACCCTTCTAAACTAGTGCTTAACCCAATCGCCATAAGATCTGATTTGTAGGAGAATGATGCCCACAGGCTTCTCAACTATTATTACCTAATCCCATATCTATTCTCTATTGGATCATATCACAAGCCACTTACCTTGTATGCAGTCCGTGCTGCCAGACAAGGATTGTTTCCACGCTCTGCTAGGACAGACCTTACTACTTCAGGGCTTACTTCACTGTCAACCTGTAAAAAGATAGAACGTTGTTTCAAGAACCGGCCCCTAAGGTCCTTCAATTTAAAGAGCTGGGGAATTGTCTAACAGAATTAGAAAACAAGAATGATAAACATCACAAAAGTTGCACAAACCAGTAGCTGTTCCAGTCTTCTAGTAACAAATTGATACACCTAGAAACAATAGAAAAGATAATTATATCATCAGCAATTTTTAGATGATGGTTTACAACCTGTAAACGGGAAAACAAGATTTGACGCCACTCAATAGCTAAGGGAATAGACTTGATTCTCACATCTTCTAAAGTGTTTGCCTCAACCTTCATCGGTTGTACACTGGCTGCAAGCTCTAGAGCATGTTTGAAGTCGACATTTTTATCCTTCTCGACCAAAATCTGAACCTGTGCCATACAAAGTATTACTCGGCATCCATAAAATAACAAATCATAATTGCTTTTTTTTCAGATTAGAATATCTATAAACCTACTAAGCCATAAGATATTCTTCTAAGGCCAAATGGGTCATTTGTTGAACTTGGCTGGCAACCAGCAGCAAATAGACCAACAAGGCTATCCAATCTTCAGTCATAGAAACAAGCGTAGGTGTTAGTATAAAGAAAAATATAGTTCATATCAGAAGTATATACAATTTAGTTCCGCACCACTCCAGTAACAAGGTTTTGTGTCACAGGACGAACTGTTTGGCATAGAAAGAAATGGGAGAGACAAAAAAACTTAAGGCTTTCAATTTACCTATCAGCTATTGCCAAAACCATTCCTGCATCTGTTTTTGGGATGACATCTCCAGAAAATCTAGGAAGTGCAATTTCCAGCAAAGCATCCGCAATCTGCATCCCAGGGGGAAATGATTGTCATATTATAATAGAGACACTTCGGCTCATAAACATACACAGACACATTTGAACAACCCACTACCTGCTCTGAATAGCCATCTCTGAGAGCATAATGACGAGCCATTATTCCTGACAGCGCAGTAAATTCTGTAACTACAGCAGTTGCAAGGTCTGACAGAGCAAGTGAGGCAGCATCTTCCACAACAGGAAGCAGATCTTCATCAATTTTGAGGGCCAAACAAAGCTTAGCTACCATCTTTTTAAGACGGATCATTTTATCCAGCATCGTCCCTAGCTTTTCCTATTTATTCACATAAACATGGATATAAACCCTTAAGTGGATGTGCTACTGAAGTTAATATTATATGGTTTGCATTTGATACTGAACCACTGAAACCGAAGTGAAACTACAGAAAAAAAAAGGTAGGGCCATCTAGTAATGTATTATTGTATCTAGCTTCTTGTCAAAGATATGTACCCTAAGAAAAAACTTACGTGGAAAAGAATTCCCTGTAGCTGATCTCGGAATTCAGAAAATCTTTTCTTTGTGTCCACCTCATAGAAGAACTTTGCATCTTCATAGCGGGCCCTGCAAAAGTAAAACATGACCTTTGTGTGCTTTTAATATGGACAACTATCAAGACTTGGGAGCGTATAACTAAGGTCATGCAAACAGCTAAAAGAATAAAGAGGTGCCACGAAGGATCTACTCTATCTATCAATCGAGTAAAGATTTTAGCCACTTATAAAAAATCTCAACCTGAGAACTGCTTCATTTCCTTTCTTCACCACATCCTCATTTATTGCACCATTGGCAACCTAAAAAAAGTCGCTCTGTTTCATCAGCTATTCAAAACTTGCTTTTGTTCCATTAAAAATGAAAAAATAAAACATGAAACAGAAGACAATGCATGGCTAGAGTGCCGTACAGCAATAAAGTAAGGCAATAGCTGTCCATTCTCATCAGTAACGGAAAAATACTTCTGGTGCTTCTGCATAACCTAGAGGGTTACACCATAGTAAGGCCACAAATTAGATAAGCATACTTTGCTGACAAATCATAAGAAAATACACATATATTATGAGCATGTTACACGGTATAAAAACCAATCTTAGTTTCTGAAGAGCTTACAATAGTTAATAGCTCCTCCGGAAGTTCTAAGAATGATTCCTTGAACTTTCCAATTAAGGGCACAGGAGCCTCGACGAGATTTGCAACCTGGAGAACACCATGAATTAATTAACTAAGGTATCACGAGGTAAAGATAATTTCTTGGAGCCATTGGTAAAAAGCATATCACTGAAAATACCACAAATTACCTCATTAAGTAAGTTCTGCTGGACAACAAGGCGCCCATTAACACTTCTGGCTAGTACATCTGACTTCTCCAGAATGATTTTCTTCCTTTCCTGTAAGTTATGGTAACCAATGAAATGAGTACGTAGATCCATAACTAGAAGTCTAAAATGAAAGGAATTTGACACCCTACTGAAAGTTCAAAAAAAAGAATTTTTCTTTTACTAAATAATGGATAGAGAAGAATATATGAAGGACATGCCTCAATTTCAATATTGATTCCAGAATTCCTCATAGTATCTTCATAGGATTCTGCATTGTGTACCTGCCAATATTTAGAAGACCATAAAGCACACATCTGAAGCATGACATCCAAATATGCCTACAGACAATAATGCAGGGTACATTCTTACCAAAAGTGTTGCTGAAACAGTATTGCGAAGTCCACAAGATATATTTCCACTGCATTTTGAAGATGAAACAAATATATATTTTATTTACAAATATTTTGCATATCAATATCTTTCTGATATCCCTAAAAATGCAAGTAGGAAATTTGTGCCAACTGAACCCATAGAAAGCAAGAACAGCCAAGTAAACGTACCTTGAGATGCCAGCAAAGGAGAATGGCACAACCAGATCACCATGTAAGGCCATAACCCAGCGAATCGGCCTGCTAAACATTACCTGCTTATCACAGCACAAGATAAATAGCAGTAATTTAAACTCCTTGTTTTACAACTGAACCTAGGCAATATAAACAAAAATATCAGTATACAGATATAAGTTACATACTGAAGAGTTCCAGCGCATCGACTTTGGGAACGATATTTTAGCCAGTATACCAGGCAAATCTTCTGATAGAACCTATAATAGAAAGTTCCCAAAAGAAAATGTATGCTTAGCAAATAGTTGTATTTTTGTTTCCAGGAAAGACTCAGATACCAATATAGTGAAGTAAAGGAATTAGAACGCTAAAAATATGAGGTACCCATACGAAAAGCAAGAGAAAAAATGTGAACATCAGCAATTTCCCAAATTAATGGATAAAATATGTCTTTCATGAAAGATGGAAACAACAGTCCCTTATCATAACAAGAAGAGTCAAGGAAAAGAACCTCCAAAGCAAGTCGAGCGGGCTCTGTAACTCGTGCATGAACATATTCTGTCTTCCCTGATAAGAAACCACAAAAAGATAAAATTAAAAGAACTAAACAAAGAAAGCAGAACCACGACCTAGGAAACAAAGAACAAGAAAGCAGTCAGAAGCTGGGTAGTAAGAAACAGGTTTGCTTATATAGATGCACCCACCAGAAACTTTTCTGTACAATTTTTCCAATGGAACGCCATATCTACGGCTAAAACCTTCTGCAGCCTGGCAGGGTAGAACAACAAGAAAATTTATATCTACATAGTACATATCTTTAGGCAGTCAATCCACACCAAAAAGTAAAAACAAGCATAGTACAAAACCTAAGGGGTATTGGATAAATGAATAAATTCCACCACTGTCTACCAAAATACTTTCAATAGTTAATTTAACATCCTAGCGGTCATAACATGAGGACCAAAAGACCAAATGGAAACCAAAAAACCTTTGTAGGATTTCCTTGATCATCAAACGCTTTAGAAGCAGGGGGTCCTCGAACTTCAACCTCTTCTTCCAGCTGCTTAGAGGACAGAGCATCTACTAAAACCTGAAAAAGGAGCCTTTTTATAAAAAGAAGAAGAATAAATTCCAATAAGATTTAAGGATTCCATGATTCAACTCAATAACCCAGAACCTTCAGATGTCTCTTTAATTTTTACATCCTCACATAAGCCAAACTTTTAGAAGTGAATAATAATGCTAAATAATAAACAGGAAGATTTGGTGTCAACCAATCCTTTCTCTGTAAGATTGGATTCATGCAGAGTTGACATCAATTAGCAATAACATGAAAAAGTGAAAATATATTATTTATTACCACTAGCCTGCGAGGTGTGCCAAATGCTTTCACAGCACCATGCCGCAATCTTTGGCTCTCTAGTAATTCTAGCACTAAGACCCTGAGCTGCAATATTGAAAAAGGACTGTCACTTGATGTCCAATCTATCAAAAGAACATAACAAAAAAGGACAAATAAGAAGCAAATGAAAAATAATCTAGGGAGTTTGGGAAGTTAAAATGTTGCAGCCTGAGTGAGCGGGAGTGGGTGATAGAGAGAGAAATTTCAAGTTTCTCCAGATGAAATGAAATTTTACCTGTTCACTAGCATTGATAACATCTTGAGGTGGCATCTCTTCAGTCCCTAACTCAATAATAAACGATCTTGGATCCTCAGGAACCTGTGACAATTGAACACAGCATAAACAACAAAAAGGAAACCTTATCTTATTTGACAACTTCAGAAATGCTTTCATAAATCAAACCAGCCCGCTTTCGAGTTGTAAATAGACCATATAAGCAAGTAATGCTGAAGATATTAGCGACACCAAAATATTTCAGAAACGAACATCTGACGACTCATCAAAAGGAAATAATCAACAACAAAGTTCCGACTGTAAATTCCCAAATTACAAAACAGGCCAACCTTTTCAGCAACTTTTTCCAAATCAGCTCTGTGATGAACAGGAAGAACTGGTTCGGAGGCAACACCAAGAGGGTGTCCAAGAGACTCTCGTGTCTTCAACCACAGTTGGGCACACTGGCGAGCCAAGCTATTCTTTCGAAGAGGAAACACAGAAGCAAAAAATGCACATCATACATACTCTTACACGTAAAGACTTGTTTAAAAGCATATCCTCTTTGGTTAATCAAGCTTGTTGGGTTGCTCAATAATACACTCTTAGAAAACTGGAACAGATCTTACCTGCGCATTCGACTGAAATAACGAGCACGTTCAGTTACACCAACAAAACCTCTAGCGTCTAAGATGTTAAAAGCGTGAGACATCTTCAGAAGCTGGTCATACCTAGCATGCCCCCAAGCAGCAATTTGTTAAATTCAATAGGCAGTGGTTAAATATGGAGAAGAAAGTGGACGGCCATAAGCATGTGATAAACATACGCAGGGATTGGAAGGCCTAAGGCAAGCAAGGAACGTGCTTCTTCGTCAAAATAATCGAAATGTTTTTGAAGATGATCCACACTAGCATGCTCTAAATAATATGAGCTCATTTCTTTTCTGCAAAATTCACCCAAATATCAGTCTCGAAAAATTACTAACAGAAGAATTTTGATAGTGTATGATGGAAAATCCATAAGAGATTATCAGTCTGTTACTCATTTTCCAAGAAAAGCTCCCCGTAGGTGATACCATCAGCATATAAGATCTTTTTGAAATGGTCAACTTCCTGTCATTTAAAGCGAAAGGCTAACTTAAACCAAACAAACAAAAAGGACCTAAGAGGACAAATGTGTACAGCAACAATAAGGGAATTCTTAATTTTAAAATAAATAAAAAAGAGAGAAAGTAACAAAAAGAGTACAAGACTGACCTGAAGCAACATGAGGATGCGCTCAAGCCCATAAGTTATTTCAACAGATACTGGAGACAACTGAAGACTTCCGGCCTAGAAAGAAGCAAACTTCACAATTATCAGTTTTCTAACAGCTGAAGCAGATAATAAAAAAGAGAATAAAAGATAAAATTGCCTATAAAACCAAAAGTGCAAACCGTAATCTACAATTCATTTTTAAAAATATTAAGATAAAATGAAAATTACCTGCTGAAAGTAAGTAAATTGTGTGATTTCCATACCATCCATCCAAATCTCCCAGCCCAACCCCCAAGCACCAAGCACCTGTAAGTCATTCAAATGAACAAACACTGCCACGCTGAGAATATAGTGAAAAATACAAAGAGATGTCAACCCCATAAAAACTTGGTTTCACACATTACCGGGCTCTCCCAGTTGTCTTCCACAAACCTTATATCGTGTTCAGTCACATCAATACCTATAAAGGTCGCATAAAAAATAGTAAGGGGATGAGAGAATTTCCTCAGGAGCAGCCTTCACATAATCAAATCTTGAGCAAAAACAAAATTAGGAAATATCAACAGTCCACAACGTGACCAGCACAAGGAGAACGATTCAATCCATTTCATTGTGTATATAATACAAGTAACCTATCCTGGCTACACTTTCACTAGAGTCTAGATGATGTGTAAGTGAAAACAAAAGAGGAAGCCTATTGAGAATTAAGAATCAGTACCTAAAGCAGAGAGACTGTTGATAAAGAGCTGTTGAGAGTTTCCTGGGTCAGGTTTCAATATAACCTGAAATTGAGTGTGTCTTTGAAGCCTATTGGGATTCTCTCCATAGCGAGAGTCATCAGGACGTATGCTTGGCTCAACATAGGCAACATTCCAAGGTTCAGGACCAAGAACTCTCAAAAATGTACAAGGATTCATAGTGCCAGCTCCGACTTCAGTGTTACTAGGTTGCATAACGGCACATCCCACAGAAGCCCAATATTCCTAAAACAGAACAATTCAATTCGCCGAAATTTTGAAAAGGAGGATAGAAGGAAGGAGGATGAAGGTGAAATGTACCTGGAGGCGTTGAATCGCTTGTTGGAATGTGGGAATAGACGCGCGCGGGGCATCATCGTCGGGTTTACGATAGGATTGGTGTTGGATAGCGGCGGAGGAAACGGCGGTGGTGGTGTGAAATCGGCGGCGGGAGAGAAACGAGGATTGAGAAAGAGAGCGGGGGAGGAGGAAGAAGCGAGGAGAGGCGTGAGGGCGAAGGAAAGAGACGATGAGAGGAAGAGAGAAAGTGAGGATGGCCATGAGTGACCAGAGCCTTGAAGAGAGTCAATGTGGTGTGGATTTTGAAGACGAGAGAGAGGTTTTGTGTTATCCTTTCTTCCTTTGTTTTTATTTTTCTTAAGTTCGCGGTTCGACCTAAACTATATGATTTTTGTATACTTTTTAATCAAATCACATTCAAATTTGTTTTCTCTTCTCTATACGTTTTTAGTTTGTACGGCGAGAAGCAGAAACAAAATAAGCAAGCTATAAATATTATTTTGATAATTTATATAAATAATTTCAGATATATAATTGGATATATCATATATGACATTAAATATTTTAAATAAATTATAATTTATTATATACTCACTCTCTTCATTTCATAAAGAGTGTCATATTCTCTAGAGTTTATCAGATTTTAATAGCGTTTGCTTCTATTGCTAGAGACATAGTTCCAAGTGTGACAAAGGATGGTCGGTTTAATTCATATTTAGTTATTGATGGACCGGCTTGGCTACACAACATGATTGAGGAAGAAAGTCGAGTTTTATTTAACTCGGTTTAGGAAGCCTAATCGCTTGTGTTGCCTAGTTTATGTTTTGTTCGTTTATTTTGTTTCAGCGACTCTGAGATTTTTCAGAGCTTTACTATTTTCAATATTATACCAGGAGGCAACAAAAAAAGAGTGTCGTTTTGTATTTTAGATTTTAAAATTAAGTGTTAATTTTGTCTCTATTATTGAAGCTTATTAATTAGAGAGATAAATTTATTTAGTGTATTAGTAAAAAGTATAATCGAAATTTATATAGATTTCTTAATTTACATACCTATGTTTTATGTAAAAACTATACTTAAAAATGGATCCGGATATCCTAATTGTCAAACTAAAATATCCAGATCAGGATCCGTACACAATACGGTTTTTTGAATTGGTTCTGAGTGGATCCCGAATATTTATGTGATACAAATACTCGGTTATTATTTACGAATATACTTATAAACATAAGACTCGGATCATTCGAATAACAAATCGGGTACAAGTAATCCATGACTTAAAATTACTATATCAAAAAGATTGGGTAGAGATCAAATTCAGACCGAATATATTATCTTCGATAATTTTGAATATTCCTATAATATCATCGTCTTGATTCTCTCATTTCTATAACATTCTCCTAAACTTGTGTGTTTAGAATTGTATCGTTTGTATTCTGTTTAAATCTAATGTGCAACAACATGCATGCACCAAATCATTCAGTTTAATGTAACAACAGATACCATTGGATTATTCTTCTTTTCTTTTTAACACCTAAACATACAAGAACTTGGTTAACCAAAGAGGAGGAAATGTATAAATAGTAAACAAAGATTGTTCTTCTAAAGCTTTCTTTATGGAGGACTATGATCGATATTCGATAGTACTAGTAGAGGCAAATGTTATGCTACAATTAGAGATGAGCAAAAAAAAAAGACTAGAGAAACAATGATTTTTTTTTTTCTATAAATAGCCCATATAGATTTTGATTTTTGATCTCTTAGAGCACCTTCGATAAAAGTTGAGAAGAGTTCTAAACTTTTTTTTATTAATAAAAAAACAAAAAATGTGTGTGAAAGAAAGAGAATTTTTATTGGAGATGTCTGATTGCACAGTTGCAACTATGACACTGTGATTTGGCCAATGGCATAATAAAATATTAAACAAATGGGTAAGTTAGTTAAGACTTAAGAAGAATAAAAATGAAACTATTCTGGCGTTGAATTGTCAACTAATTTTTTCTACAATGTTCATTATTAATAACTAATAACTAATATCTAAAAGATTTACATTGAAATGCAATGTTCTACATATGTAGTATATGAAATTCAAAAAAGATACGAAATTATAGGAAATGTATAAAAATATGAATAAAAGTTGCATGATCTGAAAATCCAATAATCGAGAGAGATCGTCGTCATGATACGATTTTCCAAATCAGATAATCATCCTTCCCGAATATGATATGATTTCACCACTCAGCATTATTATCTGACTATTCTTACAGTAAAATATATACAAAACTTTATTACTTTTGATTTTATTTTTCCAAATTTGAATATGACTTTTTGAAAACAAAACAGAATAAACAAATAATTTCCACGCGCTATCGACAAGCAAAATCCCACAGATATGCAAAGATCTCTCAGAATCTCTCGATATCATATTTTCCCTCTCTTTTCTTCCTCCACTCTTCCTTATAAATCCATTATCTTCTCTCAAAATCTTTCATCTCTTTGCCAAATCAAATCTCAGCTTTTTTCAAGATTCTCTCTCACGATCCTAGTTTGATATGGCTGAGGTTTTACGTCCGGAGAAGTTAGAGATGTCCAACGACACTTCTTCCTTGGCATCGCCGGAACTTCTTCATGTTCTCGCCGTCGATGATAGCATGGTTGATCGGAAATTTATCGAGCGGTTGCTTAGAGTCTCGTCTTGTAAAGGTAAGTGTTGTGTTTTGTTCTCCTTGTGGAATATGTTTTGATTTTCGAAAGCTGACAATGATTTTTTAATATGTTTTGTTCTCAGTTACTGTTGTTGATAGTGCAACGAGAGCTTTGCAGTATCTTGGATTAGATGGAGAGAATAGTTCAGTTGGATTTGAGGTAATAGATCTGCTGATCATAGTTTTTTTTTTTAAGAATACATTCAAATTTGGTATTAAAAGATTTTGAACTTGAAAATTTGTAGGATCTGAAGATTAATCTGATAATGACGGATTACTCTATGCCTGGTATGACTGGATATGAACTATTGAAGAAAATCAAAGTAAGTTTTATCGAATTTTTCTGATGGTTTTATCGATTTAGCAAATAAAATGAAGTTTTTAACTAACATGTTTATGGATTTTGAAAATTTATAGGAATCATCAGCTTTCAGAGAAATACCAGTGGTGATTATGTCGTCAGAGAACATCTTGCCTCGTATCGATAGGTATGATTCATCTTAATACTTGTTTAGGTCAAGATCATGTAAGATTTTAAAAGTTGCCTGTTATAGTTATGTTATTAGATTTTGTGCATTTATTAGTTCAGGAGATTCGGATGATTAGAGTTAAGACTTAAGAGGGTATTGTTTAGGGAACTTTTAAGTAATCAAATTTTCTAGGATTTGTCAAAAAGATACCGTTAAACGATATGTATTGACCAAATTAAATTGTTATATAATCATCAAGATTTGTTATGATAAAAAAAGTATAATATGCTTTCTTTAACCATCATGGGGTTAACTGTGGTGGTGGTTGGTTGCAAATTGGATCGAGCTGAGATTCGGTGTTATTTTAGTGGGGTCCTTTGAGGATTTTAATAAATTTTCTAATGGATCATAGGAATAATAATAATATAAAATTGTTTCTTGAAGGCCACAAAATTAGAAAAGAATAATCCTTCATAAGTTAAACAAGATCTTCTCTTGAGATTTGATTCTATAGCCGGTGACATGTTAGGCCCCCCAAAATTAAAAATTTATGATATATGCTTAATTGTTTTGCATAATCTTATGGTAGGGTCATTATAAATCCTATCCTCGTGATAGACACCTCACATGCTTTTGCTTATTACTGAGCAACCCTCTTTACCAAATTAAGTCTTATCAAAAATATGAGCTGGCCATCTTCTAACTTTATGGAATTGGGATCACTAATATTTTATTTTTTAATATATTCAGATGTCTTGAAGAAGGGGCTGAAGATTTCTTATTGAAGCCTGTGAAATTGGCTGATGTGAGGAGATTAAGAGATTCTTTAATGAAAGCTGAGGATGTAGCTTTCGAGAATCTTATGTACAAGAGAGAGCTAGAAGCTAATGATGTCTACTCGCAGCTAAAACGCGCAAAGATCTGAGTTACCATATCCCATGTGAATGATCCTTAAAAAGCTTCATATAAAAGCTCAAAGATTCACACACTTCAAGCATGTCATGATTCTTTCGGCTTACTATTTTTGGAACCAGTGAGGACTGCGAAGAGATAAAGAAGGGTCTTCGTAATAGAAATGTAAATTGTAGTCAGAAGAAAATTGGGATTCATTAGAAAGAGGGTTACATAGTTTTTTTCTTTACATGAGATATGTAAAATGGTGTTTGTTATTTTGGAAATTTATTAGAAACAATTTTTTTTTCGTCTTTACTTTTTGATTTAGAAATGGATTAGTACCTTTCATTACACAAAGCTTGCTTTTAATATTTTGTCTGATTAAATAATTAAAGCTGTTGACATTAATCGAATCCAGCGAGATAAGTTAGTTCTTTTAAACGTTGGACCACAGTAGTTGGCTACTTGGCTTTTCCTAGAAATTTCCCCAAGTTGGGTTTTAAAAGACTAAGAAGATGCAAAGTCTCCTTAGACTCAGTCCATCTGAAAGCAATTTACTTGTATCAATATTCTAAAGGTTATGCAAAAAAAAGAAAACAGAGGTAAAGGCATAAAGCAGAGTTTCTATAGGAGATGAAGACTCGAAATCTAAAAAAACCCAAGTCAAGCTCCAAAACTCTTATATTTTCATTTCATCAACCAAAAACCATAAAAGAACAAATGATTTTCCGACAACATCGATGAGTTACTGCGAAATCCCACCGATGTTGAGTGAACAGAGTTAAAGTTAACCAATGACGTGTGGTCTGAATGTTCATGTCTATATGAGAGTTTCTTCGAAATTCCATTCATGTCGGACGTACAGAGTTGTCCCAAAAGCCACAGAGTCAACTTTTTTTTTTTTTTGGTTTTAAAACAGAGTCTAACTAACTTTTATAAAAAAAAAAACAGAGTCTAACATCCAACTATCATAAAACAAACATTTATTCAAAAAACGGGTTTTTGCAGTGAAGTTTTCTTCTCACGTTTTCTATCGGCAATTTGTGTCATTACTCCCATTTATATTACAGTTTATCGGCAAAGAAGAATAAAGATTTTCAGAGATCAAGAAGAATTTTCTGTGTTATTGATCTGAATGTCGAGCATTTACATATATAGGAGTTGGCTGAACTGTACTCTAGAAACCAGGGAGATTTACAACTAAACACAAGAATATCTGACTCTGTTAGTAATTCGTAATTGAACAAACGAATATGCTGTAGAATACTTAACCAAACGTGAACCAAGCTTATCCGGATCAGACCGATCTCCAATACCCCCCCTCAAGTTGCAGCGTAGAGATTTCGGATGCCCAACTTGGACAAGAACTCTCGGAAACCATAGCTGCCTATTGCTTTCGTCAGGATGTCTGCTAGTTGGGAGCTTGAGTTGACATGCTGCAAACGTATGTTTCGAGTTAGATCCTCATCCCTTACAAAATATAAATCGATCTCTATATGTTTCGTTCTTTCGTGAAACACCGGATTGGTTGCTATGTATATGGCAGATTTACTGTCACACATGACAATCATAGGCTGGTCATGTGTTACTCCTAAAGTCAGTAGCATGCGCTTCACCCAAATTAACTCTTGGACTAGTGTTGCAATTGCCCTATACTCTGCTTCAGCTGATGACCGACTAACTGTTTTTTGTTTTCTTGTTTTCCAAGAAATTGGTGATTCTCCCAGTTGAACTATGTATCCAGTAACTGACCGTCTCGTGAGAGGACAACTACCCCAGTCTGAGTCACACCATCCTGTGATCTGAAATTCTCCACTTGACCTTAACAAAACACCCTGTCCTGGATCCGATTTGAGGTATCTAACCACTCGTAACACTGCTGTCCAATGATCTTCTCTAGGATTCTGCATAAATTGTGCCAACACGTGAACCGGGTAAGCCAAGTCGGGTCGTGTAACTCCCAGGTATATTAACCGGCCAAGTAAACGATGATATTGTGTCGGATCAGCTAACAAAGGCGACTTAGACACAGCTAGACGATGATTTTGTTTAAGGGGAAAAGCGGCGGGTTTGCCTCCTAGCAGACCTGTTTCTGCGATTATATCTAAGGCATATTTCCTTTGACAAAGATATATTCCTGTTTCATTCCTTGCCACTTCTATTCCCAAGAAATATTTCAATTCACCCAAGTCTTTCATGTGAAAGCAAGCTGATAAATAGTCCTTAAATGCCTTCGTTTCTCTCATATTACTCCCAACAATAACTAAATAATCAACATATACTAATATACGAAGATGTGTGGTACCTTTGTCGTATGTGAAGAGCGAATAATCTCCTAAGGATTGAACAAATCCATAGTCCAGTAATGCCAAAGATAGTTTTGAAAACCAACACCTTGGAGCCTGTTTTAAACCGTAAAGTGATTTTCGTAGGTGACAAACCTTGTTTTTATCTTCTAACTAAAATCCCGGTGGCATCTTCATATACACCTCCTCCTCAAGGTCTCCGTGCAAAAATGCATTATGTACATCCATTTGGTGTACTATCAGCCCTTGTTTCGTAGCCACATCCAGAAATAACCTTATTGTTCCCATCTTGGCTACCGGTGAGAAAGTTTCTCCATAATCCTCACCTTCAATTTGCTTGTTTCCAAGTGCCACTAGCCTTGCTTTATAGCGTTCGATTGTGCCATCAGACTTGAATTTCACTTTGAATACCCACTGACTACCGATGGCCTTTTTTCCTGGTGGTAGATCTCCAATGGTCCATGTATTGTTCTCTTCTAGCGCCCCATATTCTGAACCAACAGCATTTCGCCACTTCTCTTCCTTCATCGCTTGATTAAATGATTTAGGTTCCAAATTTGAGATTATTGCAGCCACATAAGCAACATGTCGCTCGGAAAATCGATGAACATCATCAGTATCTGCAGTTGGATAAAGTATTTCATCGTGTACCATATTAATGACCTCTATTTGTTTTCGTTATGGTTTCTGCACTACATAGTCTTTCAATTTGACTCGATTTTCTGGCGTTTCCCTTTTCCTAAATCTGTTTCTATTATTTCTGGTACAATTGTCGCTGGTTGAATATGTTGAGAGGATGCGGTGTCTGTTTCATCAGAACTTGATATGCTGTTCGAATTTGAGACCAAAGTTTCATTAGATGGGTTGGTAGGGGCCGAGTCTTTAGTTGCAGACGAAGTCACAATATCCAGTTGACTTGCAGGCCCTTTTTCAGAAACATTGGGCCTTAACTGATCCGGCCCATTTAGCAAACTTTCTTCAATTAGAACATCTGATATATGGGCACAAAGTTTCGCTTCTGCTTCTGCATCAACGTTAGGTGATGTCGTCGCATAAGGAAACACCAATTCATAAAAAACTACATCCCTGGAGACAAAGAACTGTGATTTTTTTAGATTAAAAAGTCGCCAACCCTTCTTCCCATATGGATAGCCAACAAATACATATTTTCTGCTCCTTGAAGCAAATTTATCTCCCTTTGATGACTGATTATGTGCATAACACAGAGACCCAAAGACTCGTAGATGATTGTAGCCGGGAGATTTTTTGAATAACAGCTGAAACGGTGTAGAATTGCCAATTGCAGAGCTTGGGGTTCGATTAATAAGGTACCCCGCTGTTAGTACACATTCTCCCCAAAACTCCATTGGCAAATTAGCTTGAAAGCGTAAAGCTCTAGCCACATTCAAGATGCGTCTATACTTCCTCTCTACTCTACCGTTTTGTTGTGGTGTTCCTACACATGAAGTCTCATGTATCACTCCATTTTGGTGAAAGAAATCTGTCAAACATGTGAATTCTTTGCCGTTATCACTCCTTATTGTTTTAACTTTTGCATCAAATTGTCTTTCAATCATCGCTAGAAAGTTCTTTACCTGTGCTGGAGCATCGCTTTTTGCTGTTAGAAGAAACAGCCATACCCTTCTTGAATAGTCATCAACGATAGTTAAAAAATACCTTGCTCCCGAGTGTGATGGAGTTTGGTACGGTCCCCATAAATCAACGTGAATTAACTCAAAAATATTCGAAGTTTTATTGCTACTCAATGGAAAACATTCTCGTGTCTGTTTCGCCAGGAAACAAACATCACAATTCTTATTCGAATTCAACAAAGAAACTGAAGCAGAAACACTTGGAAGCAGTCCCACAACCTTAGACGAAGGATGACCCATCCTTTGATGCCACAACTCATAAGACTTGTCCTCTTTTGTTGTAACAGCGGCGGCAGTCTCCACACTACGGAAATGAAACGTTCCTCCTACTCTCTTACCCGCACCAGTCACCATCCTCGAATTTTGGTCCTAAACCACGAGAAAGTTATCAGCTAACTGAACTACACATCTATTCTCATCCATTAGTTGCCCCATTGATATCAAATCAGATTTTAACTCTTCCATATAGTAAACAGACTTCATCACTAGATTACTACCAAGCCTTATCGAACCTTCCTTGAGAGAAATTTGTTCTCTACCATCAGCCATTATGATTAATACCGAAGCCATATCTCTGACGTTAGACAATAGATCATATTGTCCGGTCAAATGATGTGACGCGCCGGTATCCATAATCCAAGAAGTAAAGGAATACGTACCTGAAACTTGTTCAACGTTATTCTCCTTTCCGGCATTTAGAATATTTTTGATCACACGCCATTGTTGGTCTGTTAAGCCATTGACGCCATCTCTGTCAGCATCTATGATGACGTGATTGACTTGTTCGAGAGTTGCGTTTTCAATATTCGGTACATAAACTCTATTTGCAAAGGCTGTACCACATCCTCGTCCTCCAATTGCTCCAGCTCCTCCACGCCCACGACCTTGAAGTGTGCACCCCTTTGGTCTATCACCCTACCACTCGGGATATCCAATAACTGCATAACATTTGTCAGCTGAGTGACCACTTCGATTGCAGAGTGTGCAAATTGGTTTTTCCTTATCACTTGGCTGAAAACGATTCTTGGTCTGTATCGCAAAAGCTGTCAATTGCTATGGCTCATCTTTTTCAATTCTTAAATCCTCTTCGTGTCTTACAATGTTATAAACCTCTTCCAATGGCTGGACTGGAGTACGAGTAACAAGGGAGGTGCGAACAACACGAAATTGATCATCTAAGCCAAAGAGGAACTGATGAACTTTGTCCTCTTCACGATCAGCTTCTTGAGCGGCTCCAAGGTTACACTCACATTTCCCACATTTGAAAATTCTCAGCGGCCTGTGAGAAGCCAAAGTATCCCAGATTTTGTTGAGTTTACCGAAGTAAGCCTCGATTGCCAAGCCCCTTTGTTTGCAACATACGAGTTCCGACTTGAGCTGTTGTAATTTTGATCCACTCACGACTGAAAACCTCCGTTTCAGGTATTCCCATAGATCCTGAGCAACATCCCTATGAGATATTGTTGATCGTAGCACATGATCAATCGTCATTCTGATCCAAGACACAAGAAGCGCCTGAATCGTTGTCCAGTCCTCTAGATCTGGTGAATCAGCCGCTGGCTTTTTGATGGATCCATCCAGAAACCCAAACTTCTTCCGTGAAGTAAGAGTTATTCGAAGACCACACGCCCACTCATCATAGTTGTTGCCTTTCAAGAGTGGATGTGAGATCACAGCACCCGGATTGTTCGCCGATGTCAGATCGTAAAGTGAGATTGTTCTTCTCATTTCAGTTGTTCTCACTTCCGTTGGATTTGCTTCAGTCTCCATTTCAATTCAAGATAAAGAATTTCAGATTTTTAAAGTTTAAAAAGATCATGCTCTGATACCATAAAGTTTTTCAGAGATCAAGAAGAATTTTCTGTGTTATTGATCTGAATGTCGAGCATTTACATATATAGGAGTTGGCTGAACTGTACTCTAGAAACTAGGGAGATTTACAACTAAACACAAGAATATCTGACTCTGTTAGTAATTCGTAATTGAACAAACGAATATGCTGTAGAATACTTAACCAAACGTGAACCAAACTTATCCGGATCAGACCGATCTCCAATAAAGAAGAAATACCAAAAGCACAAAGTTCCAAAAGAAAGAGAGAACGTCAACAAGAAAGAGATTAGATCAACCAATGGCGTTTGAAGATCATCTTCCCGGATTCAATGATGATCTTATCATCAGCTCATGGACGGCGTCGAAGAGTGTTTACCAACCCAAGATTACTATACCAAAGAAGAAGCAGGGGAAATATTCTTTTTCGCCTTCCCACCTTCTTTCTCGGCAAATGATTGGTTTACTCCAGAGAATAAATCTCCCTTTGGAGAAATTAAGATGAAACATGTTCAATTTCCTTGTATGAGAAGCATTGGCGGCAACGAAGACGCTACTGTTAACGAAGCTTTCCTCAAGAATCTTCAAGTTCTCATTGATCCAATAACCTCATTTTATGCATCTGTAAGTAAATCAAAACCTTTTCTCCTATTGATCAAAGAAACATCCGAAGAATCTGTTTTTTTTGTTCTGTCTCTGAAACTTACCTTCTCAGGTGAAAATGGCTGTCGACAGCAAGAAGAAGATTGTGTTCACAGGACACTCCTCAGGAGGTGCAACAGCCATCTTAGCAACTGTTTGGTATTTGGAGAAATTCTTTATACGCAATCCAAATGATGCTCCTGAGCCTCGTTGTGTGACATTTTAAGCTCCGTTGGTTGGTGATTCTATCTTCAACTACGCACTTGGGAGAGAAAATTGGAGCCGGTTCTTCCTTAACTTCATCACAAGATTCTATATTGTCCCTCGGATCATGCTTGCTCGAAATACATCAATAGAGCAAAATCTGCCTTATGTTCTTGGCCAATTAGAAAGTTCAGTACAAGAAAACGATCAGAGAATAACAGAGTTTTACAAAACGGTGATGAGAGACACATCAACTGGTGCTTACCAAGCTGTCTCTGGATTGACTGGAAATAGAGAGGGGGTTTTAGAAACTTTTTCCAGTTTACTTGAGCTCAGTCCTTATAAACCCGTAGGCACTTTTGTCTTCTCTACAGAGGAGAGATTGGTTGCAATGAACAACTCAGACGCCATTCTTCAAATGCTGTTTTACACTTTTCAGTCCACTAATGAACAAATCCCATTTCTAAGCATAACAAGTGATCATCATAGCTATGAGGAAATGGTACAATCAATTGGGTCGAAGTCATTGAAAACAGAGGTCCTTTCAGCTGTTGAATCAGACATCGTGATAAGCGGCGGAAGAAGAAATAAGAAGAAGAAAAATAGGTTAAACCCTATTTGGGCTCTGATACCATGTTGATATTATGGAATCGTAAGTTTATTGATATGATCTGCTTTGCTTATATACAAAACAAAGAGCAATATACTAGGAGAACATCGATACGAGGAAGGCCTACAAGTGTGGTTTGCTACACACTCTACAGCCTAACACAAATTTCAATTTATTTATGAATTTCAGTATATGTATGAATTTTAATTTAAAATGATGCATTCATTGTAACAATAATTTTTGGGCTGAATATAATTTTACATTCATTCAAAAAAAAAGAGCAATATACAAAACAGGGAAGAAGATATATACACTTAATGATAAAATATACTTCTAAACTTAAGCTATTATGTGCTGTCTCTATTATTCACTTTCTATAATCCTATAATTTAATCATTTGGATCTGAATCACTTGCCTTTGGATGGATAAACCTCACTATGGTTTGCGCTCAATGCCTTTGGACTGGTAAAATCTTTCTCTCTTTTTCAATTCGTTCACCTCCATCCATCTTTACTTTTTGTTTCTTTTATAGTGGCAGAACACAAGAGCCAAACAGTGCGTTCAAGCTGCATTAAAGGCAGAGAAGAAACGAGTAGCAAATCAGACGGAAATAGAAACCAAAAAGACTGAAATAGAAAAGAGACTAAAATGGATAGTGGATGAATACAAGCCAGAGTGTCAAAAAGGGGTATTACAATTCCTTTAAAGCTTCCATTGCAAAAGATAACTTCCAAGCAAACGTCAAGAGAGCTCAGTTAGCCGGTATTTTTGACGAGGTGCTTGGTTTAGTGAGGAAAGGTCAACTTCCAGATGAATTTGAGGGGCGCAGAGATTTGATCGAGTTAGCAAATCGCTACTGTATATTAATTGAACCTCTTGATATCGCAAACTACCATCAACATATAAAGAACGAAGACACAGGGCTATACATGGATAAAGGAAGACCAAGACGCTATGAATACGCTCATAGAGGGTACGAACATGATCAATTGAAGCCAACATGAGTGATTGCAGAAGATGCATTTTGGAAAAAAGTTAGTGCTCTTAACTTAGGGCCACAAGAAGCAATGTCAGAGGTTCTAAAGATGTCGGGATCCAAGTGTGGATCGTGCTTTTGGGCTGAGGTCGAAGAACTCAAGGGAAAGCAATATGAGGATGTTGTGGTAAGAGTTAAGACACTAGAAGGGTTGCTTGATGGATGGATCAAAGACGGAGAAGTAGATAAGGAAATATTTCTGGAAGATTCAACTTTTATGAAGTGGTGGAATACATTTCCCGACATTCACAAGTCCCAATCTCCGGTGAAGTATATTATGGGTGAAACCAGAGGCACCTGAACATGAAGTGCTCGATTATTTAAGCCATTCGAACACTTGCTTACGTAAACTTGTGTAATAAGAAATGTAATAGTTCTTATGCTAATGTGTTTAAAACTCTTTTCATATTAGTTGTTGTTTGATGTTTTCAACGATGATGTTTAATAAAATTTCCAACTTTATCCCTCTTGTTTTAATGTCTTAACCAATAAAATAAAACCAAATAAACATTAATTAATTAGTAAACCAGAAAAACTAATTGTTTTCTTACTAAGTGTGAAAAACCTTAAACGATAAGTAATATAAAACGAAATGAATAATACTTATTACTAAGTGTGAAAAACCTTAAACGATAAGTAATATATGCATAGTTTGTTCTATTTTTAAAACAGTTACGGTTATAATTTAAAAGTTAGACTATATGGTTATTTAAACGATTATGGTTAATTAACGGTTACAATTAATTATTTATTTTAATCTTAATTAATATATTTTTATCGTTAAAAGTTACCATTATTAACAAGTTGAGAACAAAGCCATTACCGTACGAAATACGGTTAGGTTAAATTTTGGTCATGTCTAGTTCTAACCTTTTGTCTAATTAAATAAAGCTGTTTACATTAGTCGAATCCAGCGAGATAAGCTAGTTTATTTTAAACGTTGGACCACAATAGTCGGCTACTTGGCTTTTCCCAAGTTGGTTGGGTTTTAAAAGGCCAAGAAGATGCTAAGTCTCCTAGACTTTCGTTCTCCATCAGTCCATCTGAAAGCAATTTACTTGTATCAAAATTCAAAAGTCTAAAGGTTATGGAAAAACTAAATAAATTTTAAAATATTTCTGAATGTTTTGCTAGAAAACATCACTTAAGAGTTAAGACAGAATCGAACGAACCGAAAGAAATTTGATTCCAATCCGGTTCGCGTATTTCATTAAAAAAATATATTCAAATCGAACGCCTCAACGCAAACAGGATAGACAAGGATGAAGGAAGCGTCTAGAGAGAAGTCTGCTTCGGCTTATTTTAGGTCAGCTGAGAGAAATCGAACCGGTTCGATATCTGGAAAATGATCCGGTTTACTTCCGGATAAGATTTTTTTTTTTAAACAGAGGTAAAGGCATAAAGCAGAGTTTCTAACTTTCTATAGGAGACGAAGACTCGAAATCTAAAAAAACCCAAGTCAAGCTCCAAAATTATTATATTTTCATTTCATCAACCAAAAAGCATAAAAGAACAAATGATTTTCCGACAGCATCGATGAGTTACTGCGAAATCCCACCGATGTTTGAGTGAACAGAGCTAAAGTTAACCAATGACTTATGGTCTGAAAGCAAAAGATGACATCTATCGGAGTCAAGCTACAAAATTTCGGACAAAAGGTGAATGTTCATGTCTTTGTGAGAGTTTCTGCGAAATTCCAGTCATGTCGGAAGTACAGAACCATTACCCAATGGAAACTATCCACGTGGATGGCTAAGATTTGTCCCCTTCTTTTTCAATGGTCTCCAATAGCCAAAGAGTCAATTCAAAAATCATACAGTACAGTTGTTTAAAAAAAAAACCCGGTAATTGCAGTGAATTTTCTTACGTTTTCGATGGGCATTTTGGGTAATTACTCCTGTCTACTTCTTCCCCATTATATTACAGTTAATCATCGGTAGAGAAGAAGAAAGACCAAAACACACAACGACTTAAAAGAAAGAGAGAAAGTCAACAAGAAAGAGATTAGATCGAACAATGGCGTTTCAAGCTCTTCCCGGATTCAATGGTGATCTAATCACCGGATCGTTGACGGCGTCGCAGAGCGCTTACCAACAGGACCAGAACTATAGCATAGAAGTACAAGGGGAAGTGGTCTTTTTCGCCTTCCGACCATATTTCTCCACGAACAATTTCTTTGCTCCGGCGAATGGATCTCCCTTTGGAGAAAAAAAGATGACCCGTAATCAATTTCCTTGTATGAGAAGCATCGGCAACAACATTGACGCTACTGTTAACGAAGCTTTCCTCAAGAATCTTGAAGATATTATCAATGATCCAAGAACCTTATTTGATGAATCTGTAAGTTAAAACAGTTAAAAACCTTGTAAACCTTTTACTCGAAACATGAGAAAGAATTTGTGTCTGAAACTTCACTTTTTTCAGGTGAAAATGGCTTTCGACAGCAAGAAACAGATTGTGTTCACAGGACATTCTTCAGGAGGTGCAACTGCAATCTTAGCAACTGTTTGGTATTTGGAGAAATACTTTATATGCAATCCAAAAGATGCTCGTGAGCCTTGTTGTGTGACATTTGGAGCTCCTTTGGTTGGTGATTCTATCTTCAACCACGCACTTGGGAGAGAGAATTGGAGCCGGTTCTTCCTCAACTTCGTAGCAAGATTCGATATTGTCCCTCGGATTATGCTTGCTCGAAAGACATCAATAGAGCAAAATCTGCCTTATGTTCTTGGCCTATTAGGAGGTTCAATCCAAGAGAGGGACCTGAGAATAACAGAGTTTTTCACAACGGTGATGCGAGACACATATACTGTTGCTTCTCAAGCTGTCTGTCAATTGACTGCACATGGAGATGCATTTCTAGAAACTCTTTCCAGTTTCCTTGAGATCAGTCTTTATAGACCCGTAGGCACTTTTGTCTTCTCTACAGAGGAGAGATTGCTTACAGTGAACAACTCAGATGCAATTCTACAAATTCTGTTTTACACTTGTCAGTCTAACAATGATCAAGAATGGAATCAAATTCCATTTCTAAGCATAAGTGATCATCATAGCTATGGGCAACTGGTAAAATCAATGGGGATGATGACATTTAATCATTTGGATCGGCATCATGGAGGAAACTCGCTAGTGACTGCGTTCAACGACCTTGGACTGGTAAAATCTTTCTCTCTTTTTATGAATTTGTTCACCTCCTCCACCTTTACATGTGTTTTGCAATCATTGATGTTTCCTTTTTAGCAGAGCTCAAGAGCCATACAGTGCGTTCGTGCTGCACTAGAGGCAGAGAAGCAACGATACAAAAACGAGGAGGAGGCAAAATCCAAATGGGATAAAATACTAAAGAAACTAGCATGGATAAAAGATGAATACAAGCCAAAGTGTAAAGCTCATAAAGACGGGTATTACGATTCCTTTAAAATTTCCAATGAAGAGAAAGACTTCCAAGCAAACGTCACGAGAGCTGAGTTAGCCGGTATTTTTGACGAGGTGCTCGGTTTAGTGAAGAAAGGTCAACTTCCTGATGGATTTGAAGGGGACAGAGATTGGATCAGCTTAGCAAATCGCTACCGCAGACTAGTTGAACCTCTTGATATCGCAAACTACCATCGACATTTAAAGAACGAAGACACAGGGCCGTACATGGTAAAAGGAAGACCAAACCGCTACATATACGCTCATAGATGGTACGAACATGACACATTGAAGGCAACAGGAATGATTGCAGAAGATGCATTTTGGAGCAAAGTCTATGCTCTTAATTTAGGGCCACCACAGCAAGAAGTGCAAGAGATGCTAAAGATATCGGGATCCAAGTGCGGATCGTGCTTTTGGGCCGAGGTTGAAGAACTCAGGGGAAAGCCATATGAGAAAGTTGAGGTAAGAGTTAAGACATTAGAAGGGTTGATTGATGGATGGATCGCAAAAGAGGAACTAGATCAGGAAATATTTCTGCAGGATTCAACATTTCGAAAGTGGTGGAACGACCTTCCCGACAATCACAAAATCTATTCTCCGGTGCAAAAGTATATTACGGAGTGAAACTAGAGCCCATTGAAGCTGAAGTGGCCGATTATTTAAGCTATTTAAACACTTTCTTGCGTAAATTTGTGCAATAAGGCATGTATGCTAATGTTTTTAAATCTGATTTCCACTTCAAGATGATCTCAGAATAAGAAACATGTTCTAAGATCATTGCGAAATAATGTAATAGCTCTCCATTCTAATGTCAAATTTGGTTTCCACTTCACAATAGTCTTAGAATAAGAAACATTACTCTAAAGCCTAAAGCCAACTCAAATAGCATGAACCAGTAACATAACCACCTTCCTTAGCGTTGACAGTGTAAGAGAACCAGAATGTCATCAGAAAGTAACCTGAGATTACTAAATTTGGCTAAAACATTACTAACCTCTAAACATATAACTGTGCAAACGATCCAAGTACTAGCTACTACAACAACAACCAAAGAAGAAGACCATTAAAACACAACCAGTAATTTGAAACTTGCCCTATGCCTTTCTGAGTTGCTAGTTTACTCGATATGAAAGCTTGGCTCAAGTAAAGTTTCCTAAATACAAATTAAATAAAAGAGTAATAACATCACCACGAAGTTTCTGTTAGATTTGCGTTCCACCAGAATCCTGTATCGATTCAAGGTACCATATAATCATAACAAAACCAGACCACAGAAATAAATACAATATTAAACCTTTTCGCTGTTTAGTTGAGTCCGATATTCAATTTCATATACTACCAAAACTTGACCTCCAATCTGCTGTGTTCAGTCACTCGACAAAGAACCAAGTAAAAAGATATAACATTCATGGTCCACTTCAAAATAACAGAAGGTATAAAATGATACCTTTAGAATATTACAGATAAGCAAGGTTCTCAGAAGCCATGGAAAAGAGACTTATTGCAACTTTATGTATTTGAAATTCGTGTACCACCTTATGTACTAACACACCACTCTACATAACCACCACTACCACCACATGTTTCAGACGAAGAACAGTCATTGACATAGAAGAACATAGAACATAGTTCTCAGGTGCCAAAAGACAATCCTCTACCCATATCTAAAGAGTTTTAAAGACAGGTGAAAAACGTAGAACATGCGAGGAAAAAAACAGAGAGAGAAAATAAACAGACACAGTCCGAGAAAAGCCACATCCTTTTTTCTTCATGACCTGCAAAACATGCTAGACGAACGAGCAAGCCAAATAGTCAGACCACCACCTTGAATACTAGTCTCAACCTTGATTGTGTTCCTTTCATATGGCTTTCTGCAACCTGGACAACGCCCATCTCCATCACAAATCGTCTTGTGGCAGAAAAGGCAAAGCCGGAATCCACAAGGACATGGTAAGAAATTTGAATCTGTTAAGTCCAGATCTTCGTAGCAAATGGGGCAAGAAGATGGGACAGCCAAAGAACTATAATGCAAGTTCATAACCGGAAAACTACGCTGCTTTTCCAAATTAGGCAGACCCTGAGGGCGGAGCTTATCGTCTGGCCTCCAAGCCTGGTTACTCTTTTGCTTCCTTGACATAGTTCTCGGGCAATCAGCATTAGCATCCCTTACAGCCACATCAGATCCATTCATTAAATCCCTAGGAGAAGCTGATTCCTTAATACTCTCATGCTCTTCACAGGACTCAGGAGGATTCTCTTTCTCATGCTTTTCATCATCAACTGCTAAAGCATCAGCAATAGCTTCCCAATCATCCAAACACCCATCATTATCAGCATCAGCATCTTCCTCCTCTGTTATATTACCAGAGCAAGAACCACCACTTCCACTGCTACTGCTGCTGCTAAAATTGGGGATTGAATTCATACCACTCAGGATACTATTAGGGCTATTAGAAAGTGACTCAATAAAGCTCTCATGACGATGTGTTCCACTGT
The DNA here is from genome assembly GCA_028015245.1 of Cardamine occulta. Classification (NCBI taxonomy): domain Eukaryota; kingdom Viridiplantae; phylum Streptophyta; class Magnoliopsida; order Brassicales; family Brassicaceae; genus Cardamine; species Cardamine occulta. The sequence continues at coordinate 14,488,987 of CM051378.1, read as the reverse complement.
TATCTTCTTCCTCTCTACGTTGCCCATCTAAATTCTCCACCGGACGATCTCTCTGATACGTTTTTTCACTACCAATTCTTCGATTGGAATCCATTTCCTCCTTATCTCCTCTATTAATCATCGCAACTAATAGTAACAAAACCCAAATCAATATAGACAAAGCTACAAGAACCTAAGCTAAAAATCATGTAAAAATTAGATCTTTTATAATGATCATTACCTTGAGAAAGCCATTGCTCACGGCGAAGACCAAGCTTGCTCTGTTTCAATTTAGCTGCCCTGTTCGTCTGCAAATCCAATGCAATAACAAACCCCAAAAATACAAAATCAAAGAGTGAAACCAAAAAAAATCAAAATTTGGAAATAGAAATGAGATTTGAGGAAGATTGAAAACAGATTTTAAAAACATACCCTTTTCTTTTTCCCTAAATCCCGCGCGCTTGTTGGAGCTGCAGTAGCAGAAGCGTTGGTGATCGAATCAGAAATCATGGTTTTTTTGCAGATGATTCCGAAATCGTAAAATTCAAACAAAGAAAGGTAATTAAGAAATTAGAAATCAGAAATGGAAGATTTCTCAAAAACCCTAATTCAGATTTGTCGCGAGAGAGAAGAGAGAAACGTGCGATTTTTTTTTTTTCTTATTTGCTTGTTGTGTCTGTGAGGAGAAAAAGAGAGAGAGAGATAGAATATAAGGGGATAACGGAAACTCCTCGTCTCCGCTCAGAACTTTCCTCATGACTAAAGTACCCTTGATTTTGACTTTTGCACACAGTTGCATGTAAGGGCTTTTTTGTAATCTTGGGAGATATACACGTGTGAGTATCTTCTGTTCATTAAAACGGTGGCGTACGGTGGACTACACGTGAGGAAAGTTCATATGATTCACATATCACATTTTCCTAAAATAAAACAAATCTTTGAATCTTCCTTTTAAATATTAGAGTTAGAAAATCATAGCTTCTACATCAATCGGATGGGTTATTCAAGGCCAAATAAACCGGATCGGATTAAGAAACATTACACATGCTTATAGAAAAACATTCCACTTACAACTCATAAATGAGTAATGTGCAATGTTAGAAAGTCTGGTTCGTTATCAAAATCCACCTAACGGTTTGAATAACTCAAAATGTACCCATGAGTGATCCTATCTATATATAAAGAGACATGCATAATCTTGATTGTGACACTTATAAAGTAACAACAATACAGAGCAGTAAAACAAGTTGGTGTCTCCTGTAACATTTATTTCTTATTGAAACTTTAGGTGATTGGGATGGTTTTGAGGATTAATAGTCAAGACTCAAGACTCAAGAGATAGTGATTTAAAATAATATCATGTAAAAGGCCCAACTCTTTGGCCCACTTAAAACAAAGTAACTTATCAGCAAGGTGATTGAAACTCTAGTAAAAAAATAAAATACAATCTTGTTTGTGTATAAAATTTGTGAGCGAGCATTAAGTACTAATTGATAGGGTTGAAGGAGGTAAGAATCTTGGAATAGAGCCAGGCCTGTTCATATACCTCCGCCTCGTAGGTCTTGCTACGTCCGTCACTAACATCAACCACTAGCCGGTAATTCATGCCGCCAACGACCTGCATGTCGCCGGAAACAACCGTCTCAAACTTGAGTGAAGAGTTGTTCTGTTTGTTGAACTCAGAGATGGCGAACTTGGCTATGACATCAAGATGAGGATCCTTAATGTTGTCGATGGGAAACCAATGACCAGTAATACATTCGTCCTCCTGCTGCTCCATTCCCTCCTCTTCTACTCTCTTCTCGTCTAAGCTCGCATCCATGGCTTTATTTTTTATTTTATTTTTATTTTTTTTGGCTCTCTCGTTGTCTATGTATTTTATAATGGAACGTGTCGGCGACGATCCAAAAAAGTCGGACAGTTACAACAAAATAAAGATCGCTCAATCCAACAAGAAAAGGGAAATTAACTAATTAAATTATAACTATCCTTATACCGAAAAAAAAATAAAAAAAAAATCACAACTATCCTTTTAAATTAGGAATGTGAAAAGTGAAAACCAATACAAATTTGTATTATGTAAATTCCTTGCGCACGGGTTAAATACTTGATTAATCTTGTGGGGTTTAGTTTGAATCCCAGGTTCTGTTTTTTCAAGAGTTTCAGTCTCTAAGAGAAAGGTTTCAACCTAAGGGAAAAAACAGAAAGACTCAAGATGAAACAGAAGGTTTCAAAGACAAGATCTGAAGTCTGTCACGATCAGAATTGAAGCTCGTAGCTGTTCTCTCTGCAACAGACATCGCTCAGATTCGTACACTGTCCAATTGGTCTGATCTGGAGAAGGCAAAGCAAAGCAGGCCTGCGATCAACGCCGCCCTCCTCAGAATCTGTGCCAAACTCGAAGTCAAGGAGAACCCATGGTTTTAACCTGGGTTAAGTTCTCTAGTTCCTTAAATCTTAGCTGTGTTGCTTTGTCTATAAATGCTGAGTTGGATGTAAGAGAGAACTAAGTGGGTGTGCGTGTTGAGTAAGAAGAAAAAAGAAGAAAAGTGAGCAAGGGCACAATGTAGATCTATGGAGAGAGATCGAAAGGGGTTTAAGAAAACAAGAAAGCATAAGCTTTGGGTAGTTTCTTAAGTAGCAAATGATGGAGACAAAGTGAATCTTAGCTAGTGAAGAGCTTTAGACAATCACTTGTATCACTTGTATCATTTGTAAACACCTTTCTTCTTCATAGTGGAGTTGTGGATCTATTGATCCTAACCGGACGTAGCGGCTCGTTAATGCCGTGAACCGGGTTAACAAATGCTTGTGTGTGCTCCCCTTCTTCCATATGCTCTGTTTTATCTTCTCCCTCTTCATATTGTTCTTGCTCTGTTTATGTGATTTGGTGTTGTTGACAAAGAGCTTAGAAAGCTTGAACCTTTGAGAGGTTATAAAACCTTTACAAATCTTTTTGCTTATTATTTAGGTTTAATAATTTTCTTTTAGTTATAAGGTTGAGTGTCTCCTAAAGACATGAAAAACATATGAATTTGAAATGATAAAGAATTTGGGTGGACTAAGATTTTGAGATACTAAGCTCCTGGTGGAAACCTGATCAGAGACAAGGAAAATGATAAGAAGAAACATCAAATTGAGATACTAAGCTAGTGCAGAGTAATTATTTACATGATGATTTGTGACAGTTTTGTTATTTGTTAATGATAGAGAGAGCGGGGTTTAAGAGAACTGATTCTCTGAAGATGACATGAATATAAGCTAAAAACCGAAATTGTAATCTTATCTTATGGGACAACAGGTGCAACCATTCCTAATCATATTATGTGCATGATCTAGACTATGTTTCTTTGTTAACTTTAGGTTGTAATTTGTTTTATCCTTTTAGATCGATGTACTTTGTCCGGGTAATTGTTAAGCATTTTATGGTCAAACTTTTATAAGTTGATCACACACATTTCAATGCAAAATGGTACTCGACTCTAATCAATTTATCCACCAATATACGGAGAAAGTCCCTGATTCGTTTGACTGGAGACAAAAAGGTGCTGTCACGGATGTCAAAACTCAGGGAACGTGTGGTAAGTCTAATTAAAGACATGTTTAGGGTTTTTTGTTTGTTTGATTGGAGCCAAAGAAATTAGTTTTTGATCCATTTTTTATATAGGAAGTTGCTGGGCTTTCACTATTGTGGCAGCTGTTGAGGGACTCAACTATAGAAGGACAAAGAACTTGTTGACGTAGTCTGCCCAAGAACTAATCGACTGTAGTGTCGAGGATAAAGGTTGTGTAGGAGGTTACCAAAATACCGCATTCAACTTCATCAAGACCAATGGTGGAATCACCACCGACCAAAATTATCCCTACAGAGCTGTCCAGGGAGAATGTGACCCTTCAAAGGCACAGGGAATGAGGGTAGGCATCGATGGATACGGATATGTACCTCAAAACAACGAGGCAGCCCTTCTCAAGGCTGTTGCAAGCCAGCCTACAACTGTTAGGGTGGATGCTCAGCATGCCGATTTCAAATTTTATTCCGAGGTAACCGAAAAACACCATTCAAAATCTGCATTTTTTGATACTCTATATAGCTACCATGCTCATGAATACATTTCGCAGGGAGTGATTACTGAAAATTATGGAACTACATTGACCCATGCCATGGCTGTGGTAGGGTACGGGTCGGACCCGGACGGGACAAAATACTGGCTAGCGAAAAATTCCTATGGTCCTCAATGGGGAGAAATGGGATATGTGAGAATCGAGAGAGGCATTGAGGACTCGAAAGGCCGTTGCGGAATCGCAATGAGCGCTTACTACCCGCTCATGTTCCCTTATAGGAACTAATTAATTACGCTATCAAGTCAATATCTTCTCCATGAGAGTAGTAAAATGTATTCACACAATATTAAAATTATAATAATAAAAAAAATTACAGAGAAATGGTCCGTAATCTGAGATATCAAAAGGTTACTGCTAATCTAAAATACATACACTACACTTTTAAAAGTTAAATACATTAATACACTACTACTATATACCAAACTTTAAATACATACACTTCTAACTGCATCATTAACCCAAATTAAAGTTAATACTAGATTAATAAACCTGTGCTGCACCCGGCTACAATATTTTATTTTATATGTTATTGTATTATTTTGTTATGTAAGAATTGATTTTTGGGATTAATGTGTAGTGCATATTGTGTTAAATAAAATATATTAGTTGTTAATCTAATATAATTTAAACCTAATTTATCGAGTATGGGATGGTGAATCCTTGACAATAATCGAGGAAAACCTAATTTTTCGAGTACTAGATAGATTTAATGTTTTAACTTTTAAATGCATAGATAACTTTAAATGCTATAGATAACTGGTTTTGGAAAGTAAAGTTGTAATATGATTTTCTTTTAATTAATTAACTAATTATATTTGAACATTTTAAAGTGGTTTTAGTGTGTAATGTATCTTAATATTATAGATGTCAAACGGGTAAAATCCATCACACTAGATCCACTTTGTAGCGGGTTTAAATTTTTTTTTACTCATCCCGCAAAATTCACGAAAGTAAATAGTATGTCCGCATCCCCCTCGCTTGTTTGCGAGACTCACAAGTAATCTATGGACCTTTGGATAAATCACTTTTTCTACTTAATAAAATATGTTTAAAGCTACATAAATTAATTATATTAATAATATATAATTTTAAACTCAAATACACCTTTTTTTAAAGAAAAACATAAATTTGGTAATTACTTTATATATATTACAAATTGTTTTAAGATTTTTGAACTATATATTAGATAAATATATATATAATTATATATTTTGTTTTCTTTTAAAACCCACAAATATACTTTATTTATATAGTTTCAAGGTCCTTAAAAAAACGATGAAACATGCCAAAAAACCACTCAAAATAAAATGAAAAAACTCGATATAACCAAAAAAAAAACTAAAGAGGGAAAAGAAACCAAAACCATCGTGCCTTTAGCCCTTTACACACTTCTTCACCTTTGTTACTCTTGAAACGTCAAGATAATCGATTTGTGAATAGCATTGAAATAGAACATCATTCAAAAATTCAAATGTTTCACTCAATTTATGGTTGGCGATTTGAGATTATAAACAAAGGTATTAGCTTTCAATTGTGTCACAGTTGTTCATAGATAAGCTTTTTGATGTTCATTGCACTTTTGTTTGAATGGAGTATAAACCTACCATTTATTAAAATAGCTAAGAATAAGAGATAAGAAAAACATAAAATATGGTTACACACGAGTCTGATTAGATGGATAAATGGAATTTACAGAGGTTTGCTTGTTCTTTTTTCACCCTACAAACCAATTACTTGAAAGTTGAAACATATAACTAATTAGATTATATCACAAGCTAACAGATTGAATACGAATTTTACTACTTAAAAACTCGATCTCATCTATTGTTAGAAGATAAAATTTGAGTATTTGTTTAAAGGTTTGATGAAAAACTTACAGTTCATCTTCTCAAATCATTTGCAGGCTCTCCAGATTTGAAGTATATGACTTCTAGAAATGAAGAATCTTGACTAAGATGCACCTGCCGGTTTGGAGATCTTCACATCCTAAAGGTAAGTGAAATCATAATTTTCAGCCATTTCAGTGAGATATGCTTTTCCGAGTTTGAGGTATTACGTAGAAAAATAGGTGAAATAAAACTAACCATATGAAAGAAATCGACGTAAATTTAAAGCATATGTTCTTGAACAGGGCAATCATTATTGGTTTGTTTGTCTTCGTTTAGAAATTATTGGTTTGTTTGTCTTCGTTTAGAATCATCTGCACAAGACATCAAATGTTTAGTATACTTACGAATAATAAAACATGAAAGTTCATATAAAAAAAAACACAAACAAAAACGTAATCGGTACAATTGATATTGTTTCACAAGAAAAACAGAGTACTTTCATGTAGCAAAAAATATAACAAAAATGCAGGCCAGTGTTAAAGGCTTGTAAAACTAATCGGAGGAGCTATTGATTATTTTTTGGATGGAGTTTGTTCGCTATGATATAAAAATGTTAGGGTAAATACTTATTTATAGTTAAAATCAGTCGGCCATGTATTTGGAGATTAGTTTAGGGTTGTTAAAGAAAAATATTTAGAAAATATTTAGAAAGATGTGACATGGTTTAAATTTAGAAATATTCGGATAGAATTCTCATTGAACCTTTAGAAAATCTTTAGAAAATCAGTCAGCTATATTATATAACAATAATAATTTGTGATAAAGGAAATATGTATTTAAATATTAGTGTTTGATAATATTGTTTGTTTCGGTATTAAATGTTGTTTGATTACATTTCCTAAATCTAACATGTTTGATTCTTTGATATATGTGGGAATTGTCAATTTTAAAGAGGATCCGCATGTAGCTTTTATGGGTCGGATATGGGTTTTAATTCGGTTTGACAATTGTAATGGCATCGCTCTTTTTCAACGGGTCGGATCGACATGTTAACCAAGATCCGGAAAACAGGATCCGCGTCCTTCAAAGCGGGCCGGAAACAAAAAAACGGTTTGGGTCGGCTTGGATCTTGTAGCAAATTGTCTTTAACGCCCAAATTCTTTTTTTCTTGTAACTAAAAGTCAGTGGCATTTTTTGTAAATAAGTAAATATGGCTCAAATGACTTGTAATTTTTTCTGTCCTCTCCTCTCAATTAATAGTATATATATATATATATATAATCCAACATATCATAATAGAAAACATTCCCTACACATATACATAAACTGTAAATCAACTAAGAAACGTATTTTTTTTACTATTCAAATGAATTACATAAAATATATCCACCCTCAGTGTACCCCAAGTAAAGTCCTAGTATATATATATATCTATATAATTATTTGAACAATGTTAGAATCAAAATGATATTTTATTTACGTGTGATATTACATCTAACGTCATTACATTTAGGGTAACGTCATTACATTTAGGGTGAATTTGGAGAGTGAGACATTTTTCAAACATAATTGGTTGAGAGAGCCAATTACTATTTACAACTAGAGTCTGTACCCGCGGTATATCGCGGGTTAATATTTTCTTCATCATTATAACAAATATTTATATTTTACAGTTTAATATTGTGTTTCAATTTTTAAGATAATTTTTAATTTTTAGATTTTGTTCTTTTATTTTTTATACATAATTTTCTTTTAGATATGTAATTTTAACTTCATTAAATTATAAAATATTAGTGTTGTTAGGGGATGTATTGGAATGAAGATTTGGTGGACTTTGGTGGAATTTATATTTAATGAGATTTGAGTGAATTTCAAAGATTTTTGGTGAGATTTGTAAGATTTTTTATTTTAAAAAATAAAATTACCTGATTATTTGGTGAGAATTCGGTGAGATTTGGTGAGAATTTTAAAGTTAAAAAGGAAACAACTTATATCCAAAAAGGAAAGAACTCCATCATCCTCTTCCTCTATAACTCTGACAGTCCATGTATCGTTGTGAGAAATTTCTTAACATCCATTTTTGGAGATGATGATGATGTGGAACAGCCATGTCTATCGTCAAAGTCAGATAAAGCTTTCACATTGCTCGAAGATGAGCTCACTGCAGTTTCTTTTGCCCGGTGAGACTCTAGTGAGAACTGAAGAGCCAGAGGATTTAGTTTCTTCCGACCATGAGACTTGTTGCTGGACCTATCCAGTTTTGTATTCTCAAAAATCTCAACTTGAGATCCAAGCTGAGGGTTGAATGTATATGTTGTTCCCCATTTATGAACACTCCTTAAACTGTGGCCGACCTCTAAAGAATTTGTCTCAACCTTTACATTTTTAAGCAACATATAGTCTGAAGAACTTAAAGCAGAAGTCGAGGGAATATTTTTCTCAATAGCTATCATTTGATCTGCTGCACCCATTCAATAGTTTCAGTTAATCCCGACTAACTGAAAAAAAAAATTACCCAACAAAAAGGAAAAAACAATCTAATTAATTGCATCAAGATCCCATATTCATTAAAACTATCGTTGTTTGATGCATATCTAATAACAGAGCTACGGTACAATCATCATAGTGTGAAAAAAAAACCAACAACACAGAGCCCTAAACCAGAGAGACGCATAACAACAACAAGAAAAGCTAAACCAATCATTCAAAGACGACCCATGGTTTCTATATTTGACATTAAAAAAAGAGATTTGAGGATTTGTTGACTAACGTCCATTAGCTTGGTCATTAGCTGCACCTTCTCCCTATTCTTTTTGTTGAATGCTTCAAGATATTATTTGTACTCTCGTTCCTACATGTTGTGTAAACACACCAGCTTAGCCTCTTAATCCACAAGCAAACAGATTTGGAATACAAGTCAATGCATTTGATTATGTTTTGGCCTTATCTTTTTCTGAACTGTATGCCCCAATGGATTTAATTCAGTGTTGACATAATCAATTTTCTTCCAAACCGAAGCAACTTCTTTCCTCATAGGATCAGCTAAACCTTCAAGTTCCTGAAATGCAATTTAACCATTGAGCTTCTTAATCATCAATATAACATCACCCAGAAAAAACAAATGGTTCTTTTCATAAAAAGGAAACAGGTTTGATCTACGGAGCTAATCTTTAAAAAACAATTGGGTTTTCGATTTGTGCTACAAATGTGTTTTGTAACCCAGAAATTGGGGGAAAACTAAAACTAGATTCTTGATCCTAAACATCACCCAGAAGAAGCAAATGGGTTCCACTAAAAATCTAAAAATTGAAAATGATTTCTGATAAGAACAGAGAATCACTTTAGACTAATCCAATTGCTAAAAATTGTAGTGGTTTTGTCGACAAAAGAAATGGCTTTCTGATAAGTTACTTACTGGTTTTGTCGAACAGAGAATATCACTTCAGAGTGATCCAATTGAAACAATGAACAAAAGCAACTGTTTGATACTTCCGGTTTGAATGAAGAAGAGGAGAAGAAATCGTAAGAACAAAGAAAGAAAAATCAAAATCGGAGGCTTTTGTGAAGCCACCGTTTGTTTTTCTCAAAGAAAATGGGAAGACGAGAAGGCTTCGCAGTGAGCAGAGAGGTGTTACGATGAGCAGAGGCTTCTTCATTTTTTGTGTGTGTTTAGTTCCACCAAATACCACCTCCAAAGGTGTGATTGTTTCATCTTTATTTTTCAAGTAAAAAGGTATCAAAAATCTTATCAATTCTCATTGTGTAATTTTTAAAAAAAGAACAATTGTGTTTTGAATAACACTGTATTTGATATGAATTTTATAAATGATTGATTGAATAACATGTGATTGTTAATGATAAATTTGATATTACAAAAATTCTTAATTCAATAACAGAGGAATTGAGAAGATATTTATAAATCACTAATTGAATAACAGATGATTTTAAGAGAAAATCAAAATCTTCCCAAATCTTCATTTCAATACATCCCCCTTAGTTGTTTGACGTATATACTCATTTTAATCTTTTTTGCATGTCAATGTTTTCTTAAATATTGTAACAAATATTTATATTTTACAGTTTAATATTTTTGTGTACAATTTTACAGATAATTTTTAGATTTATAGATATTTTCGTATAGTTTTTATAATTAATTTCTTGTTGTTATATGTAATTCTAACTTCATTAAATTATTAAGTGTTAGTGTTGTTGATTGTTTAACGCATATACCTATTTTAATATTTTATAAATCGTTCTTGTGACGACCGCATTTTTTTTTTTTTGCAAAAATTAACATTAAAACAACATTAACATTCAAATACAATCCTACGCGGACTCGCCAAAAAAAACTACCAGTTCTAAACAACACAGCGGAAACAAAAACAGCAAAAACCCCGAGTCCTAATCATCCTCCCCTCGACGCCTTCGACTCCACGATCACACCTTATCTTTACCTGCATCGACAAAAGTGATGCATCAACATTTGGAAATCCAAATCTTTGAGTGAAACGATCCTCCCAGCGACAAGTCATAGAAACCCACGCAACAATCAACAACAAGAAAATTAATACATCCTATTAATTTCTAAACGATTAAAATCACGCATGAAAATACTCCACAAAAGACACGACACGCGACCCCACGCGCGACAACTGTACAACCGAGCAGTTTTTCGAAACTACCGAAAGGCGCCGGATCGGTCGATCCCAAACCTGGATCGGTCGATCCCACTCCGGATCAAAAACACCGGATTCGCCGGATCGATCGATCCACTCCGGATCGATCGATCTGCTCACCTACCGACGGGTCGATCGATTCAACCCCGGATCGGTCGATCCAATCTCGGAGCGATCGATCCACTCATGTACCGATCGTTCCAACACGATCTGAACAACCTAACCCAACCGTAACACAAGGGTCGGTCGATCCCAACCCCGGATCGATCGATCCCAAGCTCCCCGGCTAGAATCGATACTTTCGATTCAACCTTAAACCACTTAAGGCCATCAACCCTGACCAAACCACCTTCATACCACAAACTTAAGGCTACCAACAAGCCTTAAATATCAAGGAATCAAGCATAAACACCCATGGATTTCCCAAAAATCCAAACATGCAAAATCCCTTCAAACACCCCCCAAACAAGGTTTTCGTAACCTCTGGTCACGCACTCACCTCGACAAATGGAAGAAACAAGCCTTTATGGAACTCCCCAAGCTTTAGAAGACTCCCTCCTTCCCTAGCCTTTCCGAGAACCAACAGCTCCAAGATCTCCTCTTACAAGCTTCTCCCAAGCTCACCCACAACAGATCCGAGCACAAGAACTCTCTAGAACCCTTTCTCTTGCTTCCTTAGCTCACGGCAAGCTCACCCAAGCTCAGCCCAGCTCACGCCAATACTCACAAGCTTCAGCCACTCTGTTCCTCCAAGCTCACAAGCTCACACACAAAGGAGAACAAGCTTCTCACAAGAACTAAGCTTCACCAAGCTTACAAACCCACTTCTCTACTCCTTTCCCTCTTCTCTCTCGCCAAACCAGCTCCCCAAACTTCAGCCAACAATGGCATCTCACGAGAAGAAGAAGAAGAAGAAGAAAAGTCATTCAACTTTCCAAAACTTTGAGAAAAACCCCAAACTTCCGAAACAAATTATGACACCCCCGGAACAAAATCCAAATTGATCAATTTAACCCTTTAATCAATTTCTCGGGATTTGTCTAAGGTTCATAAACTCGAAAGGACATCCCAATTACTTAACCGATAATTAATTTTCGAGACACGGGCGTTACAATTCTCCCCCACTAACATAGATTCGACCTCGAATCTACGTTACCGTTCATCTCCAATGAACTTAAACCGTCATAGCGATTACTCAAACCTTGGCCTACCCGACCAACACACACAAACAAGTACACGCATGTACACACGAGGCCTATAACTAACCTCCGAGGTCTCTCATTCAGTCTCTATGCTTATGACACAGCATCATATGTACTTATTGCTCATCCCAGGGTTCAAGACACGCAGCATCTCCGAACTCTAGGCTCTAACATACCCGAGGATATCCCTTATACCTCAAGGTATAACCCATACCACAGCACCCAAGACACCGCAGCATCTCCGAGTTCTGGGTATCTGCCGTACCACTCTCCTCGGGAAATATAACCCTCATGAGTCTCCGATATCCCATACCTCTCAATTCTCGGCCATATAACCTTCCTGAGTCTCCGATATACTTTTACCACTCAATTCTGGGCAATATAACCTACGTCTAGGTTATACACTTTACGAATCCACGGTATCGTATATCACTCTTGGCTATATACCCTCCGAATCCACGGTATCTCATATCACTCTAGGTTATACTCCACACGAGTCTGGATACATTGCCAGTTACACTCTTAGGCCCGCAGTCCTTCGAGTTAACGGCACTAGAGGAACTAGTCCTCTCACTGAGCAATATGTCATATATCTATAAGCATCTCCGACCGATCTACCTCCCGTGATCCGTGTATCCTCGCAAGGTAACACTGGTATCACCCATATTCCACACCCGGAATATCTGCCGTGCATAACCAACCAAGGCTATAACACCGGTACCCAACACTTCGGGTACCACATAATCTTTCCCGATTATGTACCAAGCTTTTAAACTCTTTTAAAAACTTTTCCATGGCACTCGTGCCATTACCAATAAGAACCACCGTCTTATTACTCACATGCTTTAACGCTTTTTAACACTAAAACGAAAGCAATCCAAGACTCGCAAGTCAAATAATAATAAGGAAACTCACATCTTATTATTAAACATCATAATGTAACATCGTCATACATAACGGCAATACAAAATGAAAATACACACAGCATACAGGTACAAACCGAAACTGGAACCACTCGATGGAACTCAAGCCGCAGCCTGCTTCTGGAACCACTTCCGGAACCGCACTTCCATCCGAGCCTCTGGCTCCCAAGTTTCCTCCTGCACCCCGTCACAGTCCCACAGAACTCGCATCATCGGAATCTTCTTCCGACGAAGCTCCTTGACCCTCCGCTCGAGAACTCTCAAAGGTCTCGCCTCAACGGTCATATTGGGCTGGAGATCTGACGGAATCTCACCCAATACCTCGTCACCCCTATGCAAACACTTCTTCAGCATCGACACATGGAAGACCTTATGAAATGCATGCATAATCTCGGGTAACTCCAACCGATACGCTACCGGTCCAACACGCTCTACAATCCGGAACGGCCCCATATACCTTGGACTCAACTTAGTCGCAGTAATGGACCTGTTCGGACCTCTCAGCAAAGCCATCTTGAGATACACTCTATCTCCCACCTCAAACACAAGCTCTTTCCGCCTCTTATCGGCATAACTCTTTTGCCGATCCTGGGCCTCTTTCATGTTTAGCTTCAAAACCCGGATCCTCTCTGTGGTTTCTCGAACAAAACTTCGCACCCAATGTGCTCCTCTCCCCCACTTGAGTCCAACACAAGGTGTACGACATGGCCTCCCATACTGAGCCTCGTATGGTGCCATCCCAATACTCGCCATGGTAGCTATTGTTATCTGAAAACTCTACCAAGCTCAAGTGATCCACCCAATGACCACCCAAATCCAGACGCATCCTCAACAAATCCTCCAGTCTGGATGGTCCTCTCCGGACTGCCCATCATGTCCGAGGATGATAAGCCGTACTTCATGTGCACCCTCGTGCCCATCTCCGTCAAACGCATTCCAGAACTCAGATGTGAACTTAGGATCCCGGTCCGAGACAATGCTCACCGGTACTCCATACAGTCTCACAATCTCCTGCGCGCTTCCTAGCCAAAACGGAGACCCATCGGTCTTCTTAATGGCAAAACGCGCACTTAGTCAATCGATCAACGATGACCCGGATAGCATCCTTGGTCCGAAAGCTGGTAATCCCACCACAAAATCCATCGTGATCATATCCCACTTCCACTCTGGAATGGGTAAACTCCGTAACAAACCACTCGGAACCTGATGCTCTGCCTTCACTAATCGGCACGCGTTGCCGCCGCAACCCAGTTAGCAACATCTTTCTTCATCCCGACCCAATGATAATACCGCTTAAGATCCCGGTACATCTTAGTCGCTCTCGGATGAATCGAAAACATACTGCATGAGCCTCACTCGAGGATCTCACGCCTCAAATCCTCATCCAAAGGACGCATACCCTTCCTCGACAAGGATAGTGCCATTCGGAGATACCGATACTCGAGAACCCGATGCTCTCGAAGCCTTAACCAAGCCCTCATCTTTTTTCCCGAGCCAGCCGAACTCTGCTCAAAAGATCCGCCTGATTAGCTGCCTCTAAGCCCAACGGTTCCTGAGATACAACACACAAACGCAATGTGCTAATCTCGCTCACCAAAGACTCAACCTCATGCTTCCGAGCCAAAGCCACCCGCTTCCGACTCAACGCATCCGCAACCAGATTAGCCTTACCAGGATGGTAAGCTATCTCCAGATCATAATCGGCCACTAGCTCCATCCAGCGCCTCTGCCTCAAATTCAACTCAGGCTGAGTGAAAATGTACTTCAGGCTCTTATGATCCGTGAACACCTGCACCTTTTCGCCATAAAGATAAGATCGCCAAATCTTTAAAGCGAAAACCACCGCAGCCATCTCAAGATCATGGGTAGGGTAGTTGCACTCATGCTTCCGCAGCTGCCGCGAAGCATAGGCAATAACCTTCCCCCGCTGCATCAACACACAACCAAGACCAACTCCCGACGCATCAGTATACACCACGTAAGGCTCACCCGGATCGAGCAATCTTTGAGTACTAGTCAAGGCCTTCGGTTTCGCAAAACTCTCCTCACACTCCGAGGACCACTGAAAGGAACATCCTTTCCGTCGACCGTCATAGACTTAGCCAAACTCGCGAAACCCTCAACAAACCGCCGGTAATAACCTGCCAACCCGAGAAAACTCCTAATCTCGGTGGCATTCCTCGGCCTCGGCCAAGCACTAATGGCTCGAACCTTCTCTAGGTCCACCGAAACCCCCTCCGCCGAGATAACGTGGCCTAGAAAACCGATCTCTCGCTGTCAGAAGTTGCACTTGCTTAACTTAGCAAACAACTTCTGCTCTCGCCAAGAACCACACGAAGATGCACCTCGTGCTCCTCCAGGCTCTTCGAAAACACCAAGATGTCATCAATAAAGATGATAACGAACTCATCCAGATATTCCTGGAAAACGCTGTTCATCAATCTCATAAACGCAGCAGGTGCATTTGTCAACCCAAATGGCATCACCACAAACTCGTAGTGGCCATAACGAGATCTGAAAGCCGTCTTCCGGATATCTCCCTCATCGATAGGAATCTGATGATATCCCGACGCCAAGTCAATCTTGGAGAACCAAGTAGCCCCTCTCAACTGATCCAACAACTCATCAATCCGAGGAAGAGGATACCTGTTCTTCACTGTGACTCGGTTAAGTCCTCGGTAGTCAACGCACAACCGAAAACTCCCGTCCTTTTTCTTCACAAACAACACCGGTGCTCCCCACGGTGAAGTACTCGGGCGAATAAACCCTTTACTCAGCAACTCCTCCAGCTGCTTCTTCAGCTCTGCCATCTCTGCGGGAGCCATCCTATAAGGTGCCCTGGATATCGGTGTCGTCCCTGGTTCCAACTCGATCGTGAAAGGATCCGACCTAGACGGTGGCAACCCTTGCAACGACTGGAACACATCCGGGAACTCCCGAACCACACGAATATCCCCTACCTTAACCTCTCCAACGGCCTCCGGCAAAGAAATGGTAGCCAAATACGCCTCACAACCTCTCTCGATCATGCGCTCGGCCTGCATAACCGAGATCACGAGACTCCCGGAAGTCGGTCTCACCCCCTGATACACCAACCTCCCCTTGCCTCTGTCGAACTCGACACGCCCTCGGTGACAATCCAGATGCGCTCTGAACTTCCCGAGCCAATCCATGCCCAAAATGACATCGTACAGCTCCACAGAGCAGATAATCAAATCGGCAGGCATAGACTCCCCCGCTACCTGAACATCCACGTCTCTAACCCGACCGTGAATCCTCAGGAGCTTCCCTCCAGCAACCTCCACGAAACCCAAACTCTGGGCTCGCCGCACATTAGCCTTCTCGGCTAATGCAGAATGTAAGCAATGAGATGCTCCCGTGTCAAACAACACATGACACTCAACACCCCCAACACACAAGGTCCCTGCACATATACATGTGCCTAGAACCTTAACACCCGAAAAACAACCAAAATTCCCCAACACACAGAATTGAACTTAGATAAGTCTAAGAAAAATACCTGTGATCGGCCTAGAACTCGGCTCTCCGGACTCGACGATGGAATACGCTCGAGGCGCTGCTGCCACCGGCCTAACGGGCTGCACCACTGTGGCCTCACTCTGCCGCAGCTTAGGACACTGAGGTCTAATGTGCCCCGCCTCCTTGCAATGGAAGCACACCCGAGAATCCACTCGCACTCCGCCCTTTTTAGGGCAGCTCGCCACTCTGTGATCCGTGCTCCCACACCCGAAGCAACCCGGACCACCTCGGCTACCACTCGAAGCGCCATCACGCCTCCTCTTCTGTCCTTGCATCGGCCTACCGCCTCTGCTCGGAACAATGCACAGATCTCGCCTGAAGAATCGGGGTACACGATAACACCTCAACCTTCAGACCCTCCTCCAGCAACGCCGCAGTCTCAACCCACTCCCCCACCGTGCAAAACGACCTAACCATGCAACGGTTCCGCAAGTCAACCCTGAGACCCATCAAGAATCTCTGCACACGGATCGACTCACTCTCAACCGCTCGTTGAACATCGACCAGGCGGTTGAACTCCACCTCATACTGCGTCGACCGATCCCCGAGTCAATCTCGCAAGCCTCGACTCTAACCGGTTGAGCGCCTCCCGAGGGAAGAACTTGGAGTTAAACTCCTCCACAAAATCCGCCCAAGCCATCTCAGCCTGAACTCTCCGGGCTGCTACACCCCTCCACCAGAGATGCGCATCACCCTCTAGATAGTGGACCGCAATGTCCACTTGGTATCCCGCGGGACACCTACTCGAGAGGAAATTCCTCTCTAACCTCCTCAACCACGCATCAGCGTCCTCGGGATTAGCACCTCCAGGAAAAAACCCCGTGCCTATCCTCTGCATCTGCTCCATCATCCTAAGATAGGATGGGAGCTCCTCAGCAACCACAGCTGCTACTCGAGGCTGAACCTCAATGCCCACCGGAGCCACAGGAGCCTGAGCCGGTACCCTCTCTGGTAACCGCTCCAACAACACCGTCAAGAGATTATGCCGATCAATAGGAGCTGAACATCACCTGCCACTCTCAGCACCATTATACCAGGTATACCCGCAGCACCGGCTGGAACCCCAGCCACTCCAGCACGCATGCCAGACACACCGTCAGACCCCACCTGACTCGCAAGCGAATCCTCGACCCGCTCTTCCACAACACGACCCCGGCCACGGCCTCGGCCCCTACCACGCCCTCTAGCCATCTGCATTCGCAAAAACAGAGACTAAGGACACTAAGACACAATCATCACAATAAAGATAACTTACCGTGGAATCGCACAAGGCTTGAAGAGGATGATTCTAAGACCCCATGCAATACCCAACTAACCCTGAGCCACCCAGGCTCCTAGAACCGTTTAGGCTCTGATACCAAACTGTGACGACCGCATTTTTTTTTTTTGCAAAAATTAACATTAAAACAACATTAACATTCAAATACAATCCTACGCGGACTCGCCAAAAAAAAACTACCAGTTCTAAACAACACAGCGGAAACAAAAACAGCAAAAACCCCGAGTCCTAATCATCCTCCCCTCGGCCGACTCCACGATCACGCCTTCTCTTTTCCTGCATCGACAAAAGTGATGCATCAACATTTGGAAATCCCAATGCTGAGTGAGAACGATCCTCCCAGCGACAGGTCATAGAAACCCACGCAACAATCAACAACAAGAAAATTAATACATACTATTAATTTCTAAGCGATTAAAATCACGCATGAAAATACTCCACAAAAGACACGACACGCGACCCCAGCGCGACAACTTGGCACAACCGAGCAGTTTTCGAAACTACCCGAAAGCGCCGGATCGGTCGATCCCAAACCTGGATCGGTCGATCCCACTCCGAATCAAAACACCGGACTCGCCGGATCGATCGATCCACTCACCGGATCGATCGATCTGCTCACCGACCGGGTCGATCGATTCAACCCGGATCGGTCGATCCAATCTCGGAGCGATCGATCCACTCATGTACCGATCGTTCCAACACGATCTGAACAACCTTACCAAACCGTAACACAAGGATCGGTCGATCCGACCCTGGATCGATCGATCCCAAGCCCTCGGCTAGAATCGATACTTCGATTCAACCTTAAACCACTTAAGGCCATCAACCCCTGACCAAACCACCTTCATACCACAAACTTAAGGCTACCAACAAGCCTTAAATATCAAGGAATCAAGCATAAACACCCATGGATTTCCCAAAAATCCAAACATGCAAAATCCCTTCAAACACCCCCCAAACAAGGTTTTCGTAACCTCTGGTCACGCACTCACCTCGACAAATGGAAGAAACAAGCCTTTATGGAACTCCCCAAGCTTTAGAAGACTCCCCTCCTTCCCTAGCCTTTCCGAGAACCAACAGCTCCAAGATCTCCTCTTACAAGCTTCTCCCAAGCTCACCCACAACAGATCCGAGCTCAAGAACTCTCTAGAACCCTTTCTCTTGCTTTCTTAGCTCACGGCAAGCTCACCCAAGCTCAGCCCAGCTCACGCCAATACTCACAAGCTTCAGCCACTCTGTTCCTCCAAGCTCACAAGCTCACACACACAAGGAGAACAAGCTTCTCACAAGAACTAAGCTTCACCAAGCTTACAAACCCACTTCTCTACTCCTTTCCCTCTTCTCTCTCTCGCCAAACCAGCTCCCAAACTTCAGCCAACAATGGCATCTCACGAGAAGAAGAAGAAGAAGAAGAAAAGTCAGCCCAACTTTCCAAAACTTTGAGAAAAACCCCAAACTTCCGAAACAAATTATGACACCCCCGGAACAAAATCCAAATTGATCAATTTAACCCTTTAATCAATTTCTCGGGATTTGTCTAAGGTTCATAAACTCGAAAGGACATCCCAATTACTTAACCGATAATTAATTTTCGGGACACGGGCGTTACAGTTCTTATGTCGAAGTCTGCCCTGTTACATCCAACAGGTTAGCATACCGGCCTACAGTTTTAATTTTTATAATTTTAAATAATTTAAATTAACAACTTTTTAAAAGAAATATTTTTAATATTCTCTTTTTGTAAATATTCTAAATTTTTATATATAAACTCTTTAAATTTTTAAATATACCACATATTATATTTCATCAACTATATACAATTATTAATATATACATATATATATATATATATCACTTATTTATTTTTAGTAAAAATTGGTACTTTGGGGATTGATCTGCCAATTCGTGACAAAGTCTGCTAAATTTGCGGTCTACTATTGGATTATCCATATTATCCGCTTTTTAATGGATATAACATAATTTCACACCATGATGGATATACTTTGACATAACATGTGGTTTTACATGCCTTATTGACACTTCTATTGATATGAGACGTTGAACACTGACATTTATTCTTATTGATTGAGTAATATTTATTTATTTTTAAAACCTATTTTATTTGAAATCTCTACAAAATATTTTTTTTTTTACTTATTAACTTTCCTGCAAAAAAACGCATATATAATTTTTTCGCCTAAAATGTATTTAAATCAGAACATATGTTGAAAAAATTAAATTTTATTAATTATATGCAATTAATAAACGGATATGTAATTTTCTGAAAAAATATATTTGAATCACAACATATATAGAAAACAAAACTTTTATTAATTAAATGCATTATGTAATAGTTCAAAATAATTTGAAAATAAGATCAAATAAAAATTAAATGTGAATCATAATTATTTTTCTAATACATTTATTTAAATTAGGTAGATAGATTTTAGATAAATTAAAATTAATGTTAGTTTCCATAATATTATTATTTTAATCTATTTGGATACACATATAACATTAATCCTGTTTTATTTATTTTAGTATGAGTGTTTGGAAACACCCCTTAGATCACATATTATATTTCATCAACTATATACAATTATTAATATATACATATATATATATCACTTATTTATTTTTATTTAAAATTTTCTAGAATTTATATTATTTTAGTAAAATTATATAAATCTTAATCAAATTGAGAATCAATATATTTTACTTAGAGAAATTCTAAAACTTAAAATGTAGCACGATTCAAACATTAATCCCAATCAAATTAGGAACTATGGTTAAATATAATCTTATTTAATTTTGAATAAATTAATGAAATTGATGAGATTGATGTTGAACAATTCGGACATAATCGCATCTCCATTATCTTATAATAGAATGTGACTACAAAATATAATAATTAAAGTGATTATCCAATTTATATTTTATTTAAAATTTATATCTAATATATTTATTAAAGTATCATGTATACATATCTAATATGTATTCAATCGGATAACTCATAATTTAAAACCTGAACTAATCGTAATCAAATTAGGATCATATCAAATCTTGACATCTAATTTGATCTACACAAAATATCTTCTTCACGTTATAATTCCAAAACAAATCATAACTTTTATGACAATATTTTTTTAATTCTCGTCAGCAAATAAAAGGAAGTTATCATATTGACTTTTTCCAATTTCACGTCATTCCAAATATTATTATTTCTCAAATAACAATCAAGAAATGACTCACGGAGATACTTGTATAAAATATAACGATTATACATATACATATACATATATATTTTATTATTAACTACGATCAAATCGTAATAGTAAAATATGCAGAGATAATTAAAAAAAAAACTAGAATCAAATTATAATATTTAGAATTTTAGAATTATCTCAATATTCATGAACATGCTTAAGAATCTCAAATCAACGTGAACTTGTTTTAGCAAATTGATTCACAAATTTATACATGCTCAAGCTAAACACAATTATCTTATGTATCTCATATACATTAAACTAAATATAATATCAATATTATACATATAGGCTTTGATTTGATACTACTGTTGGAATTCATACGGATTTATAACAGTTTATAAATACTAATTATGAATTTAATTGTCAGGATTCATGTAAATATTGAAATACTTAAATCTAGATTACAAGAATTTTGATTATAGCTGGATCCACACGCACACACAAACTAGAATTTTTAATGAGATTCTTATCTTTCAATTAATCAAAAGGGGTTCTTATTATTAGAGATAGTCTTATCAGCAGGGTGATTGATTGCATGAAACTCCAAAACTTTTAAAAAAACAAAATACAAACTTGTTTGTGTGTTTGCTACACTGAAAAGTGTCGACAACAATCGATGCATAAAATTTGTGAGCGAGCATTAAGCACTAATTGATAGGGTTGAAGTAGCAAAAGCTAGCATTACATCAACTTTGTTTCTCTCTTCTAAGTATATAAAGTGAAACGTTCTGAAAAAATAAGCCCCGTAGACGACCAAATCATGTATCATCACGCAGCTCCTGGTGGAAACCTGATCAGAGACAAGGAAAATGATTCGAGATACTAAGCTAGTGCAGAGTAATCTACTTGATGATTTGTTAACAGATAAGACAGTTTTGTTATTGTTAATGATAGAGAGAGCGGATTTTAATAGAATTTCTCCCTGATTCTGAAGATGACATGAATATAAGCTTAAAAACCGAAATTGTAATCTTATGTTAAGGAAAAACAGGTGCGACCATTGTCACCATTCCTAATCATCTTAAGTGCATGATCTAGCTAGACTATGTTTCATGGTTAACTTTAGGTTGTAATTTGTTTTACCCGGGTAAATTATTGTTAAGCATTTTATGGTAAACTTTTTTAGGTTGATAACACACATTTTATGTGCTACTTGTAACTTTGTGATCAACTAACAAGTTAGATCATAATATTTGTAGTAGTTACTCATATAATGTGTGATGAACTTAATCGTTAACCAAACGAAAGTTTAAGGCTATATATAGCTCTCTTCTCTTGCCTATTTAGATCTCCACCTCCATTTTCTTACACTTTCAACTTCCACTAAAAGCAACCAAAGAAAACAAATATGAGGAAACATCTCTCGATGATTTCTTTTTTCGCTTCTCATTCTCCAAATAACTATGATAGTCAAGAATTTGTACAATCTCCATTTGGGAGATAGGGGCTATGTTAAGATCGAGAGAGGGATTGCTGATTCGAAAGGGAGTTGCAGAATTGCAATAAGCCCTTGGTAACACCTCAAGTTCCCTTATATGATGAGCTCTAGCCGATCTAGAGCTCATTGGATCGGGAACTTGAGCGGGTACTAAGGACTTATTGCAATTCCACAACGCCCTTTCGAATCCACAATCCCTCTCTCAATTTTTACATATCCCCTATCTCCCCATTGGGGGCTGTACGAATTCTTGGCTATCCAATACTTTATCCTGTCCTAGTCCGATCCGTACCCAGGCGCGCCTCGTAAGTTTTTTGGGTCCTAAGCAAATTAAATTTGTAGTTACTTTTCATAAAAAAATTTTGAGCCCTTTTCTTGAAGTTTAAAAAAAATAAAAATTGGCATGAGCCCTAAACAAATATCTATGTTGCCATTGACCAGAGACGAGTCTGCCCATACCCTACCACCATAAGGACTCATTGCATATCAAAATCAATGAATAGATCCACACATATGTGCTACTTGTAAGTTGTAACTTGGTAAATTGTGACCAACTTGCAATTTATATCAGAATATTGTAATAGTTGCTCCTATACTGTGTGATGAACTTAATAGTTAACCACACCAAGTCTAACCTCCTCACGAAGTATATATATTTCCCTTTTCTTGCTTACTTAGATCTCCACTTCCATTTTCTAGACTTTCAAAACTTCCACTAAGATCACAATCAAAGGAAAAAAAATATGACTCAAAGACTGTATAAGTTTGTAAATCTGTTGAGCTTTCAGTTTGTAGGGTTTGTTCTTCTTTTTAATTTGTATTGAGGATATACATTGCATTGTTTAAGAAAATTTCGAATCTATTCTCTGTTTGGTCAAGAACAAAAAAAGGGGACAAAATAAGGAAACATCTTTTGTAACCATGAACCTGGACCAAACAAATAATAGTTTCAAAATGTTCAGAAGCAATGCAATGTACATCCTCGACATAAACAAGAAGAAAAAGGCCTATATATAAACTTAAGCTCAATAGATTTTTAAACTTGACAGTTATTAGAAATTGGCATTACTCACACCCCAAAGATGGCTCAAAAGTGGAGGATTGTTGGATAATTTCATTACTTGAATAAGAAGTTATCTTCTTCTAGAAGAAGCTAGAAGATATAGAAAAAAGAAAAATCTAAATAGGTAGATTTAGATAAGTTTTGTAAAGTTTCATTTTGTATTAGATTAAGGAGGTGCTTAGTTCTATTATACATAAAACTCTAATGGAGAGATGTTCCATAAGAGAGTTTAGAGAAAGAGATTTAGTTTTGAGAAATTTTCTAAATCTAATAAAGAAAAGTTGTTGTTTATAACCTAAATTCTAAGTTTATACGATTTGAATTGGTATCAGAGCTTTAGGAGAAGAATCGATCATAACCGGCGATTGAAGATTCACGTAACCAAGCATGGGGGACGTGACTACTGCTCAGCCGCAAACAAAAGACTTTGGATCTTCATCGATTCATTGTCCTATGTTAACATCGACAAACTATACAGTTTGGGTGATGAGGATAAAATTTATGTTGCGATTATACGAAGTCTGGGAAACCATTGATCCAGGATCAGCTGACCCAAAGAAGAACAATGTGGCGACAACACTCTTGTTTCAATCTATTACAGAGGCATTAATTCTTCAAGTAGGAGAGCAAACCGCAGCAAAAGATATATGGGAGGCTATCAAATCATGTCACCTTGGAGCTGACCGTGTGAGAGAAGCGAGATTTCAAATGTTGTTGGTGGAATTCGATACGTTAAAGATGGAGGATACCGACTCAGTGGATGATTTTGCAAGAAAGATGTCTGGCATAGCATCTAAATCAGTATCTTTGGGACAAACTATCGAAGAACCAAAGCTGGTGAAGAAATTCTTGAAGGGACTTCCTAGAAGCAAGTATATTCATATTGTAGCTTCTCTTGAGCAAGTCCTAAACCTAAATGAAACTGGGTTTGAGGACATAGTTGGGAGGATAAAGGCATATGAAGAACGTGTAGGAGAAGAAACCCAAAGAGAAGATCAGGGAAAACTTATGTTTGTAAACAATAATCAATATAACCGTGGAGGTTATGGAGGTTTCCGAGGAACACCTGGAGGTCGTGGAAGTTTCCAAGGAACGGGTAGAGGCAGGGGTCGAGGGAGATCTAATAGCCAAAACCAAGGAGGAGAAACTGTAGAAAATAAGGACAAGCAGAAGAAAGATCGATCCAAGGTGATCTGTTGGAGATGTGATAAGCCGGGTCACTTTGCATCGACTTGTCCCAAGAAACCAATAATAAAACATCAAGAGACGAATTTAAATGAGACACAAGAGGCTGATGCTCTTTACGTTCATGAGGTGGTGTTTTTAAATGAAGACAAGGTGATTCCAAAGAAATATGATATCAACAATGGCGATACAAGTGTTTGGTATTTGGATAATGGAGCGAATAATCACATGACGGGGAACAAGGAATTCTTTTCAAGCTTAGACGAGAACATTCAAGGAAAAGTAAGGTTTGGTGATAATTCATATGTTGACATTGTTGGGAAGGGTACAATTAATTTTGTGTGCAAGACCGGTGAGAAGAAGGCACTCAAAGAAATCTAGTACATACCCAACCTAAAAAGCAACATATTGAGTCTTGGACAAGCAACATGAAAGGAGATTCGTTGATACTAAGAGACCCTCACGGAAGACTACTTGTACGAGTCACAAGATCACCAAATCGTCTTTACAAAACACATATGTAAATTAGCAATCCTAGGTATTTTCATATACAAGGCGATGAAACTACATGGAAGTGGCATGCTAGGCTAGGACATGTAAGTTTCGGTGTGATGAACAACATGGTGGAGAAGGATATGGTCGTAGGAATGCCACATGTATTACATGAGAAGAGTGTATGCGAAGCTTGTTTAGCCGGAAAACAAACAAGAAATTTGTTTCCGACTAAAACCATCTTTCGTGTGGCACAAGCTTTGGAGTTGATCTATGGAGATCTATGCGGACCAATGTCACTACCAACACCAGCTAACAATCGGTACGTTTTCATTCTCATTGATGATTGTTCCAGGTACATGTGGACCATGTATTTGAAAGAGAAGGGTGAAGCATTCGATCGTTTCAAAAGGTTTAAAGAGATTTTTGAGAATCAAACTGGTTTAACCATCAAGACCTTTTGCACCGATAGAGGAGGAGAGTTTACCTCAACAAAATTTAATTTATTATGTGAGACAAATGGAGTCACGAGGCATCTAACAGCACCTTACACACCATAACAAAATGGGGTAGTCGAAAGAAGAAATTGAACTTTGATGGAGATGACAAGAAGTATGCTTAAAGGGATGAATATTCCAAATTTTATGTGGGGAGAGGCTGTACGTCATTCAACTTACCTCATTAATCGAGTTCCTATGAAAGATTGAAGAGTCAAACCCCTTACGACTGGTTCACATCCAAGAAATCGAACATAGAACATTTGAGAATTTTTTGGTGTGTTGCTTATGCGAAACTCAATGGGCCATATCTAAAGAAGTTAGATGAGAGATCAAAGAGTGTGATCAATCTTGGAACTGAGCCGGATTCTAAGGCCTATAGACTCTATGATCCAGTGGCTGGAAAATTCATTGTTAGTAGAGATGTGGTCTTCGACGAGAAGAAAGCTTGGGACTGGTCATCTCTAAAAAAGAAAACCGATGGAAAACCGGGTATGTTTAAAATTCTTCACAATGGTATTATAAATGATGGAGCTGGATATGGGAATGATCATGAGAATGAGAAAAACAATGATCATCAAGATTCTGATCAAGAATCTATAAACCAAGAAGAGGAAGAAGAAGACGACATTAACCATGGCATGAATCAAGGAGGAGAACCTCAGCAGAAAATGACAAGATATTGTCGTGTCATACATCAACCAAAGTACCTTGATGACTATGTGTTACTTGCAGATCAAGAAAGCGGAAAATTGTTACTCACGATAGATGGTGAACCAGCAAACTTTCTTGAAGCCGAAAACATGAATGAATGGGTTGAAGCAATGGAAGCCGAGTTGGACTCCATTACAAGGAACGAGACTTGGGAGCTCGTTGATAAACCAGTGGGAGTTGAGCCCATAGGGCTAAAATGGATCTACAAGATTAAAAGAAAAGTTGATGGCACAATGAATAAGTATAAGGCAAGGCTTGTGGCAAAAGGCTATGTACAACAACAAGGGATAGATTTCGATGAAGTGTTTGCTCCAGTAGCAAGATTAGAAACTATACGACTTCTCATAGCCCTCGCAGCAACAAGTGGTTGGGAGATACATCACCTAGACGTGAATACTGCTTTCTTAAATGTTGATCTAAAGGAGGAAATTTATGTGACTCAACCTGAAGGCTTTTAGAAAAAAGGAGAGAAAGATCGAGTGTATAGACTTTATAAAGCTTTATACGGTCTACGACAAGCCCCTAGAGCTTGGAATATTAAGCTCGATCAAGTTCTAAAGGAGATGAACTTCAAGAAGTGCCTAAAGGAGCCATCGGTGTATCGTAAGAAAGATAAGAAGGATCTCTTAATTGTGGTTATATATGTTGATGATTTATTTGTGACGGGAACTTCGCTTAAGGTCATCAAACAATTCAAGGAGGATATGTCAAGAAAATTCGAGATGTCATATCTTGGAAATTTAACATACTATCTTGGCATAGAAGTAATTCAAGGAGAAGATGGAATTATGATCAAGCAAGAAGGCTATGCTCAAGGAATTCTTATTGATGCTAAGATGGATACATGTAACTTGACTCATGTGCCAATGGACTCAAGCTTAAAGCTCTCAAAGGCAGAAAAGGAACCATAACTCGATGCCACAAAGTATAGGAGGACTATAGGATGTTTAAGGTACCTTCTTCACACAAGACCAGACCTATCGTTTGCAGTTGGAGTACTAAGCCGATATATGAAAAGTCCACGAGAATCTCATGGACAAGCTATTAATCATATACTAAGTCACAATATTGATGTTGATGATGGAAGAAGTACCTCAGGACATGTATTCTACTTTGGCTCATCATCAATCACTTGGACATCACAGAAGCAACCAACTGTAGCTTTGTCCTCATGTGAAGTAGAATTCATGGCGGCTACAGAAGCCGTGAAACAAGCAATATGGGTTAAGGAATTGTTGAGTGAGATACTAAGTATAGAAGGCGAGAAGGTCATACTAAGAATCAACAAAAAATCGGCCATAGCTTTGACAAAAAATCCAGTGTTCCACGGAATGAGTAAACACATACTCTCAAGATATCACTTCATTCGTGAGTGTGTGGAGAATGGACAAATTGAAGTAGAGCATGTACCCGGTGTAGAGCAGAAGGTGGGCATCCTCTCCAAGCCATTAGCAAGGATCAAGTTCAAGGAAATGAGAAGTCTAGTCGAAGTTCAAGAGATCAAATTTCCCAGAATTCAAGTTGGAATTAAAGAGGAGATTGTTGGATAATTCCATTACTTGAATAAGAAGTTATCTCCTTATAGAAGAAGCTAGAAGAGATAGAAAACATGAAAATCTAAATAAGTAGATTTAGATAAGTTTTTTAAGGTTTTATTTTGTAATAAATTAAGGAGATGTTTAGTTCTATTATAAATAAAACTCTAATGGAGAGATGTTCTATAAGAGAGTTTAGAGAAAGAAATTTAGTTGTGAGAGAGTTTCTAAATCTAATAAAGAAAAGTTGTTCTTTATAACCTAAATTCTAAGTTTATACGATTTGAAAAATTGCCACATATTTTATAAGGACCACATTATTCAAGCATCCAACCGATGTTGAACAATTCCAATACACCTCTCTCACGCTCGAAACGAACATCTGAAATGATACTATATTAGAAATGGGCATAATTTGCACCCAAAAATTATCTCAATAGTGGATAATTGTCATATACTTTGTAAGAACCACATTACTCAAGCATCCAACCAATGTGAAACAATTTCAATAATGGTCTTTGAATTCTTAAAAGCTTATACATGTTCTAAAAATCAGGATCACTAGATGATAATAGGCTCCAATCCATTCATTTTATGAGAATGTGAAGTGAACCAAGCCCCTGATTCGTTTGATTGTCAAAGTTCAAGGAATGTGTGGCAAGTGGTTACTCTCAAGACATTAATGAAGCTAATTTTCACGAAGCCAAAGCAAAAATTAAAGGAGAAAAACATGATTAGCTAAAAAATCATTCCATGAGCAAGCCCAATGGACCTTTTGTGTCCAATTTTGTTGAGTACTTTTCTTTATTGCCACTAACTCAAAAAATTTATTCTCTCATACCACTTTTTAATCTGTATGCTATTGTTAAAGTGATATTCCTATGTTACCCTTAACTAATAAAACAAAACAATCAAAAAAGAAAAAATTGTTGTCGGAAATAAAAAAAATCTAAAGCTGTTCACTCTCGTCTCTGAGCTGAGAGAGTGAGCTTCTTCGTCGGAGCTAAGTTTTTTCATTGGAAATAAAGATCTCCGATTTTGCTGGAAATTATTAATTTTTTCTCCGATCTTCAGTTCTCCTCCACCATTGGTAAAACAATGTAAGTTCTTTCTTTTGTTTTCTTCTTAGAAGATTGGAGATTTTTATAATTGGGTGTGCTCGGTTTATGGTTAAATTGGTTAGTAATAATGTTGAATGGTAATATTTTCTTAAAGTAGTTGCTG
Organism: Cardamine occulta; assembly: GCA_028015245.1. NCBI lineage: Eukaryota > Viridiplantae > Streptophyta > Magnoliopsida > Brassicales > Brassicaceae > Cardamine > Cardamine occulta. The sequence continues at coordinate 14,460,020 of CM051378.1, read as the reverse complement.
AATCTTAGTTATTTGGAGTCCTGATTGCAAATCCGATATAAAGAGATCTACAGATATAAGAGTAATCGTTCAATTGGGACAAATGGTACATATAGTATAACTGAGACAAAATGTAAAATGGTTCAAATGGTCAACTGGTATAACTGAGACAATAGGAAAATGGGACAAATGGTACAACTAGAACAAACTGTGTTATTCGTAATTTTCACAACCTGTCTTTCTAGTTTCAGGAAACGATGAAGAAGAAGAGCCACACAAACGTTCATTTTGACTATGGAGGGTACTATTCAAAAGAGCATGAGTGGATTTCAAGAAATTATATATACGGTATATCGTTTAAGACCGCATATTTGGAAGAAATAACTTATTCGGTGCTAATAGATAAGATATGCATGAAGATAGCAACTCTTGAAACCTCGGGGAAGCTGAAATTGAGTTACAGTCTATCTAAATCTAGGAGAGAGTCATATATTGTAGATGACGAGGACGTATATGTTTTTATAATGTCAGCGGATAAAGAGGGACTTAAACCAATTTTGAATGTGGAGTTATTAATTGATTTGGAAAACAATCAGATGGTAGAGCAGGTTTCAAGAGCGAAGGTCGGAAGTTCATTTGGTGTGAATTATGGAGATGTTGTTTCAGATGTGAGAGTAGATGATGTAGAAAATGAAAGAATCCTTTATGTTGATATTTTCAGAGATGGTGAAACAGCAGAACAACAGAAGGAGCCGATTATTGAAGTTGAAGAGCTGATGGATAATGTTGTTAATGGTAATGATGTAAATGCTGGTAATGAAGATAGTGTTAATGAAGATCGTGAGAATGTATCATGTAACAAAATTGTGGCTATTGAAAGGCCGATGGATAACGATGTGGGTGACTGGTTGGATTGTAGGGATGAATATAATGAGCTACCATGTCCTGTAGAAGAAAGGCAGTTAGCTATAGAATGGCAAGATGGTACGGGTCTTGAAATAGGTCAAGAATTTTGTACTAGGGAGGCTTTGCGAGATTTGGTTAACAGAGCTACGAATAAGAACTGTTTTGGTTTCATAACTATTAAGTCGGACCCAGAGTGAATTATGTTACAATGCCGTCAAGCTCCTCAAGGCTATAGATGGTCATATTTCTGCAGCTCGTAAACAAAGAGGTACACCACGATTAGTAGCATCGGTTTTGCATGAATATTATCAACGTAATTTAGAGACCCCGAGGCCCAATGATATCGTGAGTATTGTTAAAGGAAGACTAGCATGTCATTGTTCGTACTCTACAGCTTGGAGAGGGAAAACACAACATGTTACTGATGTGCGAGGGAGTCTTGAAGAAAGCTACAAGATGTTGTTTTTTTAATTATCTGTATATGTTAGAGGATGCCAATCCTGGAACTATAACAAGTGTGGAATTAGATGCAGAAAAAAAGTTCAAATACCTATTCATCGCTTTGGGCGCTAGCATTGAAGGATTTAGTGCAATGGAGAAAGTGATAGTTGTGGATGCAACTTTTCTTAAGATTGTATATGGTGGTATGTTAGTTTTTGCAACAGCTCAAGATAGTGATCGTCACCATTACCCCATTGCGTTTGGTGTAATTGATAGTGAGAAAGCTGTTAGTTGGACCTGGTTTTTCAAAAAACTTAAAACAGTCATACCAGATGCTCCTGGTTTGGTTTTTATAAGCGATAGACATGCTAGCATCATCACTGAAGTGTACCCGAGAGCCCTACATGGACATTGTATCTGGCATTTGTCTCAAAACGTGAGAGGCCATGTGAAGAATGACAAGGATGAATGAGTGGCAAAATTCAAGGTATGCACTCATGCTTATACTAAGAGCGAGTTCAATAGAGAATATCTTGAATTTGGGAGTAGGTTTCCTAAGATTGTTGCTTATCTACAAAAGATTATAGGGCTGGAAAAATGGGCAAGAAGTCATTTTGAAGGAGACAAGTATAATTTAGACACTAGCAATTGCGCAGAATCATTGAATAGTGTGTTTAAGAAAGCAAGGAAGTACGACCTGTTACCTCTAATAGATGAGATTATTGAGAAAATTTCTGAATGGTTCAACAAACATAGGATCGAGTCTTGTGGTGCATCAGCCAAAAAGAAAGTGGTGCCTTTTGTGGAGAATGTGTTGCACAATCTATGTGTTGTTGCTAATCGTTTAGAGGTGGTTGAGCTGAACAGCTACAACCTTGAATACAACATTACTGGGATAGATGGGATAATTTATAAGGTGAACTTAAAAATGAAAAGTTGTTGTTGCAGATGTTTTGATATAGACAAGTATCCGTGTGTTCATGCATTAGCTGCTATGAGGGAGCACAGGAATAAAACACATAGAATAATGGATATCCATGTCTATGATCTCGTCTCCAAATATTACTTGATTGAAACATGGGCATTGGCCTATTACATGACGATTAATGTTGTCCTGCATCAGTCTACATGGATTATTCCTTATGAAATTAGAGAATTGTACGCCTTACCGCCGGATTACACCAAAAAATCGGGAAGACGTCAAGAAAACCGGTTTCCATCAGTCGTAGAACATCGGTCAAAGAGGAGGAAGCTGAACAAGCATGTGGCTGGCATAGACCTGGAGAGGTGGTTACAACCGGAATGTACTGAGGAGGAGGAACTTTGATTTGTTTATATAATTTGATATAGTGGTTATATGTGTAATGCTCGTATTTGTGGATATACCAGGACCAACTAAGGAAAACTATGTACCTTTGGTTATATGTGTAATGGTCGGATTTGCGGATATACCAGGACCAACTAAAGACAACTATGTACTTTGCTCAAGAATGATCAATTATACATAATTATAATTAATAAAAATAAAATTATTATTTTTAACTATATAGAAACATATTTAAATATAAAGAAACAATTATAATTAATAAAAAAAATTATCATTTTTTAATCAAAACTAATTGTCATCACATAAACACTCCTTATTATATATAGAAGAATATGTAAGTGGTAACTTCTTATGATGTAAAAGAAGTGAAAAATAAGATTTCGTGGTATTTTTATTATGAAAGTCTTATACATGATTATTAATAGTGTATAGTAATGTGGCCAACTAGAATAGAATGATCGAAATCAAAATCCAACTAAAAAAAAATAAACGCATGCATTTGCACAACTAAGTGTATGAACATCCAATTGGACATTTAGAAACAACTATGAGTATATCATTCAATTTTTTTTTAATATCCAGCCGCCAAATTATTAGTTGGTGGGTCAGACTATTCTTTTTTTCCTATAATTCATAATAAATTAAATATTCCCTCAAATGAAATATCATTTTTGTGAAACACGAGCAAAAGATCGAGAGAGAGAGGTGATTTGAAGAACTAGGGTTTTCAATTTCTGGGTGTACACCGAAGATCTACAGAGATCTAACAAAGGTAAATCTAATTTGTTTGTTGAGATGGCGGATCTACAAAGATCTACATCTATGGTTTATCAATTTATGAATTAGGGTTTCAGTTGGGTTTGATTCAGAGTTTGAATTGGTTCGAATTTGATAACATTTTCTCTTTTCCCATTGTCAATGACGCGCAGTTGTCCTGGAAGTTGCAACGATACTTCAGGATCGACAAAAAGTTTGGATGACCCCTGGGCTAGAGAGGATGCTAATTATGGTGTTCCGAGAAGATGTTTTTGTGGTCACATGATCTTTGATTCAGTACACGGGGAACTCAGTGGCAAAGAAAATAAAGGAAGAAGATACTACAAATGTCCAAAGAGTGAGGTAATGTTAGTGTGTTGTGTTTTTATGAAATTCTAAAGTGTGCAATATTTTGAGTATTCCTATGTTCTTGTATAGGATTCTGGACATCATCTTTTTAAGTGGTGGGATGAAGCAGCTGAAGAAGAGATTACTAGAATTTTAACCCGACTTGATAATCAAAATCAATCGATTCTAAATGCTTACCGAGGTAATGCTACTAATCCTACTTTGGAGTCTATCCGTGAATCAATCCAGGTAATGCGTGTCAAAATTGATGACCTTAAGGAGCACTTATCGCAAAAAGAAGGACAGATTGGTAGGCTAAAGGGGTTACTTGGACAGTAGTAACTAACTCTTTATGTTTGCGGCTCGAGATTGAATCCATTTGGTTTATAAATCTCATTTTTATGTTTAATTTCCATTAGATTTATGTTATGTTTGAATTTGTAATTCTACAATGTAATAACTAAGTTACTAAGTTGTTTTATTTGGTATCTATCTCATCTCATCTCAGTTTTAATAAGTTGTTTTAGTTTTACACTAAATAGTTGTTCCGAGTTTTTCGAGTTATACCAAATACACAACATAGTTGTTCCAAGTTTTCCGAGTTGTTCCAAATACACAACATAGTTGTTCCAAGTTTTCCGAGTTTTCTTAGTTGTACCAAATACACGAAATCAACCAATAAGTTCAACCTAAATAAAACATCAACACATTACTCCCTCCTTTGACGCTTCTCAGGCTTGGCTGCATGATACAGTGTCGTTACATGCGTGGATGGTATCCTTGATCGTTTGCTCCCAGTTGGTAACACATTCTCTATGTCCACCGCTTTGTTCTTTTTCTTCTTCTTCTTCTTGTCAGCTTCTTTCTTCTTCTCAGCTTCCTTCTTCTTCTCAGCTTCCTTCTTCTCCTCTTCTCCTCTTCCTTCTTCTTCTCCGCTTCCTTCTTCTCTTCTTCTTCTTCATCATCTTCAGATTGATCTTCATTTTCATCACGACCTTTACCTTGATCTTTATCTTGATCGTCTTCATCTTCATGATTTTCATCCCTATAATGCTCAGTCAATCTATCATTCAAATTCAGTACTGTCCCAGATTTCTCCATGTAAGATTCGTTACCGCCCATCTTTGCCATACGATTTTCAAGATCTCTCACTCTCCCATATATGAGTGTCGTTTTCTTATCCAAGGCATCAATTTTCTTATCCAATTTTTTCTCCATGACATCTATCTTCTCTAACATTTTTTGGAACCCTTGCTCCATTACTTCCTTTAATGACATAGTAGATGCTACATTCTCTGGGCCTTCATCTATATTTTCAGTGACTTCAGCTACTTTCTCTTTCCGAGATTCCACGTCTAATTCATAAAGATCTTTCCACCATATCTTCTTCCTATGTACGGTTAGACGCTCCCTCCAACTATCAACGATTGGATCAATAAAACCTATACCATCATCAACATCATCGTCTATGATCCACGACAAAAGAGATTTCTCATCAGAGTCCGGCTCCAATATGCTTGTAATATCCTTTAAATAACAATATAGTTTATATTAAAATCAAACTCATGACATATATTATTATTACCAACTAAGGTAACAAACTCTAACTTTAGTTGTGCCAAGTGCATCATTAATTTCCTCCAATGCAAAACCTTTCATGCTACTTTCGCTGAACTTGTGCTTGCACATCCTAGGACAATCCTTCTCTGCGGGTACAGCTAATCTACATGCACGTTCAAGCTATGGAATACACTCAAATGCCATAATCTACAAATAGAGTTGCAATATCTCAGTGTTAATCATTAAACTATTATTTTATGAATCAAACTTTAAAAAATTAAAACTGACTACATACCTCTAGAGGAACACTGAATCCAGAAAAGGCTATTTGTTGTTTTGGTTTCATGGAGCCTTTCAAGATTTTCATCACGGCATTGATCATTTCTAAACAGTTGTTGAATGTATAATGCCCCCATGGAAATTCCTCACAAACATGCAAATCATCAACAATCCTTAGAATGAAGGGATCTATGCTTCCAATACTTTTTGACTTGGCACTCACTACCTTGGCTAAGAAATACAAGACAACCATCTTCTTCATGTCTAAAGAACACTTGCTCTTCCTCTTCATTTCCTCCAGCTTCGCTTCCACATCTTTGATTTTTATTCCTTTCATCTTTCGAAATACCCTTTTAACAAACTTGAAATCCCCCAAAATTTGGATACTTGTAAGGGTACTTATCGCAGTCAAATCCGGTTAACAACGCATGCTCTTTAATGGAATACCTAATAGGCACTTCATTCACCACAAACCAGCTCTGACTTTTACTCCCTGTAAAAGCTGTACGAAGGAGGAGCATCCACATACATTGGCTCATGTGATTTGGCTCCTTAGGCATGTGAAATACATGCTTAAACTGAGAATGGTTTCTGAACCACTTCAGTTGTTCTGGATAATTATTCTCTATATCTTCCACTGTCTGGCTCACACTACATCTAATTCCTATCTTACAGCCCTTCGTGTATTCACTTGGACCAAAGAACATCTTTTCTGGCTGCAGTGGCTGATCATCATAATCATGATCATCTTCATCATCATCAGCCTCATCAGTATTAGTATCCTGCAAATTTAAACACATCACCTTAGTTAGTTGTTCAAGATATCCATAGTTGTTCCAACTCCACAAATTAAGCATAAGTTATCCTACTTATACTATATGTTTCAGAACCACCATTCGTAAATTCCTAAACTATTACTACTATAACATGCATCATATTCGTATCATTCCCAACCTTAAGTAATATGTATACCTGAACATCAAGGTTATCTCCGCGATTCTTTTCTACATCAAGAGATATTGCAAATCGATCATCAGAGGACTTGAGAAAGTCGAGAATGGGATTCTTGCAGAGCCACCCCTCTGGTGATAGCTTCAATGAGAGTGAACTATTCAATGAACAAGGTAACAGCCTTTTTAAAGACCATAGTGTTCTTTACCTTATCATTCTCTTTACAAAGCATCCAAAGATCTTCACAATGTATCCAAAATCGGTGACCTTAACTCTAGAATACATTAAAACTAGAGGCTTAGATTTATTTCTCGGCTTGTTCATATTGAGCTGAGTCATGAAAGATGATCTAAAATTGTGTATCTCATTTCAGTCCACACCACTGGGGCACCATTGAGCTTTAAACTGAAGGAGGACCAGACGTCAGGAACTTCAGTAAAAGGTAATCAATCATGTGTTCTACTCTTGAAAATTCCTAACCTTTTTTCATATTTTTTCTCTTTATAGAATCGAAAGGTTGAAGGTGTATATATATGCATATCATCATGAGACACAGTAGAATCTAATCTGCGTCTTTACTCATTAAACTGAGATCTTAGTCATGATACACTGTCATATATAACCAAGCTGCGATTTTACTCAGTTAGAATCTTTGTTGCTAGATTCTTTTTACTCACTCTTAAGCTTCTTCATTTTTACTGCAGCACCAAGGTCATTTTTTTCACTCTCCAATTTTAGTAGCAAAGGGAAATGATTCAAACCAAGATTCATCATAGAAGAAGTCAGGATCCAAGCAAATGAAAAAGTAAAAGATTAAACGCAGAGCACAGAACAAGCACGAGTATATAAGTGAAATGTTGTGAGATTATTATGTTCTCTTTGTCCTGGATCAATGTATCATTGAGAATAGTCCCTCTTCTCTTCATAATCACCCACTGTTAACTTTCTGATAGTGGTTTTGAGCCTACATTGTAAATTGTATCGAGCCTGGAACATGCCCTTATGGGTTTGATATCTATGTGATTTTGGTAATACTGTATAAACAAAAAAATTATGAATGCTCTCATTTACCATTTTGACCCTTTTGAAGCATCTCCAATCAGTTACTCTATTTTCTAGTTTAAAATAGAGTAACTCTAAAATAGAGATTTTACTCTCATCCATTCATCTATTTTCTACTTAAAAAAACATTCTAAGTATATTATTTTGCTAGTTAATTATTAATTTTTAAAAACATCTATTACTTATCAAATTATGAATTTAACTTACTTATTTTATTTTAAGCAAAAAGTTCAATATAATTATGATATTATTGAAATTTAAAACTTATTACATAAATAAAATTACATTACATATTATAAAAATAAAATAAAAAATATAAGAAATTTTAAGCATCATTAATCATTATTAATGTAATTTTCCTATAAATGATCAATTACCGCATTTTGAAGTATGTAATGAGCTTTTTTTTGTCTTTGATGTTACTATTTATAGTAAAAAATTTTATATATCCCTATTATTAAGTTACTAATATTTATTATGTTAAATTTAATTTATCACTTTTAGTTCAGTTTCTTCTCCATTTATGATTAGGATTTTTGCAAGACATTTCACAAGTTTGATTATGCTTTTTCTCCGATTAAAGTTTCAGAACCTCGAATTCGCTTGGAGATTTTCCATCGCCATCTTTATTGCTGAGAAATCGCCCTGTTCCGATCTCCTTTGGTATAAAGGTATCAACTTCTTCTTTTTGAGTTGAATTTCTATGTTTTTGTTGTGTTTCTGTAACTAAAGATGAGCAAAGCTCCGATAATTCAATCTGAGAAGAAGGAGGATACGGCAACAGCGGCGAAGTTAAGTTAGGGTATTGGTTTCATTTTTACGATTTACAATTGATTTTGGATAAAAAATCAAAAAAAAATTACATTAATTGGATTGGATCTTATGGGTTATTGGGCTTGGATCTGATATGTTGGTTGGGTTGGTATTTTTTAAACTTTTAATCAAGTTTTTTAGACTTTTACCCTATTTTTGATTTAAAAAATAATGTGAAAAGGAATAAGAAAATAGAAGGTGGCACGAGAGAAAAGAATTTCTCAATTGATGGCATTATAGCAATTGATTCAATTTGAGTTGTTTGTTTCTCCAACACTCTCGAATCCGACCCGTTTCACAGAACCGTCGACCCGAACCGACTCGTTTAACTAAACGGGCTCGTCGTCACACGGTCTCTGGTGACGAACAGGCCACGCATACTTTTTAGTTTTTACACTTCGGTCTTTTTCAAATTTTCTTCTTCTTCTTCCTCTTGATCTTCGCATTGATTCTCTCGAAGATGAGTGCTGTAGAACCCGACATGGAAGATCTGTACCAGGAGAAGAAGCGGGTCAGAAATCCTCTCGTTCCTCTCGGTTCGTCTTCCTTATTTCCTTTTTTCTTTTTATCTCATTTTTCGAAATCAAATTTTGGGCATCTTTTGTTTATAGTGTTACCGATCATTGATTTTTGTTTCTGGGTTCTTACTCTGAAACCCAATTACTTGATTCACAATCAGAATCATAGAATTCAGAATTTTGGGATCCCAAGTCCGTTAGGTTATCAAATGCAATTGAGATACAATTGTGGGTTTTTTGTTACAATTTTGTGTCATGATGTATGATTTGTCTTCAGAGAATCTCAAGTATGGTATATGGTAGAGCTATAGAGACAACTTACATTTTGTTCAGATTGTATAAGGTACTAAATTCATAACATATGTAAGTGATTTTTGTGAAGCTGCAAGCAGATTTGAAATTAGTATGAACAAATTCGTTTATGATATCGGTTTCTCGGAATTAGTATTTATGTTATTGGCTGGTTCGTATCTATAAAGGTTGTTTTTTTGGTAAATTGGACCTCAGCTAGCTAAATTCATGATGATGTATGTATAAACATTGACAGAGACAATATTGTTTCAATGCGTCTGTCAATCAATGACAACAAATCATCCCTTTTTACTATAATGAGATACTATTACTACTACTGCGGTCGTCGTATGTGTTCATATTTGACTTAGTTTCTGTTCTCTGAATATGCTCCACTGTTGTCTTGGTCAAAAACTGTTACACATTCAAAATTGATAACTCATTGTAAATAACACTATTGCAGGCGCACTTATGACTGCTGGAGTGCTCACAGCTGGACTGATTAGTTTCAGAAGAGGCAATTCTCAGTTGGGTCAGGTTTTGATGAGAGCTAGGGTGGTCGTCCAGGGTGCTACTGTTGCTTTAATGGTTGGAACCGCTTATTACTACGGTGATAATCCGTGGAAGAAATGATCTGCAACTACTTGTTCGTTAAAATGTTTTCACATAAATGAGATGACACCCAGGAGATTGCTGGGGATAGGTATGTGCTCTCGCTCTTGAGTGTAGAATCTGCGGTCTTGCTATGGTTTATAACTTGTAAGGGCACATTACATGATCTGAATAATTTAAGAACTAAAAAGTAACCTTGTATCTTGATCAAATTGATTATATTGATTTGAGGAAATTCTCAGAGTACCATCTGTACTCTATCTGCCTAAAATCTCATTATCTTGCTTAGAGTTATGATTGAGTTTTGACTTCTTGAAAGCTCCTTTGTGAAACATGGGACAATGAATCATCACTAAAGTATTTACATAGACTATTTTCAAGATATATAATGGCAAATAAGTGGGAGTGAAGAGATTATGAATTAGAAAGCAAGCCATGTTTAATGATTTAAGAACATTTAAGTGGGAGACAATTGGTGGGCCTAATAGAATTTTGTTTTCCATAGGTGAAGTTTCTCAGCTTATTGCGGTTCTTGACCCTATAAATGTGTAATCCTGATTACATTTATGTTCTTTTTAGGCAATAATGATAATGGTTTAGCTAATGAAATAAGGGGTCCAGTGAGGAGCTTTTGGAATGATACACTTTTAAAGCGTGTCTGGATGTGTCAAATCTCTATACAGATTTTTATGATCTCATGACTATATATTATACAGAGGCAGATCACTCTGCTTAACACAGACAAAACTGTTTTTTTCTCTCAACACCAAAATGTCTAGGTTGATTTTTGTATCTGATATCCATGAAACAGAAGCTCTTTCACCTAAATCTTCATCTGCAGCAACAACAACTCTTTTAAACCAGAAATATTCATCTTCAACCTCAATAGTATCTGTTTTATGTTTAGTTATCTCTGTTCTTGCTCTTGTCATCATCTTCCTCGGTGTCCTCCATATAATCTTCAAATTTCTCTTTAAGTCAACAACTTTGTTTCAAATTCGTAATTTCAACATCAACTCGGAACTCTCTCCATCCTCCCCCCAGCTCCAACACCTCTTCTTCCGCCATGACTCTGGTCTAGGCCAGACCGCCATTGATGCACTTCCCGTGTTTCTCTACGGTGACTTAACCATGAGTCTGAGAGAACCATTCGATTGTGCTGTATGTCTCAATGAGTTCTCTGACACAGACAAGCTTAGGCTACTTCCTGTTTGTAGCCATGCCTTCCATCTTCACTGTATCGACACGTGGCTTCTCTCCAACTCTACTTGTCCACTCTGCCGACAATCACTCTCAACATCAAACGTAGGCTTCAACCACGCGGAGACTCTTGTCGTCCCCTTCTCAAGGCTTCAGCAGGTCGACAAAGGCAAAGCCTCTCTTGGGAAAAGAGTCTTCTCTGTTCGTCTCGGGAGATACAAAAGCATGAACGAAAGTCAAAGTCAACGGCATGAAGTCAAAGATGAAACAGGGGTGGGAGTGGCAAGAAAGTGTTACTCGATGGGCACGCATCAGTATCTCGAATGCGATCAAGATTTTGCAGTGGCTCTGTCTTTGTCTCCTCGCGAGGGAAAAACCGGTATTAACTGCTCCATTCACGAGGGTAAATCGGTAAAACAAAACTCTGATGGTTTGGTTAGGTTCTAACGTTCTGTTATAGAAAAGAGAGTATGTATGTGTCAAAGATTTGGTTTTGGTCGTGGAAGGACAAGAGAAAACTATGGTTCGGTTAAATAAACAAAACTCGAGTTTCTATGACATAAAATCGTGGGGAATATTTTTTTATGATGAGAAAAAATAATATACATGTATTAACTCATATTTAACGTTGGTAATATTGTCTAATGATATAAAAGACTTTGATATCTACATGTAATTTGAATTGTAGTGAAAGTGATTTCACTCAGTAAAATGGAGTAATAAGATAAATGATAACTAATTAAGTGATGGATTACAGCCTCATCATCACTTAATTAGAAAAAAAGTTAGTCATGAAGAGTAAGAGATCGAAAACCATATGTAATTACTGACTGGTTGACAGCGGTTGCGGATGATGTTTAACATATTTAAAATATATAATTTTTATAAAAAAACTTTATATTACCATAATCAAAATTAAAAAATGAAGTTTTAAACAAATTTTATAATAAATAATTAAAATTATTTATTTTAAGAGGTTTGAAACATTTATTTATTTATAAAATATTTTTATACTTATAAATATATTTTAGTTTAGTTAGTAGATATATAAAGAATTTCAGAATTTATTATAATAAAAAAAAATTCGAAAAAATTTGTTTTAATTTTTTTTTGTAAAATTTTATTTGTATTATAAATTAAAAATAAAAAAAAAACTATATTTTTTAACCAACCGCAACCGCCCGCAGCCGCAAAAGCAAGCTGGAATGTGCTTTTGAAATAGAGAGATTTCAAGCGGTTCGAAGCGGTATGTTTCGATTTGCATGATTAGCATAAACCACTTGCAACCACAACCGTCCGCAAGCGCAGCGTTTGCGGGTGGTTGCGGATAAACCAATCAAAGCCCTAACGAGAATTATTCAAAGTTAGTAACTCGCTTTATCGTGATACATGTCAATTAAAACGATCAGATTTCGACACTTGTTTAATTAAATAAAATCATAGATTATCAAGAATTTTTTTTTAAAAAAGAAATACAATCCTTAAAGAAAAAAAGAAATACTAATATTCCATCTCTATAGTTATTAAGTAAAAAAAAACTTTGTTGAACTCATGAGAGATGGACACGTGTCAAAATTATAATTCATAAGATAATGATTGATCGATAAAATTATGACAAGTGCAAAATTTTTGTTTTCTTTAATTAAAAAAGAAAACCAACAAAAAACATAGGAATAAAAAATCGAGAGATGGTGACTTAAGAATTGAGTAAGATGATGTTGTCGGAAAATACCAAAAGACGAGGAATAACAATGAAATTGCTATATAGGAATTTAAATTACTTTATTCATGTTGAAAAATAAATGTATATATATAACCCTCTTCTTTAATGAAACATGCTATATAATTTTTTTCTTTAAAAAAATCTATGATATATTTCATTAACAACAAATTTTAAAATTAATATTTTTATTTAAATTTAATTTATTTTAAAATTTAGAAAGACTGGTTCTAATCTATAGTACTATATACGATCAAAAATATAACAGTAAAGTTTTGTATAATCAAAATAGTAAACCAAAGAGAGTAACTTTCAACGATAGATAAATCAAAGTTATATTATAAAACGAAACTTAACTTGTAACAAATAAACAATGTAACACAACTAACTTGATAGACTTTTCAAACGCCTATCACAGAATGTGTCCAAACTCCAAAGAGATATCATCATTTGACGGCGTCAACGCTGATGACGGTAGCGTAGCGCATCGAGAAGCTCCGGAGTCCACCGAGACCAACTTCTTCGTCGTCGCCTTTGTCTTCATCTTCGAAACTCAATGTGTAACTCAAAGGATCATATTGAAATTTGGCTCTATCATCCCAGTCGCGGCCACGGCGTTGATCGCGGTTGAATCTTTGGATGAAAGTCTTCCACCGTGGTCCAGCCACGATCTCTGACCACTCTCGGATCTTCAAAAAACGCCCGGACCCACCACCGTTGCTCGCGGTGGTGGTTTCTGTGAATTCGCTGCCACCATGAGGGTTTAACGGTGTTGGATCGGAGGGCGGGGAGGCAGGAACAGCAAGGTGAGTCACCAAGAAGCGGACCCGAGGTGGTCTCTAGCTCCGAATCTGCTCGTTCAACTTCCATTAGAAAAGGGTCGAAACAGAGTTGAATGTTTTTGTTGTAATCAAGACGAAACTGTTTTCAGCTGTAATCAAACCATTAGATGCATTATCTAATATATATTATTTGAGAAACACACGACGATGCCCTCATGTGGTATTTACGGAGTCACACGTGTTAACTTCACATCAATTCTTAGAAATTTTTTTAAACAAGACAAATATTACTAGATTAATTACACAATATGCCATTAGATTTCATTCATTAGTCACATTGTATTTTTCTTATATAACTCATTTAAAATTTAATTTAAATACCATTAGTTATAAATAATCTCTTATAAATTCGTATATTTTAAAAATAAATTTTTTATAAATTCATATTTAAATTATTATAATCTCTATTAATTTTTCTGGAAAATAATTACATTTCAATTATTTAAATTTAGATACTATATACAAAATCTATGAGTAACTATTATTAAATAAAGAATATAAAAATTTACATCAAATATTTGCAAAAGCCAAATCTTTCTATGAGTAAATATTATTAAATAAAGTTTTTATTTTGATGACTTCATTTAAAATTCAGTTATTTTTAAGGAATTTAATGAAAAACTCTTCAGCTTTGGTTCCATTCATTTTAAACCCTCAACTATTGTTTTAGTAAAAAATCTCCTCAACTTTAATATGTTAATAGATTTGACCATCCGTAAACCGTTTTCATTTACCGTGACGAAATGTTGTTTTAATGACATAAAACGTTGAGGCGTTTGTATTTTTCATAGAAACAACAAGATTTTTAATTAAAAAATAACATGAAGTGCATGTAAAAATCTCGAATTGTAAACTTGTAGTTCTGGTTTCGTGATTTTATTGTGAATTTTAAATGGTTTGGTTTGGTGTTTAGAAGTTGTAAAAACAAATATAAGACACAAAAACATGAATATATATCCAACAATTCAAGCTGTTCAACAATATATTGTTTCAAGAAATCGAACAAAAAAAAAACCATCAACATTGTTTAACAAAAAAAACCTAATAATTCTAAGTAGTACTACCCGTTGCAACATAACAAACTACATAAACCTAAAGTAGACACTACCCTAACATTAACTTTGAAAAGAAGATTGTGTTGGCTTAGTGTTAGAATTTTCTTCAGCCACAGTCTTCTATTTTTTTCTTAGTTTTTCTTTGACTGAATGTCTGTTGTGTCTAACTTGTTGACAATTTTTGTAAGTCTACAAATGAAAAAAAAAACAAACAAAAAAGTAAAGAACTTGAAATGGAAAATTTTCAAAACCAATGTTGTTCATTGTTCTTGGGTCTACCATTTGAACTTTTTCATGTGCAGAAGGAATTTTGTCTCAATGTGAAAACACCATAATAATCAAATGAATTTGACTTACCTCAACATCTTAGAAAAATCGAACCAATATACGACTTCCGCTCTCACTTTTCGTTCAGCATTTTTGGAATTTCTTAGATTTTTACGGTTTTAAGATTTAGGGATTTTTAAGATTAAAATACTTACAAAAAAGTGCAATTTATATTGTTTTTGTTTGTTTTTTAATTAAAATCTTGTTATTTATATGAAAAATACAAACGCATCGACGTTTTATGTCCTTAAAACAACTTTCAGTCACGGTAAATGGAAACAGTTTACAAGGATCAAATCTGTTAAAATATTAAAGTTGAGAAATTTTTTTACTAAAACAATAGTTAAGAATTTAAAAATAAATAAGGCCAAAGGTGTTTTTTCATTAAATTCCCTTATTTTTACTAGAATCGAACTACCCAAACTAAATGAAAGCCAAATCGAACCTAAAAAGCAAATTGAAATGCTGACCTCTAGTTTTGTGTAACTCTGTTATTTAGAAGCTTCATAGTTTGATCATTGATGAAGGATTACAATAGTTTTCCTTAAATATCATCTTTTAGATATGATATCCTCTATTAATGGAAAATAAATATTTTAGAAAAATGTTAATTTTAATTAAAAATATATATTTAATTACTAAAAAAGGAATTTAATAAACAAATCTAAGAAATAATCATTTATTGTGTGTTAAAGAAAAATCAAATTTATAAGAAAATCAAATTTAATTTTTCGCGTTATTCATTCTCTTGCAGATATTTGAGGACGAAATTTTGACCATCAAGCAACATAAATAGTCAATAAATTGAGTAATGACCATTATCCTCTGTTTTCGTTTAATTCTCTCTGTTTCTGCCTCTCTTGTCTAAATGAGTCTTCCAAACTTTTTTGATCTAATAACTTTGAGACGACAAAAACAAAATTCAACTAAACAAATGTTTCGATCACTTATAATTACTTTTATTTCACCTAAAACAAATTTTCATACAGACACAGTCTTCTCTCTTCTCTCCTTAAATGTCTCCAATTTCATCTCATTCTTCCACTCCCACAAATCTCTCCCTTCCATAACTTGTAACACACGAAAACTGAAATGAGCAATCTCCATCTCCACACCTCCGCACGCTTCCGCAATTTCCCGACGACTTTCTCCCTCCGTCACCACCACAACGGCGTCAACAACCAACGCCACAGATCCATCTTCTCCGAGCTCTTTGACAAAACACTCGACCCAGGCGGTGACCTAATCACAAGATGGAACCGCATTTTCCTCATTACCTGCCTCCTCGCTCTTTTCCTCGACCCTCTCTACTTCTATCTCCCCATTGTTCAAGCAGGAACCGCCTGTATGTCTATCGATGTCGGTTTTGGCATCCTTGTCACCTTCTTCCGAACCCTAGCCGATCTTTCCTTCCTCATTCACATTCTCCTCAAATTCAAAACCTCCTTTGTCTCCAAATCTTCTAGAGTCTTTGGTCGCGGCGAGCTAGTCATGGACCGCCGTGAAATCGCCCTCCGTTATCTCAAATCTGAATTCGTCATCGACCTCGCTGCCACGCTTCCTCTTCCTCAGGTTCAATTTAACATAAAATGTGTGAAAATGACAATTCCATAGAATTGTGTGTGAGTCAAGAAACCGTTCTGCAAATTTACAAAATCAAAGCCAAGATTTATTGATAATATGTTATGTTCTATTAAATCGAAACCTCTATGTTTTTTTCAGATAATGATTTGGTTTGTGATACCAAATGCTGGAGAATTCAGATACGCAGCTCACCAGAACCATACGCTTTCCTTGATCGTCCTAATACAATACGTGCCTCGCTTCCTCGTCATGCTTCCGCTCAACCGTCGGATCATTAAAACCACCGGAGTTGCAGCCAAAACAGCCTGGTCTGGTGCAGCCTACAATCTCCTCCTTTACTTACTTGTTAGCCACGTAAGTATACCCTTTCTCTGTCTCCACATGACCTAAACATTTCTCTGTTTCAACAATTTGGTTTTTCCTTTTTTAGGTTCTTGGCTCTGTTTGGTACGTTTTATCGATCCAGAGACAGCACGAATGCTGGAGAAGCGAGTGCATTAAAGAGATGAATGCAACGCATTCACCTTCTTGTTCTCTCTTGTTTCTAGACTGTGGATCGTTGCAAGATCCAGGTAGACAAGCTTGGATGCGGATCACTCGGGTTCTCTCTAATTGCGATGCACGAAACGACGATCACCAGCATTTCCAGTTTGGTATGTTCGGTGATGCGTTCACTAATGACGTTACTTCTTCTCCTTTCTTTGATAAATACTTCTATTGCCTTTGGTGGGGTCTTCGTAACCTCAGGTTAGGTTAATTTTCATCAAATCTTGAATCAATTAAAACCGCAATTTTTGCAAGTTCTTTATTCATTTTTCGTTGATTTGGTTTGTGTAGTTCTTATGGACAAAGTCTTGCAGCGAGTACACTAAGTAGTGAGACTATATTCAGTTGTTTCATCTGTGTCGCGGGTCTTGTTTTCTTCTCTCATCTCATTGGAAATGTTCAGGTAATTTTATAAAATTTGTATATAATGTTTCTTTCTTCCAAAGCTTATAACACTGGAGTCTAAGTGATTGTACAAAATCTTGAAGAACTATCTTCAATCCACGACGGCTAGGTTAGATGAATGGAGAGTCAGAAGAAGAGACACAGAAGAATGGATGCGACATAGACAATTGCCACCGGAGTTACAAGAGCGTGTAAGGCGATTTGTACAATACAAATGGTTAACGACTCGTGGAGTCGACGAAGAAGCCATTCTCCGTGCTCTACCGTTGGATCTTCGCCGCCAGATCCAACGGCATCTCTGTCTCGCCCTAGTTCGCCGTGTAAGCCACACTAGACAAACACCCCATTTTGATTACTTCTCAAGTAACAAACACTAATTTTACAATTTTTTGGTTTTTAGGTGCCGTTCTTTGCACAGATGGATGACCAGCTCTTAGATGCGATATGTGAGCGTTTAGTTCCATCATTGAACACGAAAGACACGCATGTGACACGCGAAGGTGATCCTGTAAACGAGATGCTTTTCATCATTAGAGGTCAGATGGAGAGTTCGACTACAGATGGTGGACGGTCAGGTTTCTTTAACTCGATCACGCTTAGACCAGGCGATTTCTGCGGTGAAGAGCTCTTAACATGGGCTTTAATGCCAAACGTTAATCTTAATTTTCCATTGTCCACAAGAACCGTGAGGACTCTCTCTGAAGTAGAAGCTTTCGCTCTCCGAGCAGAGGAATTGAAGTTCGTAGCTAACCAATTCAGACGTCTCCACAGCAAGAAACTCCAACATGCATTTAGGTCATTAATTATCCTTACTTGCTTCACACGCTATAAAGGTTTCTTTCTTCACAGGCTATTGTTTCTTGATCTTTTATGTTTTGACTCTTATCAGATACTATTCACATCAATGGAGAGCATGGGGAACTTGTTTCATACAAGCTGCATGGAGAAGATACAAGAAAAGGAAGTTAGCAATGGAATTAGCTAGGCAAGAGGAAGGAGACGATTACTGTTATGATGATGATGATGATTATGATGAAGGATATCAATACGAAGAGATCATACGGCAAAGTAGTAACAACGTAAACGAAAACAG
Source organism: Cardamine occulta (assembly GCA_028015245.1). Classification (NCBI taxonomy): domain Eukaryota; kingdom Viridiplantae; phylum Streptophyta; class Magnoliopsida; order Brassicales; family Brassicaceae; genus Cardamine; species Cardamine occulta. Next base: position 14,441,405 of record CM051378.1, on the reverse strand, counting down.
CAGCAATAATCAGAATTTGAGTGCGACGATATTAGCGTCTAAGTTCGCGGCTATTACAAAAAGAGGTGTTTTAGGGAATCAAAGAGGGTCTTCGAGAATTGATCCTGATGATCCCACTTTGAAGATGCCTAAAATGTTTAAACCTGAGGATCCAGGATTCTTTTAATTTGTTTTTTTTTTGGTGTGAAAATTACATTTAGGATTTTTCAGACATTGACTTGATTTGCTGTAAGCAGAAGTATTAACCAGGTGTATAAAAAAAACATTATTACAGGTTAAAGTAATTGTTGTCGTATATGATATGTCGATTTCTCGCCATCTCATTCTTGGCCCCTACAGCTTTTATTGTTATGGACTAGTCTCGTTATAGGTTTCACAATTAAATTGTGGCTTTCACATGCGTTTGAAATTGATTGAGGCTTATTTTTTGTCGCTTCATTTTTTAAATAATCGTTTCAAAGTTTTTTTTATTTTTTTTTGTTGTTATCTATTACATCATTATTATTAAAGATATATCATCTAATCATTATATGATGATTACTCGACAATCTGGCAGTAGATACGATTACGATGAACAATTTTTTCAAACGACAATTCCACCGCAAATTCTCCTCGACAAAAATTACGCTTCCTTTTTAGTTTAATTCTCATTAAAAAAAACTTTACTGACATTAAAACAGAGATAGTACAAATTGAAAGCAATGATATGAGTAACATTTCAAGAACAAATTGTCATAAAAAAAACATTTCAAGAACAGCGTTCAATAAGAATTCTGATATAATAGAAAATATTTCTATCAACAATATTAATTCGTTAAGTCGACTTTAATTTTTGATGGTGAAATGGACAACACTAGTGCAAATTTAGATGTCATGATCGAATTATAAGAGTTTATCAAATTAAATAGTAAATATGATGGGGGAAAAACTACTATAATTTAAAGAAGATATGCATACATTTACAACTCGAGCATAATTTATAAACAAAAATATAGAAAATAAAAACTAGTTTGCAGCTTTAAATTACATAATGCACAACCAATCAAAATATGATCCCGGTCGCCTATTTCTTCCCCAACGTGAATCATTTTTTTATAATGAATCATTTTCTTGACTAGTAATCTTTTGAGCCATAGAATTTTGCCGGTCCAGTTAAATGTTACCGATTATAAACACTGCATGAATATTTCTTTATCTGTGGAAATCTTTCAATGGACTACAACATCACAAAGTAACCTAACATACAAGAAAAGACGAAAAACATGTATCAAATAGATGACACAACTACCGCTTTGAAAACGACATCACACCATAACTTCCAACTATTGCATTTATCTATTTCTTTTAAATATAATTTCTATATTTCCTACAAAGAAAACTAAAACTCCAATTATGTCCACAATTACTTACTTTTTTAGTTGGTAAAGATAGAATTATTATATACGAATTCCAAATCAGATCTGGCATATGTTCTGTATTTTGTTCCATCTAAACCAGTTCCAGATTCGAATATTATAATTCTACAGATTCACAAGTCCAAATCCGGATGTGTTAAATATATTTTATATCAATTATGTGATATATATATATAAATTAAATTTTAAGTATTTTATGATGTACATAGTATAAGATTTTTTTCCAAAAACATTGTCTATTTAAATTCTAACGATTGTGCAATAAAAAAAATCTGGATATCTAGATCTGAATAGTTGTAACTGAAATTCCAGAGTGTGGTTATATATAGTTGGAACTAAAATGGAAGAAATAAAAAGAATACTGATAATATGGGATATGGACAGATAAATCAGAGATTACGGACAACTCATACCTCTTATGTCTTATCCTCATTTTAAGGTATACAAATTTTTATTTTTCTTATATAATATGAACTCGTTTCTTTGTCTTTGATTTTTTTTTTGAATAGCTTATTATTATAAAACTGACAACAAATTTCCGTCCAATAGTCAATGCTCAGATAACCATTCAAAGTACGGCAACACACACCAAGAGAGTGTAAGTTAAGCGACATGTTTGATTGATTATTCCTCCTTCAAATCAAAAATTATATATCCCGTAAAGAGAGAGAGAGAGGAAGAAATTCCCAAGAAAAAAAAGATCAGAACTTTGAAGTTTTGAAGCAGGTTTCACACATCCATGGCTGCTCGTAGACTCTCTTCTCTGTTATCTCGATCTTTTTCAGCTTCTTCTCCCTCTCTGATTCGTTCTCAAGGTACCTCACACCATACAAATCCCTGTTTATTTTTTGTCTGTGCTTTCACTGAATCTCCAAAACTATTTTTTTTGTCTGTGCTTTCACTGAATCTCCAAAACTATCTTCATGTTTCAACTTATGTTGTTGTGGTTGTAATAGATAGTTTCAGCATGTTCTGTTTCGATTGATCATGAAATTAGATCAACGATTAGAATCTTTGATTTTATAAATCTATGTAATGATTTGATTTTCAGGGAGAAATGGGAAGATTGCAAGGAGATTTGGAACCTCTGCTGCAGCTGAGGAAATCATAAACCCTTCTGTTCAAGTTTCTTACACACAGCTCCTCATCAATGGGAACTTCGTTGACTCTGCTTCTGGTGACTAAAGTTTTCATTTTTAATGCAATTTTTTGTTAAAAATGCAAAATTTTGAGTCTTGAGATTCGAGTTCCATGAGTACTAATAGTTAATTTTTGGAATTTGGGATTTAGGTAAGACATTCCCAACTCTTGATCCACGAACAGGGGAAGTCATTGCGCACGTAGCTGAAGGAAATGCTGAAGATATGAATCGGGCGGTGAAATCTGCAAGGAAGGCCTTTGATGAAGGACCTTGGCCTAAGATGACTGCTTATGTATTATCTATACTCTTCTTGAGTCTTGAATTTATAAACTTTAAATGTGATTTGGTCTCATTTGGTTATGATTTGGGTTTCAGGAAAGGTCAAGAATAATGCTAAAGTTCGCAGATTTGCTTGAGAAACACACTGAAGAGCTCGCGGCTCTAGAGACATGGGACAATGGGAAGCCTTACTCACAAGCTAAGACCGCAGAACTTCCAATGGTCGTCAGATTGTTTCGTTACTATGCTGGTATCAACAACAGTAACCAAAATCTTGAGAATTCTGGTGAAAATTTTCTTGCTTTTGCTCTGTGAATGGAACATTCTTTGTTTTGCTTTGATGTATAGGATGGGCGGATAAGATTCATGGGCTAACAGTTCCAGCTGATGGAAACTATCATGTTCAGACATTGCATGAACCAATAGGTGTAGCTGGACAAATCATTCCATGGAATTTTCCACTTTTGATGTTTGCTTGGAAAGTTGGTCCTGCTCTTGCTTGTGGTAACACCATTGTCCTCAAAACCGCTGAACAGACGCCTCTTACCGCTTTCTACGCGGGAAAGCTTTTGCTTGAAGTAAGATAACATGAGAATAGAATCTTTTTCCATTGTTGCTAGGGAGAAAGATAAGTGTTATAAGTAACAATGTTTCTTGAAATTTATGATAGGCGGGTCTTCCTCCCGGTGTTCTGAATATAGTTTCTGGATTCGGTCAAACTGCGGGTGCTGCCCTCGCGAGTCACATGGATGTAGACAAGGTAGAGATATCTATATGCTTGCTCTTTAACTTCTTTAAGGGACTAAAATTATATTACATTGTTTTTTTTGTTTGCTGCAGCTTGCTTTTACAGGATCCACTGATACTGGCAAAGTTATTCTTGGATTGGCTGCAAACAGCAATCTCAAGCCGGTAACTCTGGAACTTGGAGGGAAATCACCGTTCATTGTATTCGAAGATGCTGATGTCGATAAAGCTGTAGAGCTTGCACACTTTGCCCTCTTCTTCAACCAGGTTTTGTCACTAGTAGAATATGTACATTAGTTTACTCAATTTCTTAGGAAGTTCTTGAGATAATGTGGAGTAATGTTTTTGTAGGGGCAATGTTGCTGTGCTGGGTCTCGGACATATGTTCATGAGAAAGTGTATGATGAGTTTGTTGAGAAGTCAAAGGCACGCGCATTGAAACGTGTGGTTGGTGATCCTTTCAAGCATGGCATTGAGCAGGGTCCTCAGGTTACACATACATATTCCTTGCAATAAAAAGAGTGTATCTTCTTTACTTCGTTTATTGGTTTTGTGATTTGTGTTTTTTTTTTCTTTCTATAACTTTGTATAGATCGATTTAAAGCAATTCGAGAAAGTGATGAGGTACATAAGGTCAGGAGTCGAAAGCAATGCTACTCTTGAATGTGGTGGTGATCAGATTGGAAACAAAGGTTACTTCATCCAACCTACAGTCTTCTCTAATGTTAAGGTAAAAAACTCTTCTAGCTAATACTTCTTCAACATTGTTTTGTACTTCTGTTCCAATTCTCTATGGCATTAACCGTGACATCCCTCCCTCGGTCAAAAACAGGATGACATGCTTATCGCTCAAGACGAGATTTTTGGTCCAGTCCAATCAATCTTGAAGTTCAGGTACCTAGAGCTACCACACTACTCATGATTGGAAATGTGATTAGTAGAGATGTAGTTTAACACTGGTTATTATCTTTCTGTATTAAAAAAAAAAACCGAAATCGAAAATCTGATTGGTGTTTGGGTTCAGTGATGTGGATGAGGTTATCAAGAGGGCGAACCAGACGAGGTACGGGCTAGCCGCAGAGGTTTTCACAAAGAATATTGACACTGCAAACAGGGTTACAAGAGCTTTGAAAGCTGGCACCGTTTGGGTCAACTGTTTCGACGTCTTTGATGCAGCCATTCCCTTTGGTGGTTACAAGATGAGTGGCAATGGAAGAGAGAAAGGAATTTACAGTCTAAACAATTACTTGCAGGTCAAGGCAGTCGTCACTCCTCTTCATAACCCTGCCTGGATCTGATCTCTGTAGTTTTTTAAGTTTCATCATAAATCCTCAAACAAAATAAAGAAAGAGACTTTTAAAGGTTTTTTTTTTTTTCTTTTCTTCAGACTCTAAAAGTTACAATAATAAAATTAAGGCCAGGTTTTGATTATGGAGTAACAGATTGTGATACTGTAATAAATGTGTTATTAAGGTCTCACTGTTGTTTTTTCTCATATCACATTTGCTGTTCAATCGAAACTGAAGACACACATGAAACTGAAAAATGCAAAAATAATTTATTCAAATTTAATGCAACATTAATCTAAAAAAAGTTTCAAAGAAATTAATATATTATAACTTTTAAAGATAAATAAAAATATATTCTCAAATTTAGTTGTTAGTATAAACTTTGTTAAGAAAACATTTGTCAACAATATGCACTATCTTGATGATGATGCATTGACACATTAGCAGCACAACCACTAAAATACATGTATTAATACTAAATTTCTTTAATTTTGGATTTTTATCCATATATACATCTTTTTAGAGATAAATATCAACACCCAAGTAAAGAAAAAGGTTTATAATATAGTGAAGAAATATTTGGCAGATAATTTCCATAAATACAGTTTGACTTTATTTTTGTAAAGAGTCATGTAATAGAATTTTTTTTATAATATAATATTTATTAATTACCTTTTAAATAGAGACGTATTGCTAAATTATTTCTTTAGCTGTGAAATACATGAACTTACTTAGTGCTAATCTACTAATAAGATTTTTGGATTTTTATCCATATATACATCTTTTTAGAGATAAATATCTACACAAATATAATCCAAGTAAAGAAAAAGGTTTATAATATAGTAAAGAAATATTTGGCACATAATTTCCATAAATATAGTTTGACTCTTTTTTGTACAAAAAGTTTTTTTATAATATAATATTTATTAATTACCATTTTAATAGAGACGTATTGTAAATACATGAACTTACTTAGTGCTAATCTACTAAGATTCGAAATGACCAAATCGTGAGTCCTTCTTCCTCAGCCAGAGGTTTTCGTTTTCTTTATAATCTTCTTCATCGCAATTTTGCTAATTGGCTCCAAATCCCTTCTTTTTCTCCTTTCTCACTCTCGATCCTAAATCCACTTAGATACTCTCATCAGCTCACAATCCCAATTTGATCTTCAAAAATTTCTTAGGGTTTCTCTTTAACTCTCTTCCTTCATTCCCCACATCTCTCTTTCATGGCGATGAGAGGTGTCGATTTCAAGTGGTGAGCTCTCTCTTTCTCTTGTGTCTCGATCTAATGGAAACGGATTCTGATTTTGGATCCATCGATTCCCATTTCTATATTTTTTTGGGGTTTCTGATTATATTGATAATGTTTATAAATTGTTGCAGGTTTGATGGGTTCTTCTTGTCGATGCTTGCAACTAGTGTGTATCCTTTATACATCTCTGCTTGTTCGATTCTGCCAAATTTATTTCTTTTCCGTTATAAATTTTTTGTCTTGTTTGGAATCGAGCTGAAAATTCTCTCAGTCTCGGAGATGATTTATAATGATCAAGATGCTGTTTATCAGAAGATAAAGTAAAGTAATTTTAGTTTTGTTTCTATTTGAATAGAGGAACTTAGTCGAAACCTTGTACTGTAATTTTGTTTTGTTAGTGTTTAAAGGTGATCTAGATAAAACTCTATATTTCGTTTCCTTAATGGTTATTTGCGTTGTAGAATCATTGTAGCTATCAATTGGAATAAATATCGACTCTGCGAATACCCGTTGCATATATGGATAGTGGTATGTGCCTCACTTCCACTTTTTGTTGATGTTGCTTATAGCTATTGTTCTTTTTTGTTCCTTTTCTCAAAATCTTTACATCTTGTTATTTTGCTCATGGTTTTGTTTGTCTATATGAGTTCAGGTTGACTACAGCACTGTGTTTATCTTCCGCGTCTTCATGTTTGTTGACAATGGTCTTGCTGCTGGACTTGGCTTGTAAGTTCCATCTAAATCTCCTTCTCCTAGAGTTGCAGTGAATTTGAAGGTTTTTACTTTTTGGAATCTTCCTGGTTTCCCAGAGTTGTTCTTTAAAGAAGAAACTTTTGCCTGTTCTTTTCTTCGCTATCCTTATTCCTAAGATAGGCATGTAATTCATTAAGAAGGATTAGATTATGATAAATATATGCTAATTGAGAGGCGTAGAATTTCTTTGCAGTCAGTCGAATAAGCTCTTAACACTATTCTGGCGTATCTTTAGAGTTGCAAGCTTGATCTCAGAAGTAGCTAGTTGCAGCGTTTCTCTATCTCTTTAGGTAGCGAAGTTTTATGAATATCTGGTTAGTTTATTTAACATTGATTTCTGGTATGAACATCTATTAGGGATTTTGGAAGTCAACAGCGGAATGCCATGTTTTGTGGGAGAGTGGTGGTCCTGTCTGTCTTGTCTCTCCTTCTGTATCCATTTCTGTGGGCTTGGACTGTAATCGGTACACTATGGTTTACAAGGGCGAGAAACTGTGTAAGCATCTTTTACAATCATGGCATATGATTATTCTTGTTGGAAATTTGTTACTGAGTTAGTATGTATTCTCTTGCGATAGTTACCTGAAGAAGGCCAAAAATGGGGTTTCCTCATTTGGCTGATGTTCAGCTACTGTGGCCTCTTCTGCATTGCTTGCATCTGTGTTGGAAAGGTAGATTTTTATCAAGCTTTTTTTGTTGGTTTGAAGACGACACCCCTCTTAGTATGAATTTACTAATATGAGTTTACTTGATAGTGGCTGGCACGAAGACAGGTACACTTACTACGTGCTCAGCAGGGAATTCCAATTTCAGAGTTCGGGGTAAGTTTCAGGATCCGGTTGTTCAACTTCACTTCCTTTACACAAGAAGATAATTTGTGGAGTTTGTCATTATGATTTTTGTTTCTAAGTGCTAAGTTGCAATTAGTCTCTGACACTTCTGAGTAATTTTTCAATGTCTGTTTTCTTGTGGCCAGATTTTAGTTGATATTATTAGGGTACCTGACTGGGCATTCGAAGCCGCAGGCCAAGAGATGAGAGGCATAAGTCAAGATGCTGCTACATACCATCCTGGACTTTACTTGACTCCAGCCCAGGCAAGTATTGGTCGTTTATTCTCAGCATGCTAAGCACTTAGTAACTTGTCCCTAACATAAATATGACTCGAAGCTACTCTATCTGTGGTTTCAATCTCTCTCATCTGGGGAAGCACATACTCAACCGTTATGTTATCCATTACTTATTGAACGTATTCTTTGTCAATGATGTCAAAGAAGATATCATTGGCAAGATGTGATTATGTCCAAATTTACTTTTTACCATATCCCTGTCTAGAGGTTCCAAACATTTAATGCTTGATGCTTTGATAAACAGACAGAAGCGGTCGAGGCACTCATTCAAGAACTTCCAAAGTTCAGGTTAAAAGCTGTCCCAGATGATTGCGGCGAATGCTTAATCTGCTTAGAGGAGTTCCATATTGGACATGAGGTACTAAACATCACTTTTCTAAATTTTCTCCATTACTAAGGAGGGATTAACTAATTTCTTATATATATATATATATTTTTTATGGTAGATATCAAACACTAGCTATGCTTTAGTACTATGTTTGCGTGCTTTTCTCGTCTCAGCGCTTTCCTAAGGCAAACGGAATTTGTCTGAATTTTACAGGTTAGAGGTTTACCTTGCGCCCATAATTTCCATGTGGATTGCATAGACCAGTGGCTGCGTTTAAACGTGAAATGTCCCCGATGCCGTTCCTCTGTTTTCCCAGACCTGGATCTCAGTGCATTATCCAACCTCGAGAGCTCAGGAACAGAACAACCCTCGCAAGTAAACACAGAAACAACAGAAGCTAGGTACATAAGAAGCCAACCTCAAAGCGAGAGCTACTTCTTGAGACTTCAATCCGTAATTCACCCAGTCCACTCAGATGCTGCTCTGGAGAATGCAGAGAACGGTGGGGTTCCTCCTTCCTTGACCGATCTATCTCCATCTCGGAGATGAAAGAAAGAAATGAGCCTATGGAAATTTTCCTCAACGCTAACTCTCGACTGATTTGTCTACCCATCCCCTTAAAAAGTTTTCAGCTTTGTAAATAAATTTGGGGTTTAAAGAAGAGAAAAAAACAATCTTGTGGGTTTACATTTGGTAAGAATGAAGAATTGTTCATGTCCAAACTCTTCAACCATAGACAGTGTTCAGAGATACCTTTCACTCAGTTATGGTTTCAGGTCAAGACCAATTTTCTATGTTATAAAACCCAAATCGCAGCAACAGTTCATTAATATCATTAGCATATCTTTTAGTTTCGAATTATGTTGGAAATACAGAGTTTATAATTGTTACTCTTGTTGAAATATCGATTTTGGCCTAATCCTGTTATTAAACGAACTTTTTTTGTGCACGATGGGTTTTTGAAAGGGTTGGTGGATTTTGCTTTCCGCTTTACACAACTATTTCTGCGTACTTGGCTTTCAACTTTGTTGAAGGATTTGGTGGATATTGGTTTTAAATATTAGTTTTCATATACACTGAACTCTTATCTTTTATTTACATAGATAATTATAGGGAATTTAATGAAAAATCTCCTCAATTTTGGCTCCATCCATTTTTAAACCCTCAACTATTGTTTTAGTAAAAAATCCTCTCAACTTTATTCAGTTAATACTGACCTTCCGTAAACCGTTTCTATTTACTATGATGAAATGTTGTTTTAAGGACATAAAACGTCAAGGAGTTTGTATTTTTCATAGAAACAACGAGATTTTTAATTAAAAAAAAACATGAAGTGCATGTAAAAATCTCGAATTGTAAACTTGTGGTTATGGTTTCATGATTTTATTGTGAATTTTGAATGGTTTAGTTTAGTGTTTAGAAGTTGTAAAAACAAATAAAAGACACAAAAACATGAACATATATCCAACAATTCAAGCAGTTCAATAATATTTTGTTTCAAAAAATCGACAAAAAAAAAACCATCAACATTGTTTAACAAAAAGAAAACTAATAGTCCTAAGAAGTACCATCCGTTACAATATAAGAAACTACAGATATCCTAAAGTAGACACTACCCCAACATTAACTTTGAAGAAAATATTGTGTTGGCTACGTGGTAGATTTTTCTTCAGCCACAGTCTTATGTTTTTTTTTCTTAGTTTTCCTTGAAATTTGTTCGGTGGTTTTGGTGCCCTTTATGTTTGACTGAACGTATGTTGTGTCTAACTTGTTGACAGTTTTCACAAGTCTACAAATGAAAAAAAAAACAAAATAGTAAAGAACTTGAAATGGCAAGTTTTCAAAACCAATATTTTTCATTGTTCTTGGGTTTACCATTTGAACTTTTTCATGTGCAGAAGAAATTGTATCTCAGTACTTTGTTGTTGCTTGGGTCTAGTTGTTTGTTTATATTCTCTGTATCAAAATCATTGTGAGAAAACCATAATAATCAAATGAATTTGACCTACCTCAACATCTTAAAACAATCGAACCAATATACCTCTTGCACTCTACGACTTCTGCTCTCACTTTTTGTTCAGCATTTTTGCAATTTCTTAGGTTTTTACGATTTTAGGATTTAAGAATTTTAAAGGTTAAAATACTATTAAAAAGAGTGCACTTCATAGTGTTTTTGTTTTTTTTAATTAAAAATCTTGTTGTTTCTATGAAAAATACAAATGCCTCGACATTTTATGTCCTTAAAACAATTTTTCGTCACGGTAAACGGAAACGGTTTATGGAGGGTCAAATCTATTAACTGATTACTAACAATAAAATGAGGGTTAAATCTGTTAACTGATTAAAGTTGAAGAAATTTTTTACTAAAATAATAGTTGAGAGTTTAAAAATGGATGGGGCAAAAGTTGAAGGATTTTTTTATTAAATTCCCATAAATATATAAGTGGCACCATCGTAATTGAAAAGTACTCAAAATTTAGGTGTGTATTGATCAAAATATCATAATGATCTGTCATGTAATGTATAGAACACAAATTTGTATCGTTAAGTAATGTTGGTATTACTTTTAAATATATTTTTACCAATCAAAACTGATCATGTATATCAATTCTAAGTTTCCCCTTTTTTTTCTACATTAAAGTAACACAATATACACATTTGTAAGATAAACCCCATTTTTTTGTTCATAACGGAAGGAATGTTTTGCAAAATTTGTATATTGTGTTACTTTAATGTAGTATCTGAACTCTGAAGCATGTGTTACTTTAATGTAGTATCTGAAGCATGTGAAATAGTTATGTATTAGTGGCTAACATCAATTTAAATCATAGTGGAAAGATAAGTGTGTGCAACTACTAGATATTGGAAAGAAATCCAAAACCTCCTCAATAAACAAATTAACGTTAATAAGTCTCTAGTTTGAACATCAGGATCGCTTATTCAGTGTCACACCAACTAGATTTTCAAACCAAGAAAGCATTCTAAATTCTACCATGTCTATGATGATGCATTAATGGTACGCATTAATTAATTGAGCTTAACGTAAAGAGACCAAAAAAAGAAGTAAAAAGTAGATTACAAGTTTCATAGAAACGTATATATATATATATATATATATATATATATGTGTATATATGTTCATTTATATACGGGATATACATATACGAATACGTCGACCATCTACCGCAAACGTCTAAACATGAATCAAAAATCTTCACAGGATATCCTTCACCAATATACACAACACGTGTCCCTTTTGCTATTTCACATTCGTCAAAATTTAAAATTATCCTTCAAGTAACACACGATTTGTTGCTGAAAAAAGGAAAAAAAAAAACACTAGTTATGCAAAATAATACTTACAAAAAGCAGAAGAAAAGGTAAGTAGAAAGGTAAACTTACGATGAAGCAGAGAAGGATACAAGCAGCTGCGCCTGGGAATAATGCATACCAAAAGTTCAGCTTATGTAACTTTGCTCCGTCTATGAACAATAGTGGTAAACTCGCCGCTGCATTTACAATATCATATACAAATTTGTGAAATTTAATACGGAATAGCAAAAATTTGAATTAAACTCAAATAGGATTCTCATATTTCCCTCTCTTACAAATGAATATATCAATATAAGAAAATTGATTATTATTATTTTTGCTAGCATGAATAAATAAGTTCAAAACTTTTAGTAATGAATCATTTCTTAAAAAATGTTTGTTAAAACTTGGAGAAATATATGGAGATGTCAGCTAGAATCATATCTAAATTTCATGGAAAAAAAGATATAGAGCATAGAATTACCAGGTGGATGGTTGGCACGAGTGATGACCATGAAGGCGATGGAAGCGGCGAGAGCGGTGCTGCGGGCAAGCCAGCCTGGCCCAAAGATGGAGAATGCCAACACTCCAATGGCTGCACAACCTATTTGAGCTATGAACATATTGTATTTCTGAAATAAATACACATATCGATCACCATGCAGGTTGATATATATATATATGATCAAAACTAGCTAGCTAGCATTGAATTTAAGGCATGGTAGTAAGAAAAGGAAATGAATACCCGAGCAGAAGGAGCAGAAGGAGTGGTGAAGAGAATGGCAGAGACAGCACCAAGTGGTGCAACTGACATTGATATCCCTTTAGGGTTTAATATATTATCTATTCTTCCCATTATCGCCATTGCCGCAAACGCTCCTTTTCTCATTCCATAAATATAATTAATTAACACACACTTATTAATATTTTCATTTGAGATCATTTGCTTTTAGATTCAAGGTGATTCAATTCTTTTGCATGCATGTTCGAAATTTATGACTATCTTATAATATATATATATATATATATATATATCTTACAAAATATAAAATGATAAAACCATATATAATTAATTTATGCCTCCATTCAAAAACTTGATAGGGTATTATGATCATCTTAGGAAATTTACAAACAATTTCCTTGAACGTTTCGACGAGTTAGAATTAATACGAATTATTGAAGAATAATCATGATTGTTGTTATAATAAATTCGAGAAATGGTCAACCTCGAACAATCAGATTCAAATCCTATTATCAATATAGCTATTTGGTCGTTGGAAGAGACACGACTTCTATGTCTCTCTCTTCCCTCGTCTTCGGACAAACAAAATTGCTGTCTAATTCATTTTTATATGTGAAAATATTTTAATCCCAAAAAAAAAAAAAAACTAACCTGCTGCAGGCCAAATGACGTCACTCAACGACGGAGCCACCGTGGTCTTGTCGGGCTTCCAAGAATCCCAAGAAACAGCCGGAAAATCATCAGTCGAAGCCACCGGCATAGACACGCCGGCGCTTTTGCTTACTCGCCGGCGATGGCTCCACGATCTAAGGCTTCTTATCTCCCTCGCAGATTCATCAATACATAATCCTAAGAAATGGTGCCTTTTGAAACCAGTAGATACCATTGAAGGAGCTTTTGAAACCGCCGGAGTAATGAGATTCCGACGAAGAAGTTGTAAGTGGCCGGAAGCTAGAGGCTTCACCGGATGCGAAGCCATGGTTGGTTATTGAATGAAAATATCTCTACAAAGACTCGAAATATGTTTGCTTACCTCTTTCTAATTACAGAGAAAGAGAGAGAATGATATAGAATATTGTACTGAGATTTGTCTATATATATTATGGTGTGAATATATAAATTTACTAGTTAAAAATGAATTATACAATTCTATTAAATCATAAAAGGTGGGGAATTTTTTGCACTGGTGCATGCCACCATATAGGAATGGAACTAGAATGATTCTTTTAGTAATTAAAATATGTTGTCTTAAAGAAAAAAATATGTTGTCTTGGTTAAATATAGTTTATACAAAAAATTATTTTAGTGCAAAGTGTAGTAATGTATAATCAAATATTATACGTTTGAAGTTATAAGACGTTTTTTTTTCCAGAAAAATGAGTTCTAAAATGTAGTATCTATAATCAAAAACATATAGTGTAATAGTTTTTGTCCGAATTTAAATTTAATAAAAATAAATTATTACATGAGGTTGTAATGGGGTTTTTTCATTTCATTTAAATCGAGGTTTTCACTAATTATTTTTATGTTCCTTTATTACTTCGTCTCGACATACAAATTACGCTAATCGGTCACCAATTTGACCAGAGTCACTTCAAACACCACTAAAATGCCGACCGAACTTTAATTTTTAATCTGTTTTACCAAACGACTATTTAGCTAATTAATACTATTCATACTGATTATTTAACTGATTAAGAGAGCAAAGGACCTACATGTATTATAGTAACAATTAATAGAAGAATGACTTTCTATATTAAAATGTTTTATGCAAGTGGATATGCCAAAAAAAAAAAAAAAAGCAGTGGCCATCTAAGAGGTGGATGGGGTTCAAAGGTGAGTCTCTGTGATCAGTCGAAAGGTCACATTGGATAACAAGAGTGGCTTCTTATAATACTTAAACAAGTCATATTCATCGGTATTTTAATTTTCTTTAATATGTTAGAAACAAATATTTGTATTTGTATTTCTGTTATATATATATATAAGGAACTTGTCGCCTTCACATGCATACACATGTTCCAGGTTTCTAATCGTGAACCCCAATCATAATATTAAAAAATATAAGATAATATAAACAAGTTTAAGAATATCCCAAAATTTGTGTCCTCTCTCAAAAGGGAACAAATCTTCGATTACTGGTAATAATGGCCCATTAATTGATTGATTCTGATCATCACTATTATATTCACTTTTCGTAGACCGAAAGAAGAACCAAAACATTCTGATAAGATTACTACTTATTTGGACAAAGCATACAAGGCCAAGTCTTTGGGTTTTGTACCTTCAAACCCATATCCACCAAGCAAATAGAAAAACTGAAAACCGTATAAAGCGAAGCAAAACCAAGTTATTAAAATATTCAAGCTAACTTTGATCTCTTAAAACTGATTTTTAAGCCCAAATATTCTGCTGCAAAGTCCATTTATAAAATCGATATTTAAATTTTTATTTACCTTGAAAATTATCTTCTGCGCTCTAATCAAATAAAAATAGCATAAAACACGTATGAAAGAAAAAAAGGTAACGCTAAATGTTGAATGTAAATGAGCTTATTCAGACTCTTCAACTCGGCGTTCGGGGGGACGATAGGAGAGCCAATGGCGAGTCGAGTTGTTGGGTTGAGTTAGGTCGCACTAGTTGTAGCGCAGTAGGCAATAATATATAGTCGATGTATGTAGAGGTGTTAAAATGGATGGGCTGCCGTCTCTCTATGTCTAATCACTACAAGAAATCTACCGCAATTCCGACGGCATTTCCGACGGAATTAATATCCATCGGAAAATATCGACAGAATTCCGACGGATTTACGACGGAATTGACAATTTTAATATCCATCGGAAATCCGTCAGAATTCCGTCGGTATTTTCCGACGGATTACTATCCGTCGGTTCCTGTCAGAAATCCGTCGGTAATTTTCGACGGATTCCGTCGGATTAATATCCGTCGGAAAATTTGAACGTTAATATAGCCGTTGTTATAACCGTTATTATATCCGTTAAATTCCGACGGATTTCCGACGGAAAGCGTTATTATATATATATTACCATAATTCTCCATTCAATCACAACAATAAATTCTACCCAACAATTCTTAAAAAAGCGTATTGAGAGAGATGTCATCTTCTAGAGATTTCAGATCGTGGATGGATGAAGAAATATTTGATCCGGAGTCGAAGTTATTAAACGATGGTTATGCACGAGGTATATGCGAGTTCATGGCCGTTGCTGGAAATCAACCGCGAGTGAAAACAAGTGGTAAGATGAAATGTCCATGTTCAATTTGTCGCAATTGTCGTAATGTTAAGATAGAATTAGTATGGCATCACTTGTATAGCAATGGATTTATGCCGGGTTACAAGATTTGGTATCTACATGGAGAAAGAAATTTTGAATATGGTAGTAGTAGCAGTGAACCCTATGTTGCGGATAGCTTAGGAGAACATAGAACGAAAGTAGATTTTGGTGTTGGTACCGTTGAGACGGTGAATGATGCGTTTAGAGAGAATTTGTCTTCGACCATAATAGATGAGGATAGGATTGAAGAACCAAATGTAGAAGCTAGAAGATTTTTTGATATGTTAGACGCAGCGAAGCAGCCATTATATGATGGGTGTAGAGATGGTCATTCATCATTATCATCTGCTAGTAGAATGATGACCATTAAGACGGACTTCAATTTGGCAGAGCAATGTGTTGATGCGATTGCAGATATGGTAAAAGATCTTTTGTCTGAAGATAATCTTGCACCGGCATCATACTACGAGGTACAGAAACTTGTAGGTGGTCTTGGTTTGCCGTATCAAGTAATAGATGTGTGCATCGACAACTGTATGATATATTGGAGAGAAGATGAAGACAGGAGAAGTTGTCTATTTTGTCGTAAACCACGGTTTCAAGATACTAGTGGGAGAGTTCCAATTCCATTTAAACGTATGTGGTACTTACCGTTAACTTCGAGGTTGAAGAGGTTATATCAATCTGAGCGCACGGCAGAGCAAATGAGATGGCAAGCAGAACATCGTCAAGATGGAGAGATAACACATCCGTCGGACACTAAAGCGTGGAAACATTTTCAATCCATGTATCCGGATTTTGCGTATGAGAGAAGAAATGTGTACCTCGGGTTATGTACAGATGGTTTCAACCCATTTGGGAAGCATGGAAGGCAGTATTCGTTGTGGCCCGTAATCGTAACACCGTACAATTTGCCCCTGGTATGTGCATGCGTCGAGAGTTTTTATTTCTCTCCGTTCTTGTTCCCGGCCCTGAGCATCCAAAGAGATCACTAGATGTATTCCTCCAGCCATTGATCTATGAGTTACAAATGCTATGGAGTCACGGTGCTGAAGTGTTTGATGTTTCGCGCCAATAGAATTTTAGGATGCGGGCGGTTCTTATGTGGACCATTAGCGATTTCCCAGCATATGGAATGTTATCTGGATGGACAACTCATGGAAGACTATCGTGCCCATATTGCTCAGACAACACAGATGCATTCCAATTGAGGAACGGAAGAAAGTCGTGTTGGTTTGATTGCCATAGAAGGTTTCTACCGATGGAGCATCCGTATCGTCGGTTTAAAACATTATTTACGAAAAATAAACAAGTGTTTGAAGCTCCAATTGATGAGGAAGACGGCTGTAAATTATTGGAGCAGTTGAGAGATTTTGGTGCTCCTATGACTTCTGAATGTGGAGGTAATGGACATGAAACTGTTTACGGAGCCGGGGAAGTTCATAATTGGCACAAGAAGAGTATCTTTTGGGAATTCCCTTACTGGAAGGACCATTTATTGAGGCACAACCTCGATGTGATGCATGTTGAAAAGAACTTTTTTGATAACATAATGAATACGGTTTTAAATGTACCGGGGAAGACAAAAGACAATCTGAAGTCTAGGTTGGACTTGGCAGAGATTTGCGATCGTGATTTTCTTGAAATTCTTCCCAATGGTAAATATCCTTTTGCTCCGTACTGGTTGGATGCACAAAAGAAAAAAGAATTTTTTGATTGGATTCAAGACGATGTCAAATTCACTGATGGATATGCATCTAATCTGCGTAATTGCATCGACTATGGAGAAGGAAAGTTTATCGGAATGAAGAGTCATGATTGTCATGTTGTGATACAGCGACTTCTTCCATTCGCTTTTGCGGAGCTCCTTCATATAGATGTGTACGAAGCAATTGCAGGTATAAATTATTTTCATGTGTATTTTAAAAATTACTGATATTTTTATTTTATATATATTTAAATTTGTGTATTTTTATTTGCAGGAGTTGGTGCTTTCTTTCGGGATTTATGCACAAGAACACTTACACTTGAGGGGATTCGCAATTTAGAGGACAATATATCCTTGATCCTTTGCAATCATGAGAAGATATTTCCGCCGTCATTTTTTGATGTTATGGAACATCTTCCGGTCCACCTCCCCCATGAAGCCGCACTTGGTGGTCCTATTCAATTCCGTTGGATGTATCCTTTTGAGCGGTACATGTTCCATCTTAAGAAGAAGGTTAAAAATTTAAGTCGAGTTGAGGGGTCAATTGTCGCACAGAGCATAACGAAGAAACCTCACATTTTGCGGAATATTACTTTCCATCGGAAGTTCGTACGAAGAGTAAACGTCCTGCTCACCATGATGATAGAGGTGAGAAAGCCATGTATCCATTGGTGGTCCCTGAGTTGTTTTCGCAAGTTGGTCGATTAAGTGGAAAAGAGCGCAAATTTTCTACAAGGTGGACTCACTTGCATAAGTATATCGTAACAAATTGTGAGGAGATGGCGGAGTACGAAAGGTAAAAAACTAAATCTATTTAAATACTAAATTAGTTTATCCATAAGTAATTGCTTTCAAAGGTTATATAATGTTGTTTGATTTCAGGCTTTACATGGCAATAATACGTAGCCATTTTCTGGAAAAGACTGAAGAAGAATTTGAACTGCATAAGGAGAACGATTATATTACTTGGCTATAATTTTACGTAAGTAGGCTATAATATTAATATATAAATGCCTTCAATTATTATGTTAGTGTTTTATATTAATTTTGTGGAAATTATTTTCTTAGGTTAATGAAAGAATTATAAGTGGATCGGTTTTCCCGACATGGTTAGTAGAGTTAGTTACTGGCCCAATCTACATTGCGACCTCATATCCTAGGTATTGCAGTAGGGGATTTGCGTTTAGGATTCACGATGAAGGAAGGTCAAGACCAACTGCAGATTATGGGATTTTGGCTCAATCTGGTGATGTTGTCTACTACGGGATTCTCAAAGAAATATTGCTAGTTCGCTACCCAGGGATGTTGGACTTGAGGTGCATTGTATTTATGTGTGAATTGTATGATCCAGAAGTTGGGCGTGGGGTTAAGGTGAACCAATTTGGCGTCACGTCGATGAAATTCTAGAAGAAGACTTCAGACGTATGACCCATTCATCCTAGCATCACAGGCAGACCAGGTTCGGATATTTTAATAAATATTTTATATTATTAAAGTTTTTGGATTCTATTAATGTTTTATTTGACTTCATAACTTACATTTGATTTTTTTAGGTATGCTATATTCGTTATCCTAGGGTAACACGGCGTTCAGATCATTGGATTACAGTGACTCCAATTAATCCAAGAGGAAAAATTTATGGAGTTTCTGAGCACGATGTTTTACAACCAACTAGAAGTGTTCCAATGGATCATGTTGAGCATTCTTTTGATACATTCCTTGTGGTTGATTTGACGGAAATTGGTGATGATAGAGTTCATTCAGAATCTGAGGAAGAACTTGGAGAATATGATGAGGCCGAAGACGATATTCCTTCAGAATGATCATTATCTGATTCAGATTAGTACATGATCAACATTTGTTTTTATTTATATTTTGTATTTTTATTTCGTGTTTTAAATATTACATTTTATGTTTTAAAACCACAAAACCATAAATAAATAAAAACATTAAAAATTATAAACAAACCAATATAATAAAAAACAACCTAAATTAAACCAAAAAACAATAAAAACCGACTAATTTTGGCTGCGGAAGAAAAATCATAAACGTATCCGTGAAATTTAACGCGGCAAATGAAATTTTCATTTACCGATAAAATTAATTTTCGCGTATCCGTCGGAAATCCGTCGGAAATTACGCAAAAATTAAAGCTGGAATCTTCCCGAGACCACGTGTCATTTAATATTAAAAGATTCTGACGGATATTCCGTCGGAAATCCATCAGAATTATTTGATAAATAGAGTCATCTTCTTGCTCGCGGATCTGAACCGCAAACAAAAAAAAAACTCAAAACTTCCGATTTCGACTTCCGATTCAAGCTCCGATTTCGACATCAATCATCAAGCATCAACATGTCTAACAATCCTCCATCAATTCCATCCAATTTGTAAGTTTCCAAAACTATAAAAATTTGAGATTTCTAAGGTTTTCATATTGATGTTAGATTTAGGTTGTTGGATGTAAGATTTAGGTTTTAGGATGTTAGATTTATGTTATTGGATGTTAGATTTATGTTTTCTAGTTTTAGTTCTAAGATTTGTTTGGTTAGATTTAATTTTTAAATTTTGGAAAATTTTGTTTTGTTATTGAATTATTTAGAATTTGGAGAATTTGTTATGTTGGAGAATTTAGTAGAATAATTTTTGGAGAATGTGGTATGTTATTTTGGAGATTTTTTTACTTTGTAGAATTTGTAGTTTAATATTACGTTACATTATATATTTAGATTAGAATAAATTATAAATTTGGTTAGAAAAAATTAAATTGTTTTTAATTAATTTATAATCATTTTTAAAAATTTATAATTAATTATAAGTTTTTTATTTATAATTTATAATTATTATTTATTTAAATTTACTTTACATTATTAATTTATATTGGAGAATTTTTAAAAAATTTATAATATATTTTTTATAAGTTTATAATCTTTTTTACAAATTTATTCACATTTTGTATAAATTTATAATCATTTTTAAAAAAATTTATTAGAGATTACGGATTATATTATGAGGGTGCTGGGAACCGAGTACGTCGAGGTTCCGGTAGGGGTAGGGGAGTTACGCCGAGGAGTCAGTCTACGGCGTCTACCCATATTCCGGAGACCGCATCACCTGTACCATCCCCTGCTGCATCGACACCACCTCCTACTGCACCGTCTGCAATGAGCGTCGAGGACTTCGTTGCTTTACCTGGACGAGAGCAATTCACTCGTCTTCATCCAGATTGTGTTGGGACAGACACATGGTAAGTCTCATTTTCCAATTTTAAAATATTAAATTTTATTTAATATTTTTAATAAACTATTTAAAGTCTACAAAACAATTTGTTTTGAAGGTTTAAAGATTCGGAAAATGGGATTTCCAAGTCTATCAACCGGATGCTTAATGGATTGCTTCAGCATCCGTATCCGACGTAAGCCCAAATGCCCTTAGAAGAGCAGGAAATGTGGTTTCGGCAATTTGCGGTAAATTTTTTATTTTCTTTATTGTTTACTTTGAATTTAATTAGTTTATTAGTTTATTTTAATTTAATTTCCATTTTTTCAGCAAGAATTTATTTGGAATAGTCACATTACCGCTTTGGTTAGAAGGGACTTCCACAAAAAAGCGGCAATCATGTATTCACGGAAGATGAACGAGTGGAAGGCGTTGTGATCGAGGAATCTTGTTCCAAGGGAGTTGGTTATGAACCCGGCCCTATGGAACGGGTTGATAGCGTACTGGAGTGAAGACGCTACGAAGGCTAGCTCCACAACCCACTCTGCATGCCGGAACAGCGATCGTAAAGGAAAGGGTAAGGCGACGCACAATCTAGGAGCAACCAGTTTGGTCACAAAGGCGAAACAACTTGTAAGTTTTTGGTTTAATCACTATGTTGTTTTTTTAATTTTATATTCAAAATATTTACTATATTTGTTAATTTTGTAGTTTCGGCAAGATGGTGTCCAACCTTCTGCCCTCAAATTGATCGAAGTTGCTCACACCAACAAGACCACCAATGAAATCCAAGATGGTGTAGCTCGGGAGATCGTTGGCAATGTCAGGACGATGGGTGCTGACTATCTTCTTAGTCAACCAATCATTGAAGGAACTCCGCCTCTCACCGAAGTCCCGATCGAGAAGATCAACGAATTCGTCTCGTAAGTAAATTTTAAAATTTTAATCAATTTATTTTAACTTTCAAATATTTATTCAATTTTTCATTTCTGCAGTGTACTCCGAAGACCAAAGGTCGGGTCTTTGGTCTTCCCGACGATTCAGCATCTTACTCGGCTACTTCACGCTTTTACGGAGATCCTAGCGCCGATCTTAGAGCGAGGCTCGCAGAAAAAGACGCAGAAATGGAAGAGCTGAAGGTGGATATGCAACGCCTTAAAGAGGCCGGAGAAGCGCATCAGGCGAAATATGAAGCTGATCAACAAGCAATGATCCAACGGATGAACGAATTCTTTTCGCAATATCCACCACGTCCACCGGGCGTTTAGTTTCATTTTCGATTATAAACAATTTTATGTTTTTTTTTCTTTTTGAATAATTAAAAAATTACAATAATATTCTATTTTAATTTTCAATACTATTAAATTTTATTTGTCATTTCTTTTTAAAAATTTAATTTTCTTGAAATTAATTTATTTTTCAAAATATTATATTTAAAAAAAAAAATTTGCAGTCCGTCGGAAATCCATCGGTTTGTATTCGTCGTTACTACGTCGGGAATCTGTCGGTCTCTTTCGGTTCAGAAACATCGGAATTCCGTCAGAAATCCGTCGGTGTGCAGATCCGTCGGAATTCTGTCGGTTTATCTCCGTCGGTAATCTGTCGGTCACCGTCAGTTAAAAACACCGGAATTCCATCGGGAATCCGTCGGAATATTTCCGACGGATTTCCGACGAACACCCGAAGTAATATATTCTGACGGATTAGCGACGGATTTCCAGAAACTAGATTCCGTCGGAAATCCGTCGGAAATTCAGACGGATTTCCGACGGATTTCAAAATTCTGACGACATAGTTCAGACGGAAAGAACCGACGGATTTCCGTTGGAATTCCCGGTTTCCGAAGGATTTCCGACGGAATTTTCCGTCTGATTCCGGCTGTTTTTTTGTAGTGAATATATTATGGACGGTATATGGACAAGCCCATTTACGGAATGGGTTAAAATGGTCTACGCCAAACTTCGTCCACGAACGATGGCTATTGGACAATGGGCGGTCCATAGGCTACAAATATCTAAAGCAAAATCGATTTTCCTGCCAAAAACGTGGAAACACAATTCCCGCCAAAAATACGAAAACACAATTTCCTGGCAAAAACGTGAAACCACATTTTTCCGTCAAAACCTATTGGCCCATGGATAGTCTATTTAGCATGGACGTTAATGGGTTTGGTCGTTAATGGACATGGAAATTAATGCACACAGTCAGTATTTTGTCCATAATCATAATGGACAATATTGGACGAATCAAAATAGACGTGGATATCCCATTTTGACACCTCTAGATGTATGGAGCGTGAAACCTCTAGCGAAGATCGTTGGAGGTAGAATATACATTCATTGGTAGCCACAAGAACAATTAGTCGCCAATTGCAAGGCCCTATGTTTTACTATAACTTGTAGTTTATATTCTTCTTTTTGTTTTTGTTTTTTTAAATATTCTTTATATTCGACCCACCCTTACTTGGGTTAGTTCTGAAAATTAAAACAAACATAGTTACGTTACATATAATGGTTGAAAAGTGTAAAATATGAATGTAGTGATGCTTGTTTGGAAATTTCTTCACAATGTCTTATGTAAACTACATATTCTTTCCATTTTTCCCACGTCCATGATTATATGGTTTTGCTCAAGCAATGCTCTAAAGATCGGATTTAGAAAGATTATTGAGTTTCCTGATTCCCATCCTATCTCTATTACTTTTCCTACTAATCGTAGTGAAGAAAGAATGAAAGATTATTGTGCCTTTAAGTAGTCGTACAAAGAGATAATAAATGAAAAGAAAATAATTTTAGAATTTGATTTGGCTATGTATGCTAAAAAAGTGCATTTAACTTTTCAGTTGTCTTTTTTTTTTTTATATTAGAGAACTCCACAAAATTTTGCATTTAACACTAGGTCGGAAATGAACTTTAAAACGTGAGTCCCACACATGAAGATCGTTGAAGTTTTATTTATTTATTTTTGACAATAGTGATCAAATGAATTGTTTAATTTGCTCAACAAGTGTCAATCCCAAAAATAGCCTGACCAAAAACAAACCATGTTAATAAACCAACCAAATTAACATGGAGTGGTTTTGACCAAAAAAAAATACTATTAATTTTTTTTACCATGTCAAAGAGATCACTTGATTCTCGATCGATGATATTGTTCGAGTAACAACTGTATAGGAATTATTTTCCTTTATAACTAACAAAAGTTAAACAATTAAATTTTAATATTTTAAACACTTATACGAATATACAAGTAAAAATCTGAATAACAAGCAGCATCTGAAGTCCGATCAAGTTTAGAAAAATACTCAAAGAAAAATCAGTGAAGAAAATCTATGTAGTATCGTATCATTATCTTCCAGCGGTGTCAAAATCTACGTACTAGTATCATATCATTATCTTCAACCAGAATTTTTTCAACTTAAATAATAAGATACATTTGCTTGTACTAAAATTAAACACGTAAATGATTAAAGAAAAAGTCAAACGATTGACTTGAGCAATGCTCGAACCGTCCATTAATCTGGACGGTTGTGTGACCAATAAAAAATATTGCTCAACCACCTTGCCACCCAAAACGTTTAACTAAACTCTTATAAACTTTAACACAGTGGTTGAGTGTATATATTGAGACTTACCGATCAGAGTTATATATCTTATTATATATTTATATGCTTAGGTTAATTTTCGTCCACATATATTTCTACTCTTTAAATTTGAAGAAGCTTAATTAAGCTAAGTGCGTCGACGTCAAAGCTTTTGATAAATATAGTACTGTTGATTTGGTAACACATTTTAAAATATGTTTCACGTGAAGCCTTGAGATATAAAATTAAATAACGTGCTTGATTTTAAACAAATTTGTAGTGCGTAAACAGTTTTTTTAGTGCGTGTCTGCGTGTTGATTTTGAAACACATATGTAGTACGATAATAGTGCGTACTTTTAAAAGAAACCTAAAATAAAAACTTTTAAGGCTTTTTAGCAAAAAATTGATCATAAAGACCAACAAACTGAAATGGAAACAATGTGATTATTGGTTTGTATAATTGTATGGTAAAATGTGGATGTTGTATGATTTTAACGACATAATTATTACCGATAACAGTTTGTTACTATTATAGAGCTTTTACTTTTTCGTGAAACATAATAAGACAAAAAAATCACTTAAGATAATCTTGAAATATTGTTTTCCTTTATAAACTCTTCTTGAAAAATGAACTTGGACGAATTCTGTAACATATAAGAGCAAAAGAAGCGATATATAAAATAATTTTAAAAATGTTATGAACCGAACAGTTTGCGAAGATTGTTTCGATAATCTGAAATGATAAATAAAAAAATAATTATTCTAATTTTATTGCTGATATTGCTATTTTTTTTTCATTTGAGTACTCAAAAAGATAAGTTAAAAGTGGGAATTTTAGGACGTTAATCTGACGCGGAGAGTGCATCGTAGCACTTGCCGGCCCAATTATGAAAAAGGCAACTTGTCTTTTGTTCCGGCCTCGTAGGGTAGGTTTAGCTATTATATAATATAAACATGATCAAAATCTAACCGTAATTGTATTTTGGACTATAACCATATAAAATTGTTAATAACCATAACCGTTAACCATAAAAATATATTAGTTATAGTTAAAGTAAATTATTAATCGTAACCGTATAAAAACTGTTAGTTAACTGTATAGTATAACCATAAAATTATAACCGTAACTGTTTTAAAAATAAAATAAAATATACATATAATTAATTATAGTAATAAATATTAGTTGATATATCCTCATCTAGTTATTTCAACATAGGTTAACTTTATATATATATATAAACATCATGATATTAATTATCAAATAATCGAATTATTTTAACCGTGATAACTGTAACCGTATATAATTATAACTACTTTAACCGTATATAAAATGATTAAGATTAATGTTAATCAAAAAATTTAACCGTAACCGTAATAACTGTAACCATGGTCATGCCTAATATATATATATATATATTTATACATACTTTGACCCAAAAAATATATTTATACATACATACAAAAACCTTGTTCAAATCGAATGGCTCATATTCTAAAGTGTGAACTTGTATAGTCAATTATTTGTTAAGAATAAGTCCAAGTATCGGACCAAATTTGGTGTCGTGGTCCAACTGATTGATGTTCGACAATGAATACTAAGCAGGCAAATTAAAAAGGTATGTTCATACAAGCGATTAAGACTTTTATACTAAAAAAGTAGACACAAGACATACAGCTCCATTCCATTAAGTATTTTTTTTTTCATTCAGAAATTGAAATCAAATTTTATATATTATATATATATATATATATAATAAGTCTCTTTATTTGGAAAAAAATAATATAATAAGCTCACTTTATTCTACTGATTTCTTCACACTTTTAAAGCTTTCCGGTCCAACTATTAAATATTTAAGATTAGCATTTAAAATGAGCTTACCTATCTATATGATTGACAAGGGATTGTCTTAATGTTTTTTTTTTTAACTATACCGAATATTATTTTCTTTGATTCTTGGATATCATTTGGAGAAATACAAGTAGTGTAAAAGAATCTAATAATTATAAGACATAATAAAAAGAAAATGGAGGAAAATACAAATGGAGGAAAATGAGTCATAATAATAATAATAAAAAAAAAAAAAGCAAAAAACAATCGATTCAAATATGGTTCGAATTGGTTTAGTTCCATTGAAAAGAAAAAGTGTTGAAATCAAACCAAGTTCATTCGTCATTTCGGTTGGTTACAAACATTTGTAGTATTGTAAATTGCATGTTCCTTTTTTGGTAAAATAGGTTTGTACATGTTCATTGTTTAGGTTTATAGTTTGATTAATTTTTATCAAACTCTGTCTATACTCTATATATATGACTTTGATTTATCTATATACCAAATACCACAATCTACTATAGCTACCTCCAATGATTGACCGCGTGAATTAAAAAAGGTTAAAAACGATGACGTTGGATAAAGAGCATGAGAAGGTTGACTTCTGTAGTGTGACTTTCTATTTGATCAAATTCACGCATTTCCGTATAACACACGTGCGTATACTTTATACACTGTATCTTCTGTAGTCAACGTATTAATCTTACACGCATGTCTCGCACAGTTGTTCACATTATTGCTTCTCTTAGAAGAAATAATGGTAGTATTACTTAATCTAGTAAGAAAAAACTGCTAAATTAGTATTTTTTTTTCATTTTTTTTCCATCGTAAACATATTTTTTCCTTGTAGAGAAATTTCTTGTCCAGGCCATTTTGTTGGAATTGAACATGGAACCGGCCACCGGGTATTGATTATACACACTCATAAAAATTAAAAGAATTTGTCTTTAAACTACAAGAAAACAAACATATTTCTCTTAAAATTATACAAAAAATTTACATTAGAAATAAAATAAAATAAAATCTGGAAGCAAATTGTTTTTTTTTAAACTCTCACGAAATAACAACTATAGTTCTTTAACAACAAAAAAAACAAAATATGTATTAGTTACTATATTATATATATATATATAATATTTATATATATAACATGTAACAGTACTCGTAGTGTAGTATATATCACACTTTTTTTTAAGTATATAACATATTTTATAAAACAATTACTGATACAAAAAATTGTAACAGTTACTAAATTATATATATATATATAGTTACTACAATATATAACAGTCGTACATAACATATACTACTTTATTTGTCAATTGGACATTTTAAAAAAAATATTTAACAATACAGACAGTTTACTATTTAAAATTGGTAAAATAGACAGTTTTTACTGTTTTACAAATAGATTTTTTGTGTAATAGAAAAAATGAAAAATAACAAAAATGTCCTTCATAAAGAAAGCTACGGATGTACAGACTGTATTGTACACTCACAAATGTACATAACATATCATCTACTCATGGGTGTATACATTAATTTTCCGTACACTTATGTGTGTACACTTATGATTTGCACACTAACGTTTGTATACTTATGCCTGTACACTAACGATTGTAATCTAATGTTTGTTAACAAATTTGATGGCAATAATGTAAATATTGTGTTTTGTAGGACAAAAAAGTCTTGCAAATAGTACCAAACAGTTAAAATTGTGTATTTAGCAAATAATAAATAGTAAATTATCCAAATACCGTTTGAAAAAGTGTCATATTTGCCTATTCACCTTTAAAACAATTACTTTACGACAAGAATTATCTTTATCTTAATTTAATATGGACTTCGATCCAAGAAACGGATTATACTTAACAACAAAAAGAAAAAAAGAAAGAAGCAGATTATTATTAGAGAAAATTTCGGAAAATACCCTACTTATGTTTACAAATTTGAAAACTACCCTCTTTCTTTTTAAAATATAAAACTATTTTCAAAGTATTAGCTTTCTAAAACACTTTCAAGAAAACTTAATAATAATTTACAATAAAATCAATTCATTTTTGATGATAAAATAAATATTTTATTTATACAAAATTTAGTGTTGATCATTTTTAAATGGTTTTTGAAAATAATTAATATTATGATAGATTCTAATAATTTCAAATATGCCATATTTTGATAATTAAACCAATCAAAATTAAAATATCAGTAAGAACAAAACATATTATTTAAAGATCAAAAAATCTTGTGTGATAGCACATGACCATTTTTTCAGTAAATTGAACCAATATATTATGGTTTAGACTTAGGACTAAATTGATGATAATATAATAAGGAAGTAAGGAACAAATGAGATTTTACTAAAACATTTTAAAAGTCTAAATATGTGATTTCCTCCTAAAATCGTTGAGCAATTCTATTTTACTAATCCAATCTCTTGAGTCTTTGACCAACATATGTTATTGTATTTATATGCAACAAGACTAACCATACTTATTCTCAAACAATAATTAATTAATTTTAATAATTTATTTGCAACTTTTAACACTAATTATTAAAAATATCAACTTAAATAAAGACACGCAAGTATTATTTTTAAAAAAACTCAAAATATAGGGTACTTTTCAAATTTCTAAACATAAATAGGGTATTTTTCAAAAAATCCCTTATTATTATTATTCTATTTTTTATCAAAATAAATAAAATAATCCGTTTCTTGAATAGAAGTCCATATTAATTTTTGTACAGGTGTGCAGACAGGTTTTCTTTCTCTGTAATGATGATTCTGAAGTCTTCCTTCAATTTTTTTCTTTATTAGTTTAATGTAGTAATTTTGTCTGTGTACATTAAAAAAAAAACAAGTTGTGTTGTCAAAAACCATTTGTTGTTGTTGTTGTTAATAAGTCAAAAACCAAATTGAAAAGGAAATAGAACACCGTTAATATCTATCTCTATGACTTTTTTGGGCCAGCTTAATAACGTAGGCGTTTAGAACTTTATAAATTATACGAATCATCTCATCTGCCACATCTACTCGTATCAAAGTTATAATTTTAAAATACGAGATGTTTTTCTTCTCTGTGGAATACTGTTTACCGCAATTAATTGTTTATCCTGAACTATTAAGAAACTATGAGCACCAATTTAATGAAACATAGAAAAGCTATTGGGTCCCCAAGTTTATGTCAACAACAATGGCTTGCCAATTTGCCATCGTCCATGCCTATGCCTAGAGATTCAAATTTGAATAAAAGCAAAAGAAATCGTTAGCAAGTAACAGAAAATATGAGAGAATAATTAAAGCCATTCAGTGACAGCATCGCTGAAGAATTAATATTTAAAAACAACATGTATCATTTATCTTGTCATGTTCCTTCTTCCAAATCTCAATTATTATTACTGGAATCTTTCAGAAAATGCGCTAGGAGAAAAACTTGCTTATCTGGATGATCTTCTAAAGTTTCACCTGCCAGGCAATATATATTAAAAAGGAGAAAATATCTACAAAAGATTAGAATATATATATTTATATTTTTAATATGAAACTTCATCTATCTGTGATGGAAAACAGAGAAAAATACAGCAAAACATAGCTAGCCAAATGTTTTGGCACATATAAATCATAAATGCACCAAAACTTCTTAGAGCATTACCAATTGTAGATATCCATATGAGTCTTTCAAAATTTTTAAAATAATGTTTTAATTAAAAAAGTAAAATTGACCAATAAAAAATAAGCACATATGAGAAGGGTCTCTCACATCACACTATTGCAAAAATTTCTCTCAAATATTATTTTTGATTGATCAATTTTATTTTTCTAATTAAAATATTATTTTTAAAATTTTGAGAAACCATATGAATATCTACCATTGGTAATGCTGTTAGTTACTGGTTTTGAGAGAGTCAAAATAACTATGAGAGATAGATGGAAAAGAGCTGGAAAAGAAAAGTGTATTTCGTTTCAATTTATAGGCTTTTGATTTGATGATTTTTTTAATTGTATGAAACAAAACTGTGTTAACGTGGTGTTGACATGATAATATTTGGCAAATATTCAGAAACTTTTGGTATTCAAATCTCTAGTGAGATAGTTAGATATTTTTTGGCAAAATCTAAAAAAATTAGGTGTTTTTTTGGCTATTTCCCCCTATATATGCATGTGTGTGTTTAGTTTTTTTGTTTTCATTAGAATCTAGCAAATTTTGTGGACAACAATAATCATCATATATGCCAAACTTCGCAATCACATCGGTAATAACCCCAATAAATGTGAAGTAAATTAAGTGGACCCATAGTATCTCTTTTATACTACTACTGTTATTGTATACATACATATACATATAAATGATATAATCATCCTTTCTCTTCTAGTTTGAACGGAATCTTATATAATTATAAACTATTAGTATTAACGTAATTATTGAACTTATGGAATTTTGTTCAACCCCTCTTGGAATCTTGGAAAATCCAAATTCCAAAGTTACCTTATGCTGTAGATCCAATTTATTGCAATGTATAACTTAAAATGGGAAAGTACCAAAGGTGCTGAAACAGAAATGACATGATAGATCAGCATACATAGAATTAAATACTTGGTGCTGGTGTGATATAATGAACTAAATTGGAAAATGTAGAAAATATTTACATAGAAAAAATCTCGATGTAGGGCAAATAGAACAACACACTTTTTAGATATTAAGACAAGAGAATATGAATGTTTTAGGATTAGCTGGAAAAAAGCTCTAGATATTTGTACTGGTTTTTTATTTTTGGCTCAAAGAAAAAAAAAGACTTGCCATCAAAATACAGAAAATCAAAATTTCTTATACAAGATTTTTTTTGTTTATTTACTTAATTTTAAAGATTCAAGATTTAAGTTTTGATAATAAGATAGTTTTAAAGGAGAAAAAGAGTAATTGAGTTAACAAAACATAATAATTAATGGACTTAATACGGAGGGAGCGAGTGAAAAATGGGCCTACCATCCAGCACTAACTCAGCCCACACAAATCTCTCATAGATTTTTACAAAGTTTTTTTTTTTTTTTATGTTTGGGAAAATTTAATTAAATATTTTATGGGTCACTCACACATGTCTCTATCTTTCCACAGCTAAATTCACCATGGTCTTTT
The DNA here is from genome assembly GCA_028015245.1 of Cardamine occulta. Classification (NCBI taxonomy): domain Eukaryota; kingdom Viridiplantae; phylum Streptophyta; class Magnoliopsida; order Brassicales; family Brassicaceae; genus Cardamine; species Cardamine occulta. The sequence goes on along the minus strand of CM051378.1, from coordinate 14,410,246 downwards.
TTTTTCTTTTTTTTTTTCTTTTTTTTTCCCATTTGTACAAATTCCGACAAATTTTCACTCTCTCGATCAACCACTATATAATAAGACATTTGAGCGAAGCTTGACATGAAGAGCAGAGTCATCCTCAACCATAGAGATAGAAGAGATAAGAATAATAACAACAACAACAACGATACCTTCTGTAATTACACAGAGATTGAAACCATGGAGAGAAAGCCACTTGAGGTTGAGACATCAACGACGACCCACTCCGCCGTCGATGGCGGTGGTTCTGATTTAACATCGACGGTTGATTCTTTTCAGGACGAGCAGAAAAAACTCGTTTATAGAGGCTGGAAAGTCATGCCCTTCATCATTGGTAACGCTTTTTTTTTTTTTTCCTTTTTTTTATTGTGCTTTGTCGGATTTTAGAAAGAAAAATAAAATGAAAAGAACATTTTGTCCGTGATGTTTTTAAAATTTCATTTCTTTTCTCTTGTCTTTGACTTTACCGTGTCAAAAATCTCGAATTGGAGTTCTTGCTTTTTGTGATTTCGAAACGAATTTGGTTGAGAAACTTGAAACCAAACAGAGATTTCTTTTACAGTTTTCATATATTTCGTCTAGATAATATATCAGATCTATGTATGGAGATAAAATTAAAATAAAGTTTCTTTTAATTTTCCGTGGTAAAAAAAGAGACTTTGAATCATGCAGTTAATTTTCTGGAAAAAAAAGTGGATAACATTTGAGGATTTAGTACCACTTAAAGATAAAGTTAGTTTCTGGGAGTTAACATCACTTAAATGTGAACCAAAGTCAGAACATTGAAAGTCCAATCTTCCATTGGTGTGTTTCAGTTTCAGAGTTGTAGTACATTAAATGTAAAAAGTTTGTAACTTTATGAGAAACCAACCCATTAATGATGATATATTTTATGTTCATCACAGGTAATGAGACATTTGAGAAGCTTGGGATCATAGGGACATTATCAAACCTTCTTGTGTACCTAACTTCTGTATTCAACCTTAAGAGCTATACAGCTGCAACTATCATCAATGCCTTTAGTGGCACTATCAATTTCGGAACTTTCATCGCTGCTTTTCTCTGTGACACTTACTTTGGTCGCTACAAGACTCTCAGTGTTGCTGTCATCGCTTGTTTTCTGGTACTTAGATAACTGTTAAATCCGGTTTTGTTTTCTCCATGATTCTTTCTTAACCATCTTTCATCTTTTTGTAGGGATCGTTTGTTATACTAATGACTGCTGCAGTCCCTTCATTGCACCCAACTCCTTGTGGAGACAAAAGCTTGTGCCAAGGGCCAAGTGTGGGACAGATTCTGTTTCTGTTATTGGGTTTAGCGTTTCTTGTGGTAGGCGCTGGTGGTATTAGACCGTGTAATTTAGCGTTTGGTGCTGATCAGTTCAACCCCAAATCCGAATCCGGAAAGAAAGGGATTAACAGTTTCTTCAACTGGTATTTCTTCACTTTCACGTTTGCGCAGATCATCTCGCTCACGCTTGTTGTGTATATCCAGTCAAATGTGAGTTGGACGATCGGTTTGATTATCCCGGTCGTTCTAATGTTCTTGGCGTGTGTGATCTTCTTTGCTGGTGATAAGTTGTATGTAAAAGTGAAAGCCTCGGGTAGTCCATTGGCTGGTATTGCTCATGTAATAGTAGCCGCGATCAAGAAACGAGGATTGAAGCCGGTTAAGCAGCCTTGGGCCAATCTTTACAACCACATTCCTAGTAACTATGCTAATACTACTCTAAAATACACTGACCAGTTCAGGTAGATTGAAATATCTTTTTCTTTGTTCCCTTGCCTTATGTTTCTGGCTTATTGGTTTTGCTGAAAAAATGAATGTTTTTGTTATGTTGCCAGATTTCTAGACAAAGCAGCTATTATGACTCCCGAGGACAAGTTGAAATCCGATGGAGCGGCGTCTGATCCATGGAAATTAAGTACTATGCAGCAAGTGGAAGAAGTGAAATGTATTCTAAGAGTGATTCCAATCTGGTTTGCTGCTGCGATTTACTACCTTTCAATAACTATCCAAATGACTTATCCAGTCTTCCAAGCGCTCCAGAGCGACCGGCGATTGGGTTCTCGTGGCTTCAAGATTCCCGCCGCCACCTATGTAGTGTTTTTGATGTCAGGCATGACGGTTTTCATCATATTCTACGACCGTGTCTTTGTCCCGTCACTCAGAAGAATAACCAGGCTAGAAACCGGTATAACACTCTTACAAAGAATCGGAGCGGGGATAGCATTTGCGACATTGAGTTTGTTAGTTTCCGGGTTTGTAGAGGAACGGAGAAGATCCTATGCGCTAACAAAACCGACACTCGGGATGGCGCCTCGAACAGGAGAAATCTCCTCAATGTCAGCGATGTGGCTGGTCCCTCAGCTCCTGCTTGCAGGTGTAGCAGAAGCTTTTACAGCCATTGGACAAATGGAGTTTTACTACAAGCAGTTTCCTGAAAACATGAGGAGCTTCGCCGGTTCTATCTTCTATGTCGGTGCAGGAGTTTCAAGCTACCTCTCTAGCTTCTTAATCTCAATTGTTCATCGAACAACTGAGCATTCACCTTCGGGGAATTGGTTAGCTGAGGATCTGAACAAAGCGAAATTGGATTACTTCTATTTCATGCTCACAGGACTCATGGTCGTTAACATGCTTTACTTCTTGTTGATGGCTAAATGGTATAGATACAAAGGCAGTAATGATGAAGATATCTCTGAAATTGAGACCAATGAAGAAGAGACCAAGCAGCAGCAACAACAAGACAAGAACTATGTTTGATCTGGAAACTTAATTATTTGTAGTCTTCTACTTTGGTCTCCTCTTTCTTGTTGTACTTGTTTACTTTGATGTTGTACTTTATAGATTAAATGAATGAAGAAGTCACTTCATCTGTATTGTAAGATAAGATTTTTCTAGCTAATTTCAAACTTAGAAGTTTCTGTTTCGTCTTTTCACCACAACAGAACAAACCACTAAAAGAAGACTACTAGGATTCGATATTTATATGCAATATCAGTATGAACTAGAGACACGGTACATTCAGAACGAACTGAGATCAGATTGCTCTTTCTCTCTCTGTCTCAGACAGTGTAAGCTTGTTGAATGGTTTCTATGTCGAGTCCTTTGAGTCTCACCACCGATTCAACATGGCCCTTGAGCGTGTGTAGTTCCCTCAACCTATGAGAGCCAGAGACAGATAGAAGATAATAAAAAAATGTTCTTGTTATGTTCAAAGGCTGGAGATTTGGCTTTTAGTTACTTACCTAGCGATTTCGGCTCTCCTCCTGGCTTCTTCAGCCATATGGTTAAGTTCGTTGAAATGGGTTCGATCTGTGAACATCTTAGTATCTGGTGCTTGTAGACCGTGGAGCGTTCTCTGTGCATGCGCCCATTGCAGCTCTCTTTGTTCTTTCCCGAAATCCTTTTGCCTTGTGAACGCAACCTATGGAAATGCAAGAAAACTAATTAGAAACATTCGAAGAAAAGAGTGACACAAAAGCTATTCGTGTTCCTGATACATACCCTTTGTTCGATAACAAGATCCCAGGCTCTGCCACTGAGAGCGTAGCGGATGAAGAACTTGATGAAATCAAGAGGGATATAGAATATGATATTATAAAGCCAAATGACTCCGGCCCATCCCCAACCAATTCCTTCTATAGCAGCAAAGCTCCAATTTGCATAGACTGCAATTAGAGTAGCTACCTGTTTTGGAAGTAAAAACAATTGTTCACAATATTAAGACCCAAAGCTCATAGCTTTTGAGGTTCTTCATTGTATCCTTGTCACACAGTTAGCTAAGTTCCCGACTTACCAACTGAGCAAGGATAAAGGCAACCACAAGCCACATTCCGGGACGTTCCATAAAAGACCAGCTTCGCGATCGAGTCACAAAAATAAGTGCCTGACTTATAACACTGACTTGCAGGTATATGGCTGAGGCAAGCTTCCTGAAATCATTATGTGCTGTTTTCTCAAGTGTCGCAACTCCAAAAGTTCTCTGAAATTTTAAGTCAAAAGCTAATTGCTAAGATATCCGGAAGAAGACACATTGGTTCAGCTGAGATTATATATTAATGAAAGATTGACAGTATAGCCAACGAGATAACACAAGTATCGGAGAAGAGAGATACTTTACCGGGAAGAAATCTGTTTTGTAGGAAACCCAGAAAAATATAACGGTCATCATAGCCATGTAACTCCCAAAGACAACACCGGTAGTAAAAATCTCAGAAAGTTTCCAGCTATCTGGAAGAGGGGAAGGTTTCACTCTGTCCTTTGATATTGTCATAATTGTACCTACAAAGTCAATGCCACAAGAGTTGATTGATATAACAGAGTCTAGAGGAACAAATACGAAACTGCTAAAGTATACATATGATTGACAAAATGAGGAAATAAGAAACGAACCATCATTAAGAATGGCGATGATAAGAACCATAAAAGGTGGGAAGTCAAACTCCCATATGAGAGCCAGAAGCATGAAGCCCAGCTGAATAGGCAAAAGTGTAAAAAGCAGTTAAAATTTTTAGTGGAAACACTAAAAGAGAAGTAGGAAAACCCAAAAAAACTGAATCCAAACTTACAACAATACGGATTGTGATGGAGACTGCATAGATCTGTCCAGCAAAACAGAAAAATAAAACAAGTTACTTAAAGGAAACTGACATGATGCCTCGATGATTTAAGATTTTGAAGAAATGTGGCACTCACAGTATAATTTTTCATTCTCTGAAAGATAGCACGACTGGTCAAAACAGCACTAATGATTACGCTAAGACCAGGTTCAGTAAGAACAATATCCGATGCGCTACGAGCTGCATCAGTGGCATCAGCAACTGCAATGCCGATGTCAGCCTTTTTAAGAGCAGGCGCATCATTTACACCATCGCCTGTCATTCCACATATATGTTTCCTGGCTTGTAATCGCTTCACTATCTCATATTTATGCTCTGCAAAAACCATTGTGCATAAGTAAGTAAATTCTGAGTTTAACTATGCTGTAACTAGTTTCAGAAGCATGCAAATTTACCAGGGAAGACACCAGCAAATCCATCAGCTTTCTCTATGAGATCATCGACAGGTAAAGCAACTATGGATTCATCCTTGTCCTGTCCAAGTAAAGCGGATGATGGGTACATGTTGGTTCCCATCCCCAAACGGCGCCCAGTCTCTTTTCCTATAGCCAGTTGATCCCCTAAAGAGAAGCCTCAAGCCTTAAGTAAGGATAAATTTCATCTTGAAAAGAAATGTCAAAATGAAAGGATCAGATTGGGAATATCAATATGAATTCACCTGTGATCATTTTAACACTCACACCAAGATTCAAAGCCCTTCTAATCGTCTCAGCACTGTCATGCCTAGGCGGGTCAAAAAGTGGCATGAGACCCACAAATTGCCAAGGACCTCCAGCACTTTCCTTCCTCCCTTCAGGAACATCCTGCAAAAATCCAAAACCTTTTCAACCTTGTATTTTGTATCAAATTTCTATGGCTCAATATCGTAACAATCTTTGAAAGTTGATCTCCAATTACCTGGTACGCCACAGCAAGAGATCTCAGACCCCTTTCAGCAAACTTGTCAATAACACCATGAACTCTCCGCTCAATCTCTGATCTATTGTGTGCAAGATTTAAGATCTGAAACATTTTTAACAGAAGGTAATGTTCAGACTATGCTGTAACTAAAAATGGAAAGAAGTAAAATAATAGGCATAACTGGTGACGAAGAGCTTACTTGCTCAGGTGCACCTTTGCTGACTCTATGTGTGTTACCCTCATTGTCAATATAGGTCAGAGCCGTCCTCTTATCAGTAGGATTAAAGGGAAGGAAATGAACCTCCCGGATACCAGCTCGTGCCTACAGAAAATGGTTCACCATAAGCGCCAAAGAAAAAACAGAGGAAGCTTAATAAATCTTATAATGCAGTTCAGTGAAACCAAGTACCTCTCTAGGATCAGCCAGCATCCCGACTATAGCAGCATCTATGGCATCTTGGTTCTCTAGTCTGGAGGCTCGAGCTGCCATCAGGACAACAGTATCTGCATCTACTCCTTTCATGAAAACTTCGATAAGATTTTTGTCAACAGTAAGTTTATTCAATGTCAACGTGCCAGTCTTGTCACTGCAGAGAACGTCCATGCCAGCCATTTCCTCAATTGCAGTCATCCTCTTAGTAATAGCCCCCTGTTGCGATAGTCGGTGAGAACCAATTGCCATGGTCACAGACAGAACTGTTGGCATGGCAATTGGGATTCCACCAATGAGAAGAACAAGAAGGTTATCAATCCCAGGGCGGTATGCTCGGTGTTGAATTGGGTACATCACAACAATCTCGATGATCATCCCCACAGCAATAGAGCAGATGCAAAAGTTGCCAATGGCAGTTAAAACCTAGATATGAAAAGCAAATTCAAAACTAATATTAGTTTGTTCCAACTGAACAAAGCTCATGATCGCTGAAGAGAATCCAACAATGAGAATTATCGGGCGTCTAAGACAGAAATCCCTAATAAAGAGAATGAAATTACACATGCCTGTTGAAAATGACCAACTTGGTTAGTGGTATCAACAAGGTGAGCAGCCTTCCCAAAAAAGGTATGTACGCCAGTTGCGATAACAACTGCTTCGATCTCTCCTTGTTTGCATGTGGAACCGGAATAAATACCATCTCCAGGACCTTTAGTTACGGGTAGAGACTCACCAGTAAGAGCAGACTACAGAGCAAAATGTTTCTTATAAGCTTCATTAAGAAAACTATAATCTGGTAAGTAACAAAAGCTTAAAGCATCACAGAGACTATTCTCAAGATATCTGAAGTGACTAAAGATTGACACCATCGATGATCAATTTCAAACCTGATCGATCTTAAGGGGGTCACCCTCAAGAAGGCGTGCATCAGCTGGTACAATATCCCCAAGCTTAATGCTGATTATATCACCAGGAACGAGAATTGCAGCATCCTGCTCACCCCACCTTCCATCTCGAAGAACCTTTACATTGGTAATATAAAGATACACATTAAACAAAGGTATAGTAGCTAACCGACAGACTGATACATTTTCAAACGAGTAAAGAGAAACAATTGAACACAGAAACCACAAGCCACGTAAAAGACTCGGTTGTAAGAAACAATTAAAAATAAGTAAGAATATTAAACCTTTGCTTTTGGGGCAAGACGCGCCATGAGAGCTGCTGCAGCGTTTCCTGCATTGTTCTCCTCTATGAAACTAATGGTAGAGTTAATTACAAGGAGAGTGATAATACCAACAAAGTCTTGCCAATCAGGAGGTTTTCCCTGGAACATACACATTATCAAGAACAAAAACCAAACAAAGAAATCAAAAGGAACTTTAAAAAGAGTTTAAGAAAATGCTCACTCCTCCATTAGCAAGCGCAATAGCCATAATAGCAGCAGCTTCCATCACCCAAGAAAGAGGATTCCACATGAAACCTAGAAACTTAAGGAATTTGCTTTCCTTCAAAGAAGAAAAAAAAAAAAAAAGAGGATATCTACTTCAGCACATACATCAACAAATTCAGGAGCAAAAACCCTAAAAATTCTTAATTTAAAACGAAGAAATATACAAATGAAAGTTTAGAAAATCATGATATCACGAAGATCAATCTCCATTACCTTTTTCTCTTCGAGCTTGTTATGGCCAAAGAGAGCAAGTCTTTCATCAGCAGCTTCTGTAGTGAGACCTTCCTTGCTACATCTTAAACTCTTAAAAACTTCTTCGATTGGTACATTTTCCTGGAAACAAGCAAAATTAAACACAATCTCACACCATTTTCTCTCAGAAATTGCGAGAATTATACTAAAGAAGAGTAGTTACCAGATCCACCGCTTCTTTAAGAACAGCCTCAAGGACCTCGCTATTGTCCTCCATAGTCGCCAAGCTCACTGCAATCCCAGCAAGAAAGATTATCAAAAATCCGCCAACAAACACAGTGATAGAACTCAATGTAACAGAAAAGACGAGAAAATCTTCGAAATTTTCAAATTACGGAAAGGTTTGATCAGAAACCAGATTTTTTGAAACGGCCAACGAAGAACAATCAGAATGATTAAAACTCTGGATAAAAGAACATATTTTCAGAAATTATCTATTCGTTTCCAAATAACGAGATATAGAAATTTATCTTCGTCTGGTACCTTGATTTCTTGTTTATTTTGAGAGGACGCAGAAATCAAAGAGAAGAAGATGAAGAAACGAATGCTCTCTGAAGAAACCGCTCCAAATAAAACCCAAAGAAAAAGAAAGGGGTTTAGTGGCAATACGACTCATCTGACAGCTAAAAACAGTCACGATTCCAAATCTTTATTTCTTTCCTTTTTTATTCACTTTTTCAAACTACTTTTGACGGATTTTTCAAGCGTCAACCGAACCAAAAACAAAATAAAATAAATAGTATATAGTTTTTTTAGAGACCAATTATAGATACTATATAAAATGTTGTTAAAAAAAAAAGATACTATATATAAAATATAAATGGTTACTAATGCAACTCAAACCAGCAGCTTAATAAATTGCATGTGAAGTTTCGAATGTTCTCTTTAATGTACTTACCTATTACGAACAATTTATTACCATATTTTTCCCAAAAAAAATTAATTTGATTTCCTAATTTTTTATTTTGGCGCAGAGTTTAGTTTATCTAAATGTTTGGCTTTATCGATTCTGGTCAACAGATTCAGGATTCCAAAGTCCAAATCCAAGAGTTTTTTTTAGTGATTTAAGGCGAAATTGTAGTGGGATATTTTATAGTAATTGAATAATACTACTTAGAACTTAGTAGTAAACACAACTTGACCAAATCTGCAAATTTCATTTCCCTGATCAAACTAACATTTGTGGATGAGTCGGAATAAGAAAAGATTATTAGAGCATTTTCCTACCTACGTAGAGAATTTTATACGTTTAATTATGGGACTCCTTAAGGGAAGATATATATATATATATATATATATATATATATATATATATATATATATATATATATTTTGAAACTTTTTTGCATATATTGAATTTTTTTATGGTCTTGTTGTTTTAATACAAAATAGATAACCGGATAGCAAACCAAACCACAATCCTGAAGGCCCCGTTAGGTATCATGACCAAACAAGAAAAAAGAAAGTAAACCAGACAAAACCGATGCAGAAACCAGAAACCCTAATTTGCAACCTAAATCGACAGAAGAAGCCGCCGCCGCTAAAGTTGCCACCGCACAACCTCCGGAGAGCATGACCACCACCAGAGGCTACGGGAGAACATGACCTCCCCCGTAGACGATGCTACACCAACCAAATCCGGCACCTCGCAACAGAGCGGAGGAGACGAGTTAGCCAAGCCGCCAATACAGAGAACCAACACCCCAGAAATGTAGTAGCGAGGGATTGATAGGAGATTTCCGGGAGAACTTCGCCGTTTCGCATTCCCACCGTCCACCGTCCGGAAGATATATTTTGATAACTACCTATTGTCTATTGACAATAGATTACGTGCACGTAAGTGATATGAATTTTGGAAGGTATAGTGGAAGATGCAAAACCTTCCAAGGGGTCCATATATTTTGAGTGTATATGTTAGTTAATTACTTTTTTTTATCTTACTTGTATCGTTATTAGTTTAATTTGATAAGAGTCCGAAAAATTTTGCTAACATTTTACACGGTTCGATGTTTGATAAAAGTGGCATACATTTAGTTAGATTTAATTAATAATTGAATATGGTTTGTCACCCGACTCACCCCTATTATTTGGCTTCAAGCTGATCAAGATTAGGTTCATGCTAAATTAATACTTCAATTCCATTCTTTTATATGTGATTTATTTGTTCACCCACACATAACAAAATCTTACCAATGCATCAATTTTTTTTTTTTGGTCAACACCAATGCGTCAAATATCTTTGAAAATATATATGTAAACTAAACAAAAACAAGCCGTCAGAATAGAAAAAAAAACGTTTGAATTTGGTTTATTTGGCAACCAAACCCTACCCAATGTAAGTGAATCCAAAACCTTCAAAAAAGCTTAATAAAATAGGACAATTCATTATTAGAACTTACTCAAGTGCAAGTAAATGAAAAACTTTAGAAGATCACAAAACTGTGATAAACTCTTGATTGAAATAACAAAAAGAAATAAGGTGAGTTGATTAAAGTGACATCTCTCTAATAGTTTACTTAAAACATATGGAATTATTGACACTTCATTAAGCTATATTGATATTGCATTGGGTTTGTTTTAGAAATGATCTAACACCCTATATGTTGTATTGGTATCAGGTTTACTATGGAAAAATACAATCACATTTCACCGTGCCACATTCTTATCCGTTCATTTTAAAAAAAAAAACATAACAAAAGTAATATTGTAAGCCTTATATACGTAGTTCAGTACATTTTTTTTAATAACTAATCTTAGTTCAATACATTTAACGAATAGTTGAGAGATCAAACATTTGTTGCGTCTGTGGGTCCCTGGAGAGGGAAGGGCATGTGCGGTTTGGGTGGGTACCACATAGGAATATGTACGTGTCGCGTGTGTTGGACTTACGTGTCAAATATTTTAAAGTTTTGATTGCAGATAAAAACAACAATTCTGAGCTTCTCAGTGCCGTACAATAATATATGGCGTCACCTTCTTTATCCTTTTTCTCTATCTTTCTAGGGAAAAGCAAACTTTTTTAAGTTTCGCACGGTACTCATCCGTATAGCAACAATAACTCTATCCACTCCATTATTTTGTTTTCAATCATTTCTTAATTTTCTTCCAAAATCTGTCATCATGATTTGTGACGTTGTCTCTATAAAACTTTAAAATTGTGGAATTGGTAGAAAATGGGTTAAATTATTGGGAAGTGATGAAATCACATCACTTTAGTTTAAGTGTTTTTAACTGATAAGATCGAATTTACCCAACAAAAACAAATGATATGACTATTTGATGAAACGAAAGGAATTTTTGGGTGAGAAAGAAATCGTTGAATTGGCGGAGTTAAAAGAGAAGTGTCTTTTGAGTGAATTGTTGGATCATCAAAATATAACAGATATTTTTGTATTTCATGTGGTAATGCATTTTTAGGAGACTGGCCACTGAATATGAGTTAGCCTTCCACCATTTCTTTCTTAAACATACATTACTTTTACTAAGTAAATCTCTTAAAAAGTTTTTATTTCTTACCAAATTTTTCATTATAAAAAGAATTACTATGTTTTCTTTTTTTACGAAGAAACATGTTAAGTGAATTACATTTACGGCAGTTGGAGTTTAAGCAGTTGTTCCCCCACATTCGGCATCCAAGCCCGTTCTTTTCGGGGTTCACGAGAGTTTCCTCTCGCCCTACTTGTGATCATTCTTTTCAGGGATCGAGTGTCTCGACACTTTATGCACAAGTTTAGATTCTCGAAATACAATGAATACTTTCGTATTTCTTGTATTTCGTATGGTATTATATCTTCCAAAGTCGACCATTAAGCATCGGTTAGCCTTACACCATTTCGAAGAGCATATCCCCACGGCGCATTCCGCTTTTTCAAGAGTTTTTAGTTTATGTTTTCTAGAGTATATTTTTAGACTTATGTTTTGTAATTGTTTTTTATTGTACATTTTTCTTGTCCAGATAGTGTGGATCGTTAGGATTACATTAACATTTAATTTTTGTTTTCTATGTAAGCTCATCGGTTTTCTTCTAGGTTTCTCTAGAGAAAATTTTTTAAACCAATAACTTAATATATGAGATTTGAGAGAAAAAAAGAGAAGTGAGTCATATTTTTATTAAAAATTATAGGTGTGCTAAAATTATTTCAACCTTTTTATCGATGTACTGTATCACTTTTGGCGAAATGTTATCACTTGAGGAAGTTTTTATGAAAATATACTCCCTCTGTCCTAAATTAAGTGATGTTTTAGAGAAATTATTTTGTACAAAATTAAGTGATGTTCTCACTTCTCTATGCATAAATCAACGTTTTCTACCGTTTTTACCCTTGTCTTATTGAATTAATTTTTGTTGAATAAAGTCAAAATTCAAGTCTCCACTTTGACGAGAATCCTGTTTCCCATAAAGCAATCATTTGATGAGTTTTAGTTTTTGTTGACTTGGCTCCAAATTGAAAATTTTTAAACCTTCTTTTTAACACGAAATGTTAAAATTTGACTAAGGAAGAATTAATAACTAGGCATGTAAATTTGTTTACGTTATGGAAACTGTAACTTTATTAATGATTAGGAATAATAGAACTTGGGATCAACAACGCTTTGACTTGCTATTGATTTATACGAAATCTTCCAAATTAAAAACATAGATCAAATAATGATTGAAAAAGGTTAAAATAGGTATTATACATGCTTTATTAATCTGTGTGCTAAAACCTTAAACATCAGTTAATTTAGGACAGAAGGAGTATTTGTTTTGTGGATTTCTACGCACATGGTCCATTAATAACAATTAAAGCCCATTTGAAATTTGAAGCATTTATGGGTCACATGAAAATGAAATTAATACATGTACTTAAACAAATATTTATACTTATATTAATCTACTACATTATTAAAAAAGAGTCAATCTAAAAAGTGTTTTCAAATACTCATACTAAAATAAATAAAACATGATTAATGTTATATGTGTATCCAAACAGATTAAAACAACAATATTATGGAAACTAACATTAATTTTAATTTATCCAAAATCTATCTACCTAATTTAAATCAATGTATTGGAAAAATAATTATGATTCACATTTTACTTTTATTTGATCTTATTTTCAAATTATTTTGAATTATTACATAATGCATTTAATTAATAAAAGTTTATTTTTGCATACATATGTTGTGATTCAAATCTATTTTTTCAGAAAATTACATATCCATTTTTTGCAAGAAAATTTTTAAGTATTTATTTTGACAGAAAATTACGGATTTACAATTTGTTATAAAAATATCAGAGTTGAAGTTTTTTTTTGCAGGAACCAGATTAGTTTTGGCTAGAAAATTAATTATAATTAAGATTAACAATTGTATTGGTTTTCATTTAGTTAGAACTTTTTTAATTTCAATTAATTTAATATATATATATATGTAATTAATTTTTTTACAATCAATTAAAATATATATAACCAAATGAGCTAAATTTTGATTCAGAATAAATTTTTAATCAAAATGTATACAATATTTTATATTTTTAGAGTTTGACCACGAGAATTTCTGTTAGAAATTTGTTAATCATGCATGTGATATTGTAAACCAATTTTGGAAATTACAAAAGAGAAAATGGAAAGAGAGAAAAATAAAAAGGGAAGAAATCAGAAAATATTCCATTTATACAAAAATGAAAGGTAAACGAAGAAGCCTAAAACAAATGAAACTTAACTAAATTGGAGTATAAAATTATTTTTTTTCATTGTAAAACTAAAACGTAACGGTGGAAAACATCGCCTCCCTCTTCCCTAGTCTCTCAACGCATCTGTTTCTCTTTTCCTCTGGCGACGGCCCAATCATCGGGAAAATTTTCCGACGAAAGACAGATTCGTAAATCTGATTCTATCATTGTGTGATTAGAAGAGATGGGTGTAGATTACTACAATATACTGAAGGTGAATCACAATGCGACGGAAGATGATCTCAAGAAAGCTTACAAGCGTCTCGCGATGATCTGGCATCCCGATAAGAATCCTTCAACGCGTCGAGACGAAGCTGAAGCCAAATTCAAACGGATCTCCGAAGCTTACGACGTTCTTTCTGATCCTCAGAAACGTCAGATCTACGATCATTACGGTGAGGAAGGTCTCAAATCTGGCAAAATCCCTAATTCAGCTGCGGCGTCTTCTTCATCGGAAGCTTCTTCTTCTTCTTCTTCATCGCGAATGCACCATTTTAGTCAGCAGAGGCAGCATCCTCCGAACGCTGATTCGTTTCGTTTTAACCCTAGAGATGCGGAGGATATCTATGCTGAGTTTTTTGGATCTGAAGGCGGAGGTAATTCCGGAGGTGCTGGTAGAAGCAGAACGTTTAAGAATGGTCATTTCAATGCCGGTGGTGGTAATTACGGTGCGAATGGTTATAGCGGTGAGCTGAAGAAAGCTCCAGCTATTGAGAATCCATTGCCTGTGAGTTTGGAAGATCTTTACAAAGGTGTGAAGAAGAAGATGAGGTTATCAAGAAATGTCTACGATGCTACTGGGTATGTTTTCTTCTTAGCATTGCAATTGTACAGAGCTATTTGGGTGATTTTAGTGATTGGTTTAGCGAGAAAAGCTTATGCTTTGATTATCTTCTGGCTTTTCGAAATTATTGTCAAATTGAAGTTGTTGGATATAAAAAAAAACGTTACTTTATTAGTTGGAATCCAGGAATCAAGATCATTACAAAAATGGCATGGCATGTTTAGTTTTTTTTTGTTCACATCTAGGTGTTCATTGGTTTTTGTTGGTGGACAATGTTTGCATAGAGAGATGAATTTGTGTTTGTTTACCATGAGAAGATGTAATATTTTACACGATTGAACAATCCGAAAGCTTGTAATGTTTCGATACTGTTATGATTCGTGTTGTTGTTTTGATCTTGCAGTAGAATGAGGGTCGTTGAGGAGATATTGCCGATTGATATAAAACCTGGTTGGAAGAAAGGCACAAAGCTCACATTTCTTAAGAAAGGCAATGAAGAGCCTGGGATCATACCGCCTGATATTATTTTCGTGGTTGAAGAGAAGCCACATCCTGTTTACAAGAGAGATGGAAATGACCTTTTGGCCAATCAGGAGATAACTCTACTCGAAGCTTTAACTGGTAAGACCCTTAACCTGATCACGCTTGATGGAAGGACTCTCATGATCCCACTAACCGATATCATCAAACCGGATCATGAGATTGTTGTTCCAAACGAAGGAATGCCAATCTCTAAAGAGCCTGGAAGAAAAGGTAACCTGAGATTGAAGCTTAGTGTGAGATACCCGACGAAGCTTACAGGGGAACAGAAATCTGAGCTGAAGAGAGTCCTTGGTGGAGTCTCATGAAGAATGCAATGATGAATGTAGATAGCACAAGTAGAGGATATGGTAGATTGTGAATGGTAGGAGGGATTCTTCTTGGGGCTTGGATTTGAAAGCCGAAGAACACACACAAGCTTTGCTTTTGTCATTTTTACTTCTCTTGTTTGAAATTAGACTTTGTTCCCTCTTTGTTTATTTATTTTATTTATTTGATTTGGTTTCGTTGCCTTTTTAATGGGAGTGTTACTCTCCAAAACATTGAGGCATACTTTGTTACCTATTTCTCTGATTTATTTGATAAATTTCCCTCACTTTTATTTCTTTCTTCTTGCTATTAGCATAAAGATCATCAAGGCCATGGAAAACTTCAAGAACTTAACCTATGATGTAAAAGCATCGTGTGATGTGTTTGGCTAAAAAACATATAGCTTCTAATCTGTCTCTCAAGGGTCTCTCTCCTCCCAATGTTCAATTTAGTTTATGAACAGATGATTTCAGAATTCAAAATAGAAAAAAGCAACAATAATTAACTGAAAACCATCCAGTTCCAATTCCAGCAAAGCAAGATTTACCACCTACCAATCCATACACAAGCCACGACATTAGCCTAAACTAAGTCGAAACCAAGATCAGATTGGTCATCTAGATTACACTTTTGGTGGCTAGGCAAGGCGGCCACAAACCCTTGTTCTACCAACTTGGGCAACTAAGATTCCGAAGTCCAAACAACACAACAAGAATGAGAAAAAAAGAAGAACAATATTGATTAATAGGAATGATGAAAAGAGTAGCAAAACTCAATGTACACTTTTTTGTGACGGATATAATGGCTTCACTCTTTCCTTCCTCTCTTCTTAAAGGCACTTAAAAGATGCAACGAAAAGATGTATAGGATCTTAAAAAGGAGGAATTAACCTATTGATGAAAAAGTTTTAAGCAGTGTTGGAGACCGGGAAGAGCTTTTCCACCATGTTGTTGGAGAGGATTCTATTTGGGTCCAGCTCCCTGCGTGCTTTGTTGTATGCATGTACCGGGAAACGTTTTCTGAGTCTTGCTTGTAGGGCTTCAAGTTCCTCTGTATCCTTTGGTATCTGAATAAATAAAAGATCAAACAGTAAACATTAGAAATTGTTCATATAGTAACCTCAACACATTCTCATTTCCTTTGCTTACTTTTCACAATGAGGATAATTGTATTTCAAGCAGAAAAAATATATAAAGATACAGAGATTTTGTGTCCGTTACAGTTACATATCTAACTAAAATACTTAGTGGAATGGTCTGTGCGTTAGGATTCAATCCCATATTTAGATTGGAAAATCTACAATTACCTCAATTTTAGCCCAATGTTCATACGCAGAATATTGATCCCACAATTGTTTCTGTGTCAAGTGTCTGTAGTGGAAAAATTCATCTGTGATGTCCTTCCTCTGGCGAGGGTCTGCTGTAGGGAGGTACATGATTATACCAACCTGACACAAAATGTAATAAAGCCTATTATAAGTGCAGATAGCTAGCAATGTAGAGAGAAAAAAACTGCCAACAGTCAGTGTTGGAACAATATTGGCCAATAGCTAGAATCTATCAAGTGAAACAACAATTTAGCCCCTAGGAAAGTATGTAGCATAACTTCTACTGACTTCTTATTTGCCTCTGAACATTTTAGCATCAATATTTTAAATGTTATCTCCACAACAAAGGTAGAGAGGCAGAAAAGGAGCTTCCCAAAGACTGACACCAATATCCCTTTATACTTGGATTCATGAAAGATAAAGAGAAGATAAATGAAAAAATAAACACTTGAAAGAAAACAAGAGTTACCCATGAGAAAATATCATCCTCTGCAGTGCTGAATGCAGGACTAATGGAGCTCTTACTTCGAGCTGTCCAGCGCTGCTCTATTGGAGCATGTGCCGGTATTGCTTCTGTTTCTATTAGTTTTTTCAGCTGTTCTATGTATTCAAGGTCTTTCATGCTAGGTTTAGCTAGGGTTCCAGCAGGGAAACAAGTCTCTGAAACCCACTGTTGACCACCACAGTCAAAGCCCAAAATATCATCACTCCACCCTACTCTATATCCCTCTGATTTTTTCCAAAACTCCGCCTCAGCTTGATTTACTTTTCCAACATGAACGTCATTGAGAGGATCGAGGGCAAGTAGCTTATCTCTCAACTCTGTAAATGAAAGCTCGTTTATGTCTGGCTCACTGCTGTCAGGAGACTTCTTACGAGAGTCCTCGACCCTATACAATTATACATCATGGGGCAAAAATTGTTGTATTTCATTTAGTCCTTCGAATTAGAGAAAGCAAGTTAGACATAAGAATTTAAAGCATATCGATACCTATACTTCACAACGCTCTCTCTATAGAGGTCACGGACATGCTGTAAAGCCTCATTTTTAGTGTACTTTGGTTTGTCCTTAGGTGGCCCACTCCATTTTGATACAGGGTTGCATGTTACAACCACGACTGTGTCAGTATATGGAATATACAGGTACTTCACATGCTTGTTTGCAGAGAGCAATTTTCTGAAGAGCCAGAAACAAAAACAAAAGTTAGGAAAACTTCCACCTGAGCCAATTTATGAGATCAATTTGTTTCATAGTAGAGGGAGTGCTTTCCCAAATGCTCGAAATGCACAATGCCAAGTGAATGGGGCAGTAACTATAAAGTGAACAAAACTAAAAGCACTTGCATCAACATGATACATTTAGTAATCTGACCAGAAGCAAATTTGTATACCGGGCATGATTTTTCATGGGTGAAGGCATAATATTAATACTAAGATAGCGAAAGTTAGCAACACTTTACTTGTGATTTTTCTTGATTTCTTCCAAGTTTGAGACGTATGTGTGCTCCACAAGTTCATGTCTTTCAACACATTGGAGGGTGACCTCAGCAACAACTCCAAGTCCACCAAGGCCACATCGAGCTAGATGAAAAAGCTCTGGATCTTTCTCCTTAGAAAGTTCAATTGTTCCCTTTGCAGCAGTGACCAGCTTCATGCTGATCACCTGCTCATCAATAGGAGGCAATCTAGCACCTGTCCCATGTGCCCCAACCTTGACATAAACAAAAATTTAAAGCCTAAAACCTCAAAGCACAAGATAAAGATGAACAATTTAAACTGTTTCAGACTCTCCATTAGTTTTCACCTGAATAATGCCACCAATCTGCTGCTCTCTAATGGAGGCAAAGTTCTGAAGAGTAAGACCATAGTCTTTAATGGCGTCAACCAATTGCTGGACCCTAATCCCAGCCTGCACCGTAACTCTCTTCTTCTCTTTATCCACATCGAGAACTTTATCCATGAGCGTCAAGTTCACCATCCCGGAGCGAGACAAACCAATCCCATTGGGGGAAAGACCCGATCCAACGGGTCGAATCCTAGACTTCTTCTCATGAGCTTCCTTGACGAGAGCTTCGAGATCAGAAATATTCTCCGGTTGGTTAAAGTTCCTAGTCTGAACCTCATGAGTACCACTCCAATTGGAAACAGTGTGAAGATCTTCAGGCAACGGAGCGTAACGGAAGATTTGAGCCTTCTTGTGCTTAGCATTTTCAGGGAATGGAAATGAGAAATAGGTAGCAACACCAGAGAAGATAGCGAGTGCTGCGTATCCGGCGTATTTACGGAATTGGGCGTCTGAGGCGGAGGATGGAATTGGAGGTGGAGGAGGTGGCGGTGGTGGTGGGGGTGGAGTCAATGTTTGACCGGAGTTGCAGAGAGTACGGTGAGGCGAAAATGGAGGCCGGATTGTGGATGGATATGGGGTAAAAGTTCGAATCGAACGGACGACGGAGCGTCGGAGAAGAAGTGAGCGGAGCATTTTTGTTTAACTTCAGGCGATCTGAACCTGAGCGAAATGTTCTTGTACGGATCGGGTTTAGTGATATAAGAAAGTTTCCACTATAAGCCCCGCTATTTTTTCTATTTTCTAATTTAGCCGATGTAAATTTTTATGAATAAATTAGCCCTACAAGTAGTGGCGTAGATTACACACAATAGTTCTTCTATGGTGCGGATTCCATAAACCGAACAAAACCAGAATTTAAATCCTTTATGTACGGGTGTGACTAGACAAAGTAGCATGCCACTTCACTATGAGTCATCGACAATATAGTTTTCTTTTAAAAAGAAGGTTTTGGTAAACTACATGATTTGATTTTTTTTTTGGGATATTTTTTGCTTGTCAATCTAATTGTGTGGACAATGGTTTTTCCGAATCGTCTATAAGACCATCTCCAATGTATTTTTCTATTTTTTACTCTAAAATAGAGTAATTTTATGTTAGTCAAGTGTTCACATTATTTTTTTTTTGGTGACAAAAATAGTGTGCTCTCACCAACTCATTCATCAATGTCAATAAAAAAGGCAAGGTTTTTCAACTTTTGTTGACTCTCACCAACCTCTAAATTCTTCTCTAAATATCATGCCTATGGTAAAAAAGAAAATCATCCCAAAACAAGAAAGAAGAAGAAAAAAAAAAAATATAAGAAAGAGAGAAAATATATTTTTTCTTTGTGAGTTTTTTTTTGTGAGAAAATTAAGAGTAATTTTCTTGAGTGTAATCTGGTTTGGGTGAGAGTTGTGAGTTGTGAGAGTGTTGTAAATCTTTCCGCTATCGATAATAAAAAGATCTGTAGCAGGTCCGAAGACGTAAGCAAAATTGACCAAACTCCGCTATCAAATTGTGTAATTTGTTACCCCCATAAATCTGATTTATCAGAAATTTGATCGTATTTCCTAACAACTGGTATCAGAGCAAGGTTAAAGTGATTTCGGTCAAATTTCGGTGGAGTTATTGTTCATGCTGGAGTTACTGTTCACACCAGAGTACTGCTCACATGAATAGTAATATTTTGTCGACGATACTGGTTTATCGACAAAAGTGTTTTAATATACAGTGGTCCGCAAGAATAATCAGAAACGATGGGAGGCGAAGATGGTTCGGCACACAACATCGAGAAATTTGGCGGTACCGATTATCCATTTTGGAGAATGCAAATAGAAGATTATCTATACGGAAGAAAGCTCCATCAACCATTGAGCAAGAAACCTGAGAAGATGGATCAAGAAGAGTGGGATCTCCTTGACAGACAAGTTTTGGGTGTTATAAGGTTAACACTGATGAAAAACGTTGCTCACAACGTTGCGAAGGAGAAATCTACAGAGGGACTTATGAAAGTACTCTCGGATATGTATGAGAAACCTTCAGCCAATAACAAGGTATTTCTCATGAAGAAACTCTTTCACTTGAAGATGGAAGAAGGTGGCCCTGTTGCAGCACACGTGAATGAGTTCAACACGATTGTCAACCAATTATCATCCGTTGAAATCGAGTTTGAAGATGAACTGTGAGCACTGATTCTACTGGCATCTCTGCAAAATAGTTGGGAGCCAATAAGGGCAACGGTTAGTAACTCTGTAGGTACTCAAAAGCTTAAATTCAATGATGTTCGAGATTGTATCCTTTCTGAGGAAGTTTGTAGAATAGATTCTGGTGAAACGTCAATGAGCTCTGCTTTCAACGTAGAAAATAGAGGCAGAAACCAAGACAAAAATAACTGGAGCAAAGGCATATCAAAGTCAAAGACTGGAAAGGGCCAGTCGAAGTTCAAATAACCTGCTTAATGCTTTAATTGTAGAAAGACATGCCATATCAAAATGGATTGTTGGGCACCACCAAAGAAGAAAGACAACAAAGGAGGTAGAGCCAACGCAGTCACACATGAAGTTGCTGATGCATTGTTAGTGTCTACCAATTCCCCAAGAAAGAGTGAAGCTCATGATGCAATTGTAAACACCGCCAAAGTATCGATCTCCTATGTTGATAGCTCGATCGATTCTTGGGTGCTTAACTCATGGGCGTGATTCCACACAATACCACACAATATAATTATGGAGAATTATACTGCGGAAAATTATGGGAATGTATATCTAGCTAATGGTTTACCTTTGGACATTGTTAGTGTCTACCAATTCCCCAAGAAAGAGTGAAGCTCATGATGCAATTGTAAACACCGCCAAAGTATCGATCTCCTATGTTGATAGCTCGATCGATTCTTGGGTGCTTAACTCATGGGCGTGATTCCACACAATACCACACAATAACATTATGGAGAATTATGATGCGGAAAATTATGGGAAGGTATATCTAGCTAATGGTTTACCTTTGAACATTGTTTGTATTGGAGATATCAATCCAAAAATGTCAGATGGAAGCATATGGAAGATCATAAAGGTTAGACATGTGCCAAAATGGATGCAAAATCTGATCTCGGTAGGACAATTTGATGATACAGGGCACACAGTCAATTTTGGTGGTGGAGCCTAGAGAGTAAAGAAAGGTTCTATGGTGGTGGCTCGAGGTCATAAAAGAGGCACTCTTTATATGAGGATAAGTTATCATGATATTGTTGATGTGGTCGAGAATGCCAAACAGACCAAGTTGTGGCATTGTAGGTTGCTATACATGAGTAAGAAATGCATGAAGCTTTTGGTAGCAAATGGCGTGCTTCCAAATCTGAAAACAGTGGATCATGAAATCTTTGAAAGTTGTATCCTTGGACTCCACAAAGAAGGTATCGATCTACTTCATGAAGAACAAGCATGAAGTGTTTTCGGTTTTCAAAAGATAGAAAGCCATGGTTGAGATTAAGACGAATCTCAAGTTGAAGTGTCTAAGGTCTGACAATGGTGGAGAATACATTAGCGAGGAATTCAAAAGATATTGCGCTGATAATGGGATCAAGATGGTAAAGACTATTCCAGGAACGCCTCAACAAAATGAAATAGCAGAAAGGATGAACATAACCTTGAATGAATGTGTAAGAAGCATGAAATTACATTGTGGGTTACCAAAGACTTTCTGGGCAGATGCAATCAATACTGCAGTCTTCTTAATAAACCGAGGACCGTCTATTCCGTTGGGATTTAAGATCCCCAAAGAAGTTTGGAGCGACAAAAAGTAAATCTTTCTTTTCTAAAGGTGTTTGATTGCTTAGCTTATATTCATATCGATGATGCTGCAAGAAGTAAATTTGATGCAAAATCTAAGAAGTGTTACTTTATTGGTTACGGTGACACTGAGTTTGGTTATCATTTTTGGGATGACCAAAATCGAAAGATCATCTGCAGCAAGAACGTTGCGTTCAATGAAGGAGCGTTGTACAATGATAAGCTAAAAGAGAGCTCAGAAAGGTCAGAGTCAAAAGTTGTTTACTTGGGAGATATAATGACACCATAGTTGCAAGAGGATACCGTAGCAGCAGAAGAACAAATTTCTCAAGAGAATAATGAGGCGTATGAGAATGATGATTTAGAAGTGATCCCACATTCGCTAGTTATGGAGTTAAGGCAGTCAAAAAGAGTCATCAAGAAACCAGTAAGGTTTTCTCAATCACTTAACTATATTTTGCTCACAGATAGAGGCGAGCGTGAATGTTATGAAGAAGTAATGCAAGTTGATGGATTGATTAAGTGGGAGCTTGCAATGAAAGATGAGATGGACTCACTGATGTCTAATCACACGTGGGAGTCAGCTGAGTTGCCTAAGGAGAAAAAAACGTTACGTAACAAGTGGGTCTACCGAATAAAAGAAGAACATGATGGACGCAAACGTTATAAAGCAAGGCTTGTTATGAAGGGATTACAACAAAAAGAAGGCATAAACTACACAAAATATTGTTGTATATGGTTAAACTGGTGATAGTCAGAACTGTGCTTGCTTTGGTAGCAAAGGAAGATTTACATCTTCAACAGATGGATGTGAAAATAGCTTTTCTTCATGGTGATTTGGATGAAGAAATTTAAATGAAGCAACCCGAAGGCTTTGAGGTCAATGGGAAGGAAAAGTTAGTCTGCAAGCTTCAAAGAAGTTTGTATGGCTTGAAGCAAGCTCCAAGGCAGTGGTACAAAAAGTTCGACAACTATATAAAAGATGTTGGTTTCTTGAGATGTGAGGCTGACCACTGTTGTTACTTCAAGAGGCTTGAAGAGTCTTACTTGATATTGCTCATATATGTTGATGACATGCTGATAGTGGGAGCAGACATTCATGAGATTAATAAATTAAAGGCAAAACTCTCGGAAGAGTTTACGATGAAAAACTTTGGAGAAGCAAAACAGATTCTTGGGATGAGAATCACTAGAAGCAAGGAGGGTCTTAAGCTATCACAAGAGGAGTATGTGAAAAAGGTCCTCAAGAGGTTTAACATGGATGATGCGAAGCCAGTTAGTACTCCACTGGCAAGTTATTTTTGGTTATCCAGAGATCAGTCTCCGATGACTGAAGACGAGAGGGTATATATAGATAAAGTTCCATATGCTTCTGCTATTGGGAGCCTGATGTAAGCAATGGTATGTACAAGACCAGACATTGCACATGCAGCGGGAGTCGTCTGCCGGTTTATGAGCAATCTAGGCAAAGAACATTGGGAGGCTGTTAAGTGGATCTTTAGGTACCTGAAGGGTAATCCAAGTGCATTTTTATGTTTCAAGAAGTCAGAGATTGGATTGCAAAGATATGTTGATGCTGACAATGGAGGTGACATTGATAGTACGGAGAACACATCCGGGTATGTCTACGCTTTTGGTGGTACTGCAATTTGATGGGTTTCAAAGTTACAGAAAATTGTAGCTCTATCAAGCTGTGAAGATGAGTATGTTGTCGTGACAGAGGCTACAAAGGAGATGAGTCTTCAAGTGGGAGATTGTTAGTCAAGTGTTCACATTATTTTTTGGTTGGTGACAAAAATGGTGTGCTCTCACCAACTCATTCATCAATGTCAACAAAAGAAGGCAAGGTTTTTCAATCTTTGTTGGCTCTCACCAACCCCTAAACTCTTCTATAAATACTATGCTCATGGTGAGAAGGAAAATCATCCCAAAACAAGAAAGAAGAAGAAGAAGAAAAATATAAGAAAGAGAAAAATATATTTCTTCTTTGTGAGCTTTTTTTGTGAGAAAATTAAGAGTAATTTTTTTGAGTGTAATCTGGTTTGGGTGAGAGTTGTGAGTTGTGAGTTGTGAGAGTATTGTAAATCTTTCCGCTATCGAAAATAAAAAGATATGTAGCAGGTTCGGAGACGTAGGCAAAATTGGCCGAACTACGTTAGCAAATTGTGTGTTTTGTTACCCCCTTAAATCTGATTTATCAGAAATTTGACCGTATTGCTTAACACTCTAAAATAGAGTAGATTTTTTCTCCAATGTTTACTCTATTTGTAGAGTAATTATAGAGTAAAATATAGAAGAAAACAATAGAATTACTCAATATATAGAATAATCTTATAATTTATTTTATTTTATAGTGAGATATAAAGATAGGTTTGAACAAATTTACTCTATAATAAAGTTTAGAGGAAAAAATAGAGCGTGATTGGAAATACCCAATCTTTATAAGAACTTCACGCAGTAGACACTAATCGGCTTAGCTCACACGGCATGAACTTTAGCAACCACGATGGATAACTTATCTTCCAAAGTAACCTTTGCATGCGAACACTATATCACTTTTCAAATACTATTTTAGTACTATATTATGCATTTGGAGAGCTAAATTTATGTGCTTTTCTAAACAAATGGTATACAATATACAATATATTATCCAAAATTTTAAGGACAAAAGATTTAACCAAAAAACAATAAGAATATATTGACAACAAATAAAAAGAATATAATATAAAACTAGAGAAAAACAGATTTTAGGGTCGAATTATATATTAGGATTGGCTAGCTAGTAACATTAAAATAAGCCGTGTAAAACAAACAAATCAAGCATAATAAGTATGTGTGTAATTAATGCGAAACAACCAGATTAGAGGGATAATATAATGAGTTTGATTGGTAATCTAATTTGAATATGGCGGTTAAAATTTGTTTAACGGTTGTAAAAGAGGCGTTTAAAAAGAAAGTGATTAGAGATAGCGGAAGAGAGAAAGCAGTTGAATAATAATTATGATTGGTAACAAGCGGTTGAGTTATAAAAAAATTGTTATAGAAAATAACATAAAATAAATTAAAATATGAAAAACATTTCAAAACAAATTATTTATATTTTCAAAAATTTCTTTGAAAATAATATATAGAAATACTATTTTTAAAATTTTAAAAAGTTAAAAATATATAATAGAAAAATCCAACCGCTTCGTTTACAAACGAAATGCCTTCTTTTTTTAAGCGGTTGCAACCGCCCGTTTTTCTAACCGCTCTCTTCAACTATTTTCTCCAACCACATTTTTTAACCGCTGATTCTAAACGTTCAATTCATTGACAACTTTCAAAATGGTTCATTTGCAAACTAAGCGGTTGAATGTTACTAATCAGATCCAATGTTGAACAACCAAAACAAAATTAAATGAGACCATAATCGCAATGTATTTATAACAATGAACTTTGCCTAATTTTTTTCCAAAATTTTGAATGTGGGAAATAAATTTATTGATCGAAAAAATTAACTCACCTGATTTTTGTTAAAAATTTGTATATTTTTTTTGGAATCAAAGAATCAAAACCGCATTTGATCTCCATTTGAAACATCCTACATTTTGGACGGTTGATGTGCAATCAAAATTCGGTTCGGAAAAATAATACACATTTAACCGCAGAAAATTCAAACCATTCCACACATAAACCAGTAATATGAATAGAATCAAAGTGCTGACGGTTCAACCAGACAGCACACGGCTTTGCAAGCTTGCACCGAACCAAAGCGAACCGAACCGAACCGGTGTGTAGTTGCAATGTAAAAATCTCACAGTTGGTAAATCCCCTTTTCTCTTATTTCACCTTTTCGGCTTAATGATTTATTCCTTTGGCTTCGCACTCCATTCACAGAGAGCACAACAGCGACTCTTGTTCAACTCTCTATCCCTTTCCCCTCACCAACCGTCTCCGTCGATCCTCCACCGGAATCGCCGTATATCGACTGAAAATTTAGTTCCGATTTGACAGTCTTTACGCATTTCGTGGAGCGTATATATAGACAAACGCACACTCGTATACATATCTCCTTCATGCCGATTAATTTAGGGGTTTTGAGCTGAATCGTGAATGGGTCAGAAGAAGAAAACCCACGCGCCTCGCTCCAAAAAATCGCCGTCGTCTGCGGCCGCGACGGTGGCAGAGGTGGAGCCGTCTGAGATTTCCGCTTGTACCTTCGACGAGGGCGGAATTTCCGGGCTGGGCTCTAATGTCGAACCGTTGGATTCGCCTGTGATCAAGCTGGAATGTGAGAAGGCACTGAAGTCATTCGGGAGGGGAAGCTATACCAAGGCGATTCGTCTGATTAAGGATTCGTGCTCTCGCCATCAAGACTCTGCCCTAATCCACCGTGTTCAGGGAACTGTCTACGTGAAGGTTGCTTCTCTCTACGAAGATCTAGCTTCGAAACAGAAATATCTGCGGAATGCAATTGAATCTGCTAGAAAAGCTGTGGAGCTTTCTCCCAACTCGATTGAGTTTGGTCATTTTTATGCCAACTTGCTTTACGAGGCTGCCAACGATGGGGGAGAGTATGAGGAGGTTGTGCAAGAGTGTCATCGTGCTCTTTCCATTGAAAATCCAATTGATCCTGCTAGAGAGAGTCTTCAGGATGAGCATAAGATATTGACACCTGAGGCTCGTATTGCTCATGTTCAGGATGAGCTTAGGTCACTGATACAGAAATCTAACATTTATTCATTGTCCACTTGGATGAAACACCTGGGAAATGGTGATGAGAAGTTTCGGTTGATCCCCATTAGGAGAATGACCGAGGATCCTATTGAGAGTAACTTTACTCAGACCAAGAGGCCAAATGAGATTAAAAAAGCTACCAAGACTCTTGAAGAGAAGAGGAAGGAGGTTGAAGTGAGAGTAGCTGCAGCTAGGTTGTTGCAGCAGACGTCAGAGTCTTCTCCTTCCGAGAATGGTGGAACTGTTAACGGCAAGGGATCAGATACAACTCTTGGCGCGGGGCAGAGAAGCGGGGAGAGGAGAAAGCATGGAAATGCAAGGAAAAACGGCTCCACAGCTGATAGAAGGGACCGCGTTAGGTCATACTGGGATTCTATGAGCAAAGAAATGAAGAAAGAGTTGCTTAGAGTTAGGGTTAGTGATCTTAAGAGTCACTTTAGTGCTTCAAAGGATGGGCAAGAAAATGATATTATAAGTGAAGCATTGTCCTTTTGTGAAGCCAATAAGACTTGGAGGTTCTGGGTTTGTTGCCGGTGTAGTGAAAAGTTCTTGGATTCTGAGGCTCATATGCAGCATATTGTGCAGGAGCACATGGGTAACGTCTTACCGAAGATGCAAATGGTTTTCCCTCAAAGTGTCGACTGCAAGAAGATTGATATGCTTCTTACTTCCCAATGGAAACCATTGGATCTCTCTGCTGCGATGAAATTGCTTTGCAGTCAGCAGAAAATCCAAAATTCTGAGTTGAGTGAGTTTCACTCTGGCGATAATATGGAAGATGGTGGCGACTGCTTCAAGGATGCATGGAATGATACTTCACCAGAAAAAGAAAACTTTGGAGATGCTTGCAACGGTTGTGATGAAAACGAATCTGAGGAGGATAAGCTGTTGATTCCATTTCCTCTTCCTGATGAATGGCCTATATCTGATGATCCCGAACGTACAAAGCTCCTTGAGAAAATTCGTGCAGCCTTTGAGCTACTTATCAGACACAAATATTTAGCTGCCAGCCATCATGATAAGGTTATACAATTTACGCTGGATGAACTCCAGAATCTAGCCTCGGTTACGAAATTCTTGAACCATGGTTTGAAGCAGTCACCCATATGCATCTGCTTTTTGGGAGCTTCCCAGCTCAAGAAAATCCTCAAATTCCTGCAGGACTTGTCACATGCCTGTGGATTGAGTCGATATTCTGAACAATGTAACCCCAACGATGAAGTTAATTTTGGCGACCTGAGTCGTGAAGCTACAGAGGAGATTCTTCTTGATGGTGAAGATTCATGTCTTCTTCTAGATGAAAAATTGCTTGGCACTGAGTGCATCCAAGATAAGTTTATGGACTCAGCATTGAATGATGGAAATAACGTGTCTTCTGGTGCGGATAGATTTCTTTCGTGGATCTTCACAGGACCCTCTAGCGGGGAACAAATTGTTTCATGGATGCGCACAAAGGAAGAGAAAACAAATCAAGGACTGGAGATCATGCAGAATCTTGAGAAGGAGTTCTGTCACTTACAGAACCTCTGCGAGAGAAAATGTGAGCACTTAAGCTACGAGGGAGCGCTGCAGACTGTTGAGGACCTATGTCTTGAAGAAGGCCGGAAGAGAGAGACTTCAGCAGATTTTACCCATGAAAGCTATGAATCTGTGCTGAGAAGGCAAAGAGAAGAGCTAAATGAGAGCGACCATGAATTGGTGTTTGTCAGTAATAGGTTTGAGTTAGAAGCTATAACAAATGTTTTGAAAGATGCAGAATCTCTTAACCACAATCAATATGGATATGAAGAATCATATGCCTGCACAAGTTCGCAGCTATGCGATCTGGAGTCTGGTGAAGCTGATGAATGGGGGATGAAGGATTCTTTACATGAGGCTGATAGTTTTATAGAGATTGCGATCCAGAAACAAAAAGAGCAGTTGTCTGCAGAGGTAACATTTTCTATCTATACGCGACATGACTGAGATAATTAATAACTGATGTCTCCTAAACTAATACTCTGTACGTCTATTATCACAGCTTAGCAGAATCGACGCGCGAATGATGCGGAATGTTACTGGGATTCAGCAATTACAGCTAAAGCTTGGACCAGTTTCCTTCAATGATTATCAGATAGTATTGTTACCTTTGGTGAAGTCCTACATGCGGGTAACTATCTAAATCGTTAGACCTTGTTACTTTTTCTACCATCTGGTTGCAGTGTAATTTCAGGTTCGAAATGACATTTTCATTTTAATCATTACCTTCCTCTCCCTCTCTCTCTCTCTCTCTCTCTCTCCAGGCACATTTGGAGGCATTGGCAGAGAAAGATGCCACTGAGAAGTCTGATGCTGCAAGAGAAGCATTTCTTGTTGAGCTCGCCCTTGATTCTAAGAAGGAGTCTCGAGGAAGAAATGATAACTCTAAGAACACGCAGGAAAAGTCCAAGGATAAGAAAAAGATGAAAGACACCAAGAGACAGAAGGATTTGAAGGTTTGAACTAATCTGTTGTCTACTATTTCGCTATTTCTTTTCTATATTTGTAACAAGCTTTAATGTTTTGTTATAGGCTACTATTGGAAACACCCATCGATTCAATGTTGACCACAGGTGAAGATTTTTTCTGTACAAATTTTTTAGTTACGATGGTCGGAGCGGAAATCTTTCATTCTGAAAATGTAGGTGGTAAATAATCTGTGGTTGATGTTTTCTTGTTCCAGCCTTTCTCCGGTTGCATCTCTTGGTGATCATTCAGAGGCTGACGTTGTTTCTGAAGCTGTGGAAGCCTTAAAAGAACAGGAAGAGGAAGACAGACGCCGAATAGAGCTAGAGGAAGAAGAGAGAAAGCTTGAAAGTTCTCTAGAGTATCAAAGAAGAATTGAGAATGAAGCCAAGGAGAAGCACATGGCAGAACAACAAAAGAAATACAGTTCAGTTCCCATGAATGTTGTAAAGGCAGTGTATAATGTTTGCACAGATGATTTAGATTTAAGAGACCAAGAAAAATCCATAAGTCAGGTAACCATAGAATGCCAAGGTTGCGGAGCTGTGGTGTTTGAATCATCACTTGAAATTAATTACTGGGTTTCTTTGCTTTACCAGGAGAACTGTATTCAATGGAATGGACAACTTGATGACTTTGAAGGAACCAAATTGAATACGAATGGTATTTTTCCGTCATCAAATCATTATGTGATTTCTGATACTGCAAAGGTGCAGGATGTAAAAGGCCTAGAAGGTTACCACTTGTCTTCGAAATTTAAACTATGAGTCTCCCTTCTAAGGCACTTATATTTTTTTTTTGTGTTGCAGTAGTTTCTAATGGCATAGCTACTCAAGCTGTCGTTTTCCAATCTGATCAACGCACCGGGAGGAGGGGTAGACGCCAAAAAGCTTCAAACAAGTTAGTTGATGGAAAATATCAGGTCGCACCTTCTGCAACTGAGAATAGTAAATCTCAGTGGTCAGGCACCAACGGTGAGAGACAATCTGAAACTCTACATAGCAATGGTGGTAAGTCTTTTGTTTTCCTTTTTTGTCCTCGATATTTCTGTCTCATGTTTTCAAAGCATTGATAGTTGTGATCTGGAGATGATCTGATTTGGATCTAGATTTGTTTTCCTTAGCTTACTGATTTTTCAAACTTGAATGCTAGTTGCGATTGGGAAAAGACCATTTAAGACACTAGTGTAACTGCTTTATCTGTTAACACTTATAGTTCAAAATTAGATTTGTTAAAACTGATTCCACTATAACTAGTGTATTTTTATTTTTGTTTTTCTGTCAACTATGAATGATAGTATAATATTGATTTTTAGCAATGGTTTTCCATCCTTCATCTTGCATTCATTAATTTATTCTGGTGTTGTAGATGTGGGAAAAAAGACATTAAGACAATTACAAGCTGAAGAGGATGAAGAAGAAAGGTATCAAGCTGACATTAAAAAGGCAATGCGTCAAAGCCTTGGTAAATTTTCAAACATACCTGTTTATATATTTTCTTACAGTAAACTTTTGCTATATTTTGCTATATTTTGCTAAGTGGCCCATTTCGTGACTATTGTCTAACTGACTGTGTTTTATTGTGTATGCCACTTCTCTCCGTCTCAGGACACATTCTTTTATCTGATTAGTGTATATGTCTTAAAGTATTTTTTTCTACATGTTTTACTTATGCCAACAGCTGCTACCTTTCTTTTTATTTTCATCATATTGTTCTTGGGGTGACAAAATTTCCTGATACGGACTATCTGACACAAACTTTTTGTTTCAACCCAGACGTGTACCAAGGAGGTAGAAATATGCTGTCAAGTTTTTGGGCACCTCTGGAAGTAAACAATGATGTCACAATGGAGTCTCAGAGCACAACCGGAGTTGCCATATTTGGCACAGGTCTTCAGAATGAAGTTGGTGAATACAATTGCTTTTTGAATGTTATCATACAGGTATCCTTCATTTTTCATAAACTGTTTGATTCTCGGGTATTAGTATCTATTAATATCCAGTTTAAAAGACTTCACTTTGCTGAAATATAATTTGTTTTTATCTCAGTCTCTATGGAATCTGGAGCTGTTTCGGGCTGAGTTCTTACAGAGTTCAACACTAGAGCATCATCACGTGGGAGATCCTTGTGTTGTCTGCTCATTGTATGAGATTTTTACTGCTTTAAGCGCTGCATCGATTGAAACACAAAAAGAACCTGTGGCACCTTCGTCTCTCAGGATTGCTTTGAGTAATTTGTATCCACATAGCAATTTCTTCCAAGAGGTAAAAGAACTATTTCTGGTTTTAAATGTTTATCCTAATGCAGACTAAGCTTTCATTTCATCAATGAGCCTAAACTTTGGTGTCATATGGTGGACAGGCTCAGATGAACGATGCTTCAGAAGTACTGGATGTGATCTTTGGCATCCTTCATCGCTCATTTGCTGAAAGCTCAAGCGTGTCTGACACGGAATCTGCTGAAAGCAACAGTACGGGTTCATGGGACTGTGCCAACCGCACATGTATTGCTCATTCGCTGTTTGGAATGGATATTTTTCAGCAACTGAATTGCGACAGCTGTGGGCTAGAGTCCAGGCATTTGAAGTATACTTCCTTTTTCCATAACATCAACGCTAGTGCCCTACGCACCATGAAGGTATCATACAAGTGTTCATTAGACTTGAGTTTTCACATATTATTTTAGATAACTCACTGTTGTTTTGACGCCTTACAGGGTACATACGCTGAGAATTCGTTTGGCGAACTTCTAAATCTTGCTGAGATGAACCATCAACTACCCTGTGATCCCGAAGCTGGTGGGTGTGGGAAACCCAACCATTTCAACCATATTCTTACCACTCCACCACATGTTTTTACTACAGGTAAAACTTATTTGGATTCTGATTATTGCAAACTTTTTTAGATCTCTGATATTCGTCTTATTTTGGGGTGGCAGTTTTAGGGTGGCAAAATACATGTGAGTCTGTAAAAGACATATCAGCTACTCTTGCATCCTTGAATACCGAGATAGACATCAGCAACTTGTACCGTGGTCTGGACCCTAAGAACACATATAACCTAGTCTCCGTGGTATATATTTCTTCTTCTTTACTGTCACATTACCAGAAGAGTTGTTTCAACGTTGAAACCAACTGTACTTTGCATTTTCCTTGTTTGATTTCTAAAAACCTCAAGGTAACGTTGTTCTTTTGCTGTTTCTGCAACTCCAGGTTTGTTATTATGGACAGCATTATCATTGTTTTGCATATAGTCATGAGCACAATCAATGGATCATGTACGATGACAAAACCGTCAAGGTAAGACTATCAATATACTTTAGAGTATTCAGGCAGATACACTCGTCGACATCATCACCGATTTATGTAATATCGTCAGGTAATCGGTAGCTGGAGTGATGTACTTTCTATGTGTGAGAGAGGACACTTGCAACCACAGGTTCTTTTCTATGAGAAACGGTAAAGAGAAAAGGAAAAAAAAAGAAAGGAAAAAAAGAGAAAGGAAAAAAAAAGAAAGGAAAACAGACCAAGTAGAGTTCTGTTGATACAGTGTAGGAGGTCTCTTAAGTACATACTACAAAGGAAGTAAGTACTTGTTTTTTTGACAGTCAGAGCGAAAAACTCGAGAGTAAAGAATGTGATTTACTCATCAATGGTTATAAGAGGATGGGGAAGAAGATTTTGTTTTTAAGATTAGGTAAGAATGTTTTCAGTGAAAGAGGTAGAAAATCTCATGTAATTTTCTTGGTTAAATCATTTTCTAAGGATTACATGTTCATACAAATCTTTTCAGTCTTCTTTCTCGTTGGCCATCACTATTGATCATATGATTATACATATATATTTATCTTAACAACTAATTAAATCCTCCATGAGAAAAATGAAACGCTTTGGGAAGGAGATATGAAGAAGAAAATTAAACTGTATAGCAAGTGTCAGAAAAAGGCAAGGTAGATGAGTTGAATGCTTTGATACCATAGCTACAACTTCAGATTTCTCCACTCTATGCAATGAAGGTTCTTTTCAGAGTTTACTTGATTGATTTTGTAGACCGAGTTATAGGATGGTCAAAAGCCTAAACCAGCCTTTCGATATACCTTTCGAATCCGGTATTGACTGCCAAAAATCTTTTATTTGTACTTTTGCATTTAAGGCTATCCAAGTTAGATATATCATATATGATAAGTATATCCATAGTATTTAATGTTATTCACGCACCATATATAAGTCTAAGTGAGTGGGAGTAGTCAATGATCAACATAAAAGCTTTCAAAAGATATATTCATCGAATCAGAATAATCTATGGTAAGCTACTAAGCTTGCTTTAAGGAATTCATAATTCGCATTACTAACCCGAAATCAGGTATTGATGGTGTAAAAACATTCAATAAACACTTGGAGATCATGTACCGTTTTAATAATTACGGACCACAAAAGCGTTAATAAAGCTATGAATGGTTGGAGTTTTTTAAAGTGGTTTTTAGATTATAGATTTAGGTTTTTAGATTATAGATTTTGGTTTTTAGATTTTGCGAAAAAGAGAAAATAAAATTAATAGGATATGAAAAAAATATCATTCAATCGAGACTAAAAATCTCATCAAAGTAGGTTTTTGGTTTTTGGTTATAAATTTACAAAAACCATTCTTTATTTTCGAGAACAATAATTTTGATTGACTAATTAAATATTTTTGGAAAATTAAAAACTAAAAACCATCTAACAACTAGTACGATTCAAGGCCTAAAAGTTATACCGTCTTAACAATTACCAATCACAAAAGCGGTAAATGAATTTGAAACACAAAATCCAGTTTTTAGAATTATGTCACTCACTAAAACAAACTTTATGAAAAAAAAAACTAAATTATAATACGACCACAAGTCCATATTTGGTCCGTTTGGCCCAAAAGCCGCTTCTGGCGATACTTTTAGTTCTTTTATACCGTTATTTCTTACCATTACTTTATACCATTTTTAATTATTTCGCTAACCGCTCTTTCTTCCCGCTCAATAAAATGTCCAGTTGGTAAACTGATTAGTACACTAGTGTTACCATAAATTTGGATGATTTGGCTAATTGGGTAAAATGAAATGAATGTTAGTCTCTACATATATTTATATTGTTCTCGGACCGTCAGGGTGTAGGCGCATGTAAACTTTCATTTAAGTCTGTAGCCACAAGGGTTTTTAAAAATAATATTCAGCCACATGGAAAGTTTGTTTTCGAGTTATAGCCACATAAACATGGATTTTCCGTTGACTTTGACGGTTCCGTTAAGCAGATTGTCTTAACCACTAACATAAGCGTTTGGACCAGAAAGAAATTGAAATCAATTTGGTAAACTATGAACCGAAGCTAACAAATAAACCAACACACCGATTTCAATCTCAATTTATCCCCAATTTCTATTTCTCTTCTCTCTCGACGACGAACCCTAACTTTCAAAAAAAAAAAAAAATTCATCTCCAATTCTGGGATTTCGCTGCTTTAAAGATACATTCTTCTTTGTCTTTTTATTCTGTGTATTCGATTTCTCTGATTTCGGATTCAATTGTGTGTGTTTGTGGAGTTAAGATTCGGATCAAGAATCATGAGCCACTTATCCTCGGCTTCGAGTGGGATGACATCTGGAAGGGCTCGAGGACGCAACCATGGGATAGCAAATGCGTGTTGGTGTGGTGATTCAGTAACAGAGTTCATAGCTAAATCTGATGCAAATCCGGGTAGAAGATTCTATCGATGTTTGTTTGCTGCTACTCGAAAGCTAAAGATAGATGGTTCCCATGTTTTCAAATGGGTTGATGAGGCTTTGGAAGAAGAAAAAACAATGGTGGATAACAAAGAAAATAAATTCAAGGAAGAGGTGAAGGCTATGCAAGAGATCATCACCCAAAGCTTAGAAAATGGGAAAAAGATGATTGAGAAGATGGAAATGGATTTGGAGGAGAGGCTTATTGAAATGATTGAAGTTAAAATGTTGGATACCAAAATGAGATTATGGAAGAGTGTGTGTCTTGTTGTTGTTATTGGATGCATCATCATCATAGGATGTAGCAAGCTTGTAGGTGTGTGAAAAAGATTTGATCTTATTTAGTATGTGTCTTGTTGTTCTTGTTGTTTTGAAAAAAATGAGATTAAGAGTCAAACCATCACATTTAAGTGTACCAAAAATGACAATATAACATGTTCACAGATCAATCCGAAACAAAAAACAAAAACCAATCTGAAACAAAAAACAAAAACCAATCCGAAACAAAAAACAAAAACCAATATTCAAATTCACCAATCTTCTACCTAATCCACCACCTGTGACATGGGCTGCGTAGATTGCGTCTCTAAAGCTTCAACCTGATTCTGCAACCACCAATTAAATAACCCGAGTCATCATAAACCAAGTAACATCATTTAAGACATGATTAAGGATACATTTTTTGCTCTTTTGCCACATAATCTAACATTATGACCAGCTTGTCCACATTTTTTGCAATGCATTGTCCGCTTCTTGTAAGTATCTGTAGCTGCTTCACCTGTATCCACTTGCTGCTCCTTATTCTTTCTGCTCATCCTCTTCTTCTTGTTCTTCTTTGGATGGAGACTCGTTTGCACCTTTAATGCTTTTCTGGAGCTTCTTCTTCTTCTTCTTAGACCTTTGTTGGTCAGCTCGTAGAGTAACCAATGTTACGTCACTTGTAGCCTAATGACCTGGTTCTCTAAGCGGGTTGATACTGTCAGCATAGAGGTCTTTCAAGCGTTCTGTGAGAAACCAATCATTCACATAATCATATGGATTAAGTGTCTTCTTCAACATCACTCCATAGGCATGCTCACATGGTATTCCAAAAATTTGCCACTTGCAACACGAACACGTCTGATTATTCAAGTCTACATTCTCATAGTCATAACCAAGCTGAACCTCATACTTACCACTAGTACCAGGATAAAGAATGCAATCTGAAGCATCTTTATGTTCTGCATCAAGAAATTGATGCCCATAAGCTGTATACTTACCTCCCCATCTGTTTGCAGCAATGGATCTCTCTCGTATATGAACCATTGCTAGTCTTCTGATGGTCTTCAGGATTGGCATGAAAGGCTTTTCTCTGGCTGTCACAATACTGCTGTTGAATGAATCAACTGAGTTGTTCTCCATATCTTCATAAAACTTCCCATCAATCTTGTAAAAGGCTATGCACCAAGTCTCTGGCTTCCTCTTCAGTACCTCAATATAAATACCTATATCATAAGTTTCAATTCTTTTCAAGTTCTTTTTAAACTGTGTGCTGCTGTAGCTCTATGCTAATTGCCTAATCAGCATCTTCATGTCCATCTTTTTTTCCAGTCTGTGCCTTGATGTTTCCGTAAATGTATTGCACACATTTCCTATGCTCAATAAATGGCGTCTCTATCTCCACAGAATTGATCAGTCCCTGTACCACAATAATATTCAAGACAACTTTATAAAGCAAAGTTAATCATAGATAAGCTAATAATCAATACCTTTTGTCTATCAGAGATTAAGATGTAACCATCTCCATCTTTCAAATCCAAATCCTGCTTCAATAATCTCATAACCACAACCAATTGTCCTCATTCTCCACTTTCACCACAGCCCATGCTATTGGATAGATCTTGTTTTCAGCATCTCGACCTTGAGCAACCAACAACTGCCCTGAGAAGGTACTTCTAAGGAAAGTACCATCAACTATAATGATTGGCTGATATGCTCTCTTTCACGAGTCTCTGAGTTTGTGGAAGCACACATAAAACCTATCAAATAGATCTTCACCATTTGGCCCTAGAATTGTATCAAGTGACACAGTTGATTGCGGGTTTGTTTCAGTGATCTTATTGCAATATCCACATATATTTGCAAACTGGATTTCGTGTTTCTTTTCGATCCACTTGAGTGCTTTCTTCCTTGCTTTTTGACACTGATTTCTTGTCACATATATTTGCCACTGATCCTTGATA
This sequence comes from Cardamine occulta, assembly GCA_028015245.1. Taxonomy (NCBI): domain Eukaryota; kingdom Viridiplantae; phylum Streptophyta; class Magnoliopsida; order Brassicales; family Brassicaceae; genus Cardamine; species Cardamine occulta. The sequence goes on along the minus strand of CM051378.1, from coordinate 14,373,104 downwards.
ACAATTTGTATCAACATAGGCTTCCATAATTTCGGATCTTCTCTAATATTGTCTAAGAACAGCACAACTATCACTGGATCTGTGAACATCTGACATCCTCCATCCCTGTTACATGTATGATAACCTCTAACACAAAATCTATTAAATGATGTTACCTCCCATTTGTTCCTTCTTGTTTGCAAAGCACAATAAATCCTCCACTCACATCCAGCTATAGCACACATATACTCTAGATTAGTTTTATCCCACCTGCTATGTTTGATGTTGCGGCCTTCTGTCAGAGCATAATCCAAGATAGCCTCTTTGAATGCTGCACCACTGTCAAACACTTGACGATAGTACAATTTTCCATCTCCTCTTCTTCTGATCCGGTGTCTTCTAGTTCCACGGGGTTCAACAACCACTTGCACTTCTTCATTCGCATTCTCAGCCTCAGTGTCGCTATCAGGACACACATTATGTTGGATAGAAAGTTCATCCCTAAAATGAGCAACATCATTCTCTATTTCTAATCGAAACCTATCCAACATTTCATCTTCATCGTCAGAGTCAGATTCCTCTTCAGAACTCGTTGAATTATCACACCCCTCAACACTTTCGACTGAGGAAGCAGAATCAGGGTCGTCGGGATCACTTTCCTCTTCCAACATCCGCATGTATCGCTCTCTCTCTGAATCGTTAAAGTCCTCGGTACTATCACAAGAAGAAATTTAAGAATTGACTCAGAAATTCAATACAAAATTACACTCAGTCAAAAATTCGACAAAAAACTTAAAATTGAACTCGATAACAAATTTCTTACCTCATTTTGCAGCTTCGGTCGATGTAACGACAGCCTCTCTTGATTTTTTTTCTGGGTTCACGAAGAGAGTCGAAGACGAGAGAAAAAGTTAGGGTAAAGAAATAATTGATTTGGGGATTTTGGGATTATATTGGGGTTAGATCGGTTTACTGTTTTTAGTGTGAGTTACTTCTTTCTAACCCAAAATAAAACATTGAAAATTAGATTTTGTTTCAGAAAACGCTTCTGTTAGTGGTTAAGGCAATTTGTTTAACGGAACCGTTAAAGTCAATGAAAAATCTACATTTATATAGCTATAACTCGAAAATAAACTTTCCGTGCGGCTAAATATTGTTTTTAAAAACCCTGAAGACTACAAACTTAAATGAAAGTTTTCATGGCTACTACACCTCGACGGCCTTACTGTTCTCACACAATAGTATTTAACTATTTATATTGAACCGGTGTGTAATCGCAGCGTAAATCCATTTTCGGTTTAATGATTTTCGGCTTTGTCTTTGTACTCAACTGAGCGACAGAGCACAACAACGACACTTCTTCTTCTACTCTTCCCTCACCAACTCTCTCCGTTGATCCTTCGCCGTAATCTTTGAGGCTACACCGTCTGTTGACTGTAATTTTAATTTCCGATTTGAATTTCTTTACACATTTGGTGGGGCGTGTACATATATATACACACACGCGTGTACATATCTCCTTCATGCCGATTCAATTAGGGGTTTTGAACTGAATCGTGGATGGGTCAGAAGAAGAAAACCCCCGCTCCTCGCTCCAAACAATCGCCGTCTTCCGTTACGACGGCGTCAGCGGCAGCGGCAGAGGTGGAGCCGTCTGAGATTTCCGCTTGTACCTTGTTTGAGGGAGGATTTTCCGGACCGGAGCCGATGGATTCGGCTGTGATCAAGCTGGAGTGTGAGAAGGCACTGACGTCATTTCGGAGGGGGAGCTACAACAAAGCAATTCGTCTCATAAAGGATTCGTGCTCTCGCCACCGAGACTCTGCCCTAATCCATCGTGTTCAGGGAACTCTGTGCGTGAAGGTTGCTTCTGTCTACGAAGATCAAGCTACGAAACAGAAATATCTTCGGAATGCAATTGAATCTGCTAGAAAAGCTGTGGAGCTTTCTCCCAACTCGATTGAGTTTGGTCATTTCTATGCCAACTTGCTTTACGAGGCAGCCAACGACGGGAGAGAATATGAGGAGGCTGTGCAAGAGTGCCATCGTGCTCTTTCCATTGAAAACCCTATTGATCCTGCTAGAGAGAGTCTGCAGGATGAGAATCAGCATAAGATATTGACACCTGAGGCTCGAATTGCTCAGGTGCAGGACGAGCTTAAGTCACTCATACAGAAATCTAACATTGCTTCATTGTCCACTTGGATGAAACACCTGGGAAATGGTGATGAGAAGTTTCGGTTTATTCCCATTAGGAGAGCGGCTGAGGATCCTATTGAGAGTAACTTGACTCAGACCAAGAGGCCAAATGAGATTCAAAAAGCTACCAAGACTCTTGAAGAGAGGAGGAAGGAGATTGAAGTTAGAGTGGCTGCAGCTAGGTTGTTGCAGCAGAAGTTAGAGTCTCCCCCTTCGGAGAATGGTGGAACTGTTAACGACAAGGGATCAGATGCAACTCTAGGAACGGGGCAGAGAAGCGGGGAAAGGAGAAAGCATGGAAATGCAAGGAAAAGTGGCTCCACAGCTGATAAAAGGGATCGGGTTAGGTCATACTGGGAGTCTATGAGCAAAGAGATGAAGAAAGAGTTGCTTAGAGTTAGGATTAGTGATCTTAAGAGTCCCTTTATTGCTTCAAAGGATGGGCAAGCAAATGAAATTATAAGTGAAGCACTGTCTTTTTGTGAAGCCAGTAAGACTTGGAGGTTCTGGGTTTGTTGCCGATGTAGTGAAAAGTTCTTGGATTATGAGGCTCATATGCTGCATATTGTGCAGGAGCACCTGGGTAACGTGTTACCTAAGGTGCAAATGGTTCTGCCTCAAAGTGTCGACAGCAAGAATATTGATATGCTTCTTAATTCCCCATGGAAACCATTGGATCTCTCTGCTGCGTTGAAGTTGCTTTGTAGTCAGAAGAAAATCCAAAATTCTGAGTTTAATGAGTTTCACTCCGGTGATAATTTGGAAGATGGCGATGACTGCTTCAAGGATGCATGGAATGATACTACACCAGAGAAAGAAAACCGTGGAGACGCTTGCAACAGTTGTGATGAAAACGAATCTGAAGAGGATAAGCTGTTGATTCCATTTCCTCTTCCTGATGAATGGCCTATACTTGATGACCCCGAACGTTCAAAGCTCCTTGAAAAAATCCGTGCAGCCTTTGAGCTACTTATCAGTCACAAATACTTAGCTGTCAGCCATCATGATAAGGTGATACAATTTACACTGGATGAACTCCAGAATCTAGGCTCGGTTTCGAAGTTCTTAAATGGTGGTTTGAAGCAGTCGCCCATGTGCATCTGTTTTTTGGGAGCTTCCCAGCTCAAGAAAATCCTCAAATTCCTGCAGGACTTGTCACAGGCCTGTGGATTGAGTCGATATTCTGAACAAAGTAACCCCAATGATGAAGTTAATTTTGGCGACCTGGGTCGTGAAGCTACAGAGGATATTCTTCTTGATGGGGAAGATTCATGTCTTCTTTTAGATGAAAAATATCTTGGCACTGAGTGCATCCAAGATAACTTTATGGACTCAGCATTGAGTAATGGAAATAACGTGGTATCTGGTGCGGACGAATTTCTTTCATGGATCTTCACAGGACCCTCTAGCGGGGAACAAACTGTTTCATGGATGCGCACAAAGGAAGAGAAAACAAATCAAGGACTGGAGATCATGCAGCTTCTTGAGAAGGAGTTCTGTCACTTACAGAACCTCTGTGAGAGAAAATGCGAGCATTTAAACTATGAGGGAGCACTGCAGACTGTTGAGGACCTTTGTCTTGAAGAAGGTCGGAAGAGAGAGATTTCAGCAGAATTTACCCATGAAAGCTATGAGTCTGTACTGAGAAGACGAAGTGATGAGCTAAATGAGAGTGACCAGGAATTGGTGTTTATCAGTAGTAGGTTTGAGTTAGAGGCTATAACGAATGTTTTGAAAGATGCAGAATCTCTTAACCACAATCAATTCGGATATGAACAATCATATGTCTGCTCAAGTTCGCAGCTACGTAATATGGAATCCGGTGAAGCTGATGAATGGGGGATGAAGGATTCCTTACATGAGGCTGACAGTTTTATAGAGATTGCGATCCAGAAACAAAAAGAGCAATTATCTGCTGAGGTAACCCTTTCTATCTTTATGCAATTCGACTGAGATAAGTAATAACTGCCGTTCTCCTAAACTAATACACTGTACTTGCCCTATCACAGCTTAGCAGATTCGACGCCCGAATCATGCGAAATGTTACTGTGATTCAGCAGTTAGAGCAAAAGCTTGGACCAGTTTCCTCCAATGATTATCAGATAGTATTGTTACCTTTGGTGAAGTCCTACATGCGGGTAAGCATCTAACTCTTTAGAGCTGGCTATTTTGTCTTTCATCTGGTTGCAGTGCACTTTCAGGTTCTAAATGGCAATTTCTTTTTAATCTCTACCTCTCCCTCTCTGTCTCTCATTCGCCAGGCACATTTGGAGGCATTGGCAGAGAAAGATGCCACTGAGAAGTCTGATGCTGCAAGAGAAGCATTTCTTGTTGAGCTCGCCCTTGATTCTAAGAAGGAAACTCGAGGAAGAAATGATAACATAAAGCACACACAGGAAAAGTCCAAAGATAAGAAAAAGTTAAAAGACACCAAGAAACAGAAGGATTCGAAGGTTTGAACTAATCTGTTGTCTACTTTTTCTTTATCCTTTGTCTATATTTGTAACAAGCTTTAATGTTTTGTGATAGGCTACTATTGGAAACAACAATTGCTACAATGTTGATTCAGTTGAACACAGGTGAAGATTTTTCTGTACAATTTGTTTTAGTTAAAATGGTGGAAGCCTTGTTGGTGGTTAATAATCTGTCGTTGATATACTTGATGATTTCTTGTTCCAGCCTTTCTCCGGTTGCCTCTTTTGGTGATCATTCAGAGGCTGACGTTGTTTCTGAAGCTGTTGAAGCCTTAAAAGAACAGGAAGAGGAATACAGACGTCGAATAGAGCTAGAGAAAGAGGAGAGAAAGCTTGACAAAACTCTAGAGTATCAAAGAAGAATTGAGAATGAAGCCAAGGAAAAGCACATGGCAGAACAGCAAAAGAAATACAGCTCTTCAGTTCCCATGAATGTTGCAAAGGCAGTGTATAATGTTTGCATAGATAATGTAGTTGATGATTTGGATTTAAAAGACCCAGAAAAATCCATAAGTCAGGTAACCATAGAATGACAAGGTTGTGGAGGTGTGGTTTTTGAATCATCACTTGAAATTAATTACTGGGTTTCTTTGCTTTACCAGGAGAACTGTATTCAAAGAAATGGACAACTTGACGACGTTGAAGGAACCAAAATGAATACGAATGGTATTTTCCGTCATCAAATCATTATGTGATTTCTGATACTTGTCTTCGAAATTGAAAGTATGTGTCTGCTGACCCTTCCGAGGCACTTATATTGTTTTTTGTGTTGCAGTAGTGCCTAATGGCATATCTAGTCAAGCTGGCGTTTTCCAATGTGATCAACGCACCGGGAGGAGGGGTAGACGCCAAAAAGCTTCAAACAAGTTAGTTGATGGAAAATATCAGGTCGCACCTTCTGAGACTGAGAATAGTAAATCTCAGTGGTCAGGCACGAACGGTGAGAGACAGTCTGAAACTCTATATCTCAACGGTGGTAAGTCTGTTTTTCCATTTTTGTCCTTGATATTTCTGTCTCATGTTTTTAAAGGATTGATAGTTGTGATGTGAACTTGACTGTTAGATGCGTTTGGGAAAAGACCATTTAAGACACTAGTGAAACTGCTTAACGTTCACAATTAGATTTGTTAAGACTGATGTCACTGTAACTAGTGTATTTTGATTTTTTCTTTTCTGTTAACTATGAATGATAGTATTTGCATATTGATTTTTAGCAATGGTTTTCCTTCCTTCATCTTGCATTCAATCATTTATTCTGGTGTTGTAGATGTGGGAACAAAGTCATTAAGACAATTACAAGCTGAAGAGGATGAAGAAGAAAGGTATCAAGCTGACCTTAAAAAGGCAGTGCTTCAAAGCCTTGGTAAGTTTTCAAACATCCCTGTATGTGTTATTGTCTCACTGTCAACTTTTTCCGATTGTTTGATAAGTGCCCTTTTGTGACTGGAAACGTCTTTTGTTTGACGAATGGTTATATTGTTATAGCACTTCTCTGCATCTCAGGATACATTCTTTTTACCTCACTCTTGCAGGCATATTTCTTTTATGTCTTAAACTCTATTTTCTCCTGTTTTATTTATGCCGGCAGGTGCTACCTTTTTTATTTTCATCTTATTTTTCTTTGCTATTTTTGGGGTGACAAAATTTCCTGATATGAAGCTTCTGACACCGGAACTTTTTGTTTCAACCTAGACGTGTACCAAGGAGGTAGAAATATGCTGTCAAGTTTGAGGACACCTCTGGAAGTAAACAATGATGGCGTTTTATCTGATGTCACAATAGAGTCTCGGAGCTCAACCGGAGTTGCCATATTTGGCACAGGTCTTCAGAATGAAGTTGGCGAATACAATTGCTTTTTGAATGTTATCATACAGGTTACCTTCATTTCTCATAAAATATTTGATTTCAGGTATCGGTATCTGTAATTTCTAGTTTAAGGGTTTTCTATTTGCTGAAAGCTATTACGTTTCGTTTTGATCTCAGTCTCTATGGAATCTGGAGCTATTTCGGGTTGAGTTCTTGCGGAGTTCAACACTAGAGCATCATCACGTGGGAGATCCTTGTGTTGTCTGCTCATTGTATGAAATTTTTACTGCTTTAAGCACTGCTTCGACTGAAACACGAAAAAAACCGGTGGCTCCTTCATCTCTCAGGATTGCTTTGAGTAACTTGTATCCAGATAGCAATTTCTTCCAAAAGGTAAAGGAATTGATCTCTGGTTTTAAGTGTTTATCCTAATACAGAGTATGCTTTTGTTTCATCGAGGATCCTAAACTTGGGTGTCATATGGTGGACAGGCTCAGATGAACGATGCTTCAGAAGTATTGGCTGTGATCTTTGACTGCCTTCATCGCTCATTTGCTCAAAGCTCAAACGTGTCTGACACAGAATCTGCTGATAGCAACAATACAGGTTCATGGGACTGTACCAACCGCACATGTATTGCTCATTCTCTTTTTGGAATGGATATTTTTGAGCAACTGAATTGCTATAGCTGTGGACTGGAGTCCAGGCATTTGAAGTACACTTCCTTTTTCCATAACATCAACGCTAGTGCCCTACGCATCATGAAGGTATCATACAAGTGTTCATTAGACTTTGGTTTTCACATATTATTTTAGATATCTCACTGTGGTTTTGCTCCACTTTACATCTTACAGGTTACATGTGCTGAGAATTCATTTGTCGAACTTCTAAATCTTGTTGAGATGAACCATCAACTACCCTGTGATCCCGAAGCTGGTGGGTGTGGGAAACACAACCATATCAACCATATTCTTACCACTCCACCACATGTTTTTACTACAGGTAAAACTTATTTTGGATTCTGATGAATGCAAACTGTTTCAGATCTCACTGATATTTGTCTTATTTTGGGGATGGCAGTTTTAGGGTGGCAGAACACATGTGAGACTGTAGAAGACATATCAGCTACTCTAGCAGCCTTGAATACAGAGATAGACATTAGCATCTTGTACCGTGGTCTGGACCCTAAGAGCACATATAGCTTAGTTTCCATGGTAGGCATTTCTTCTTCTTCTTCTTCCCTGTGACATTACCAGAAGGATGGTTTTGGACTTGAAAGGTTGTTATTTTTGCAACTCCAGGTTTGTTATTATGGACAGCATTATCATTGCTTTGCATATAGTCATGAACAAAATCGGTGGATCATGTACGATGACCAAACCATCAAGGTGAGATTTGTCAATACAGTAGTAGAATTTGCTGGCAGATAGATACTCTCATCGACATTAATCACGTATTTGATTTAATAATCTTCAGGTAATCGGTAGCTGGAGTGATGTACTTTCAATGTGTGAGAGAGGACACTTGCAACCACAGGTTCTTCTCTACGAGAAACTTTCTCGGTAAATCAAAATGAAGAAACAAAAAAACGGAGTGAAGTTTTGTTGCTACAGTTTAGGAGATCTCCCAAGTACAAACTGCAAAGGAAGTAAGTACATTTTTTTTTGACAATCAGAACGTAAACTCCAGAGATAAGAATGTGATTCTCATGAAGATTACTTTTTTTTTTGGGTTTAAGTGGGTGAATATAAGTGGGTTATAAAAGTATGGGGAAGAAGATTTTGTTTTAAGATTAGAAGAAGAATGTTAGAAGATCTTATGTAGTTTTCTTGGCTAAATCATTACATGTTCATACAAACCCTTGGAAAAAATAAAATAATCGGTTGGTCATATATTTTTTGTTTTGGTTAAACTTCCATGTTTATTTTAAATATGTACACATTCATTTGGGCTGTAATACAGTGATTTGGACAGTAATAGTGTAATACAGCAATTTGATCGCTAGAGAAATTCGATAATTTAAATTAAAACTTGAATAACCTACAAATCTAGACAATTAAAAGAATAATCCAAATAAAATATATTTGCATGGACTTTAGGGTTTCAGGGTTTCTTTTAGTTCAATTAAATATGATCATAGGTGTCGTATGCGACAATAGTTTTTTTCGACTTTTAGATTAGTTGAAAAATATAAATAAATATAGTTTTTTTTGTATTTTAAATTTAGTGATTTTCTTAAATTTTGTGTTATAAATGTGAAATATGGCTATATATATTTATATTTTTCAACTAATCTAAAAAATATTTATCGAAAATATGATAGTGTTGTTTAAAGATAATATTAACTGATTTGAATTTAATTATACTAAAAGATTTTGGAATATATTCAGCAACAGATTTAATGCTCTATAAGTAGTATAGTGTTTTGAATTTCACCTTTAGTATATTTTCAGTGACATTTTCTAATAAATATTTACACATTAAAGATTCAAAACTCAATAACTTTAGTCCTATCCAAAATTCAAACAATTAGAAGTAAGATATTCCTTGGTATATATTATTAAGTAAAAGAAAACACCTATTATTAGAAAACAAAAATTAACTTAAACAATTCAAAATCATAAAAACAAAAAATCTAACCCTTAAGATTCGGTAATTAGTTTAATTTATTTTGAATCATAATCTCTGTTTAACTCAGTCGTCTCCAGACTCAGCAATATCCGCTTTTATATACTAGACTCCTTCTCTTCTTCCTTTCTCATTTTCCAAAAACCATTAACATAACAAAACACAAACACACTTATACTCTTTCAAAATCCTTGTTTCTCTTTTTTTTTTTTTTCCATTCTCAAATCTTTTGATTTCTTCCCATCGAATGAGCCACATAAAACAGATCCACAACGGGTCACTAGAGAGGTTTTTAGATCTTCTCTTGATTGCATTTATAGTTTTTATGACTCTAAAAGGCGGCACAAGCGGGGCTTGTGCCGCGTGCAAGTACCAACGTAGACGTTGCGCTGCTGATTGCCCACTCGCTCCTTATTTCCCAGCAGAACAACCAAAACTCTTCCAAAATGTTCACAGACTATTCGGCGTAAGAAGCATCGTCAAGATCTTGGAAAAACTCGAAGAACCTCAGAAACCAGAAGCCATGAAATCGATCATCTTCCAGTCTTATATCCGCGACCGTTCTCCTGTCCACGGTTGCCTCGGAGTCACGCAACATCTTCAGTACATGGTCATGCTAGCCGAAGAAGAACTCAAAGCTGTCAATTCACAGTTACAATTCTATCGCTCTCAACAACAACAACAAAATGGTCAAACTCAAAACCAAAACCATACTCATACTCAGATGATGATGCATGAGATTGGCGATGACAAGCAGCAAGAAGATGTAACATCGCAACAGCTTGATTTAGGAATGGGATTAACAGTAAACAATAATCATCAAAACAATGGCGTTACACCATTCTTTAGTCCATTACCAGTTTCTGAAACACAACAGCAGCCTCAAATGTCTTATACTTATAGTTGCAGTGAGGTTAATCACAATGGTTTTAGTCCTCCTGCTTATAACACAGATTCTTGCAAGGAGATTCTCAATAACAATGCTAATGCTTGGGGTGGTCTGAATCGGTTTCATTATAACAACGATAATGGATTCGGGAATCAAAATGAGATCAACAAGAGTAATAATGGTGTGATGGCTATACAATCACAGCTTGTTAATCTTCAGATGGCATCAAATCATCAGCAACAAGAGGAAGAAGAAGATGATAATGATTACGATGAGATTCATCAGTTCTTAGAGATCATTGAGGATAGACAATCGTATGCGGATTCGAAAGAAGCTTACGCCTCAAGGTATGTATGAGTTTTTTTTTTTTTTTCTTGTGAAGTAAGAAAATTCTGTATTGAATGATTCTGAGTATTGGTTGTTGCAGCTCCGGTGAAAATTTGAAGGAACAGATTGATGAAATTGGAGAGAATGAATTGAGAAGTGCAGCTACTTGCTTTAGTCTGACAAGTGTGAACTGATTTCTCAATTCATGATCCTAACGAGAGTTGAGCAATGGAGAAGAATCTTGTTTTTTGAATCTACTTGCACTTGTTTCCCATTTTTTATCGGAATTTTGAAATCTTTTTTGTTATCCTTTGGTTGACATTTTATTTTTTATTAGAAGTATACTGCAAACTTTTTTTTTTTTTTAAATAATGAAGTATCAATTTTGAATCTCTTTTAATAGTGTTATTAATTGAACTTAATATTATATTTAGTGTAACATAATTCTACTTGTGTTGTTTTCTTCGTTTTTTATTTAACTATCTTTTAAGGGACGCCACTTCTTTGCAAAAGAGACGAAATGGAGAGAGAGCCACGAGACTGATGATAATGATGCATTACCTCTCGAGAATGTACACACTACTTAGGTTTGGCTTTTAATTCCTTATGAAACTCTAAAATGTTGATTCTGTGATCGGTTCTCCAACCCTATCGATAATATTTCATCTCCATCTCTTCTTCTTTTGATAGATTATTTTTGGTTGGTTTTCTTCTCCAACAACTTGTAATCAGATGGCAGATCGTGTAGGTCACCACTCATATTTTGTCCTGATCCTTGAGTTCTTTTTTAGTTTGCAGTTTTATTCCGACGTGGTTAGGGTCCTTTGTGGAGGCATTGGATGGGTTATTTGATGGAATATATTGGAAAAGGAAATCAAGAGACAATGAAAATTAAGCAAAAAGAAAATCAAGAACCAAAGGAGATTGAACAAAAAGAAAATCGTGAAGAAAAGGCATACAGGGAAAATTAGAAAATATTACAATAGAAATTCACAAATATCCAGCAGTTATGAGGAATGAGATGGAGAAACTGAACCCTAATTCTGAGTAATTTATAGAATAGTTTGTTGAGTTAGACAAGTAAAGGAGTTTGTTTATTACTCGGAGAGAACCAATTGAGAAAAGTAGCTACTTGCCTTAGTCTGACCAGTGTGATTTGATTCTCTCATTCGTAAGCCTGAATACTTATTTTCGGAGAAGAATCTTCTTATTTTCCACTTTGATTCAAATCTTGATTTTTGTTATTTATACCCAAAATATTAACGATTGTAACTTAATTTTAAAATCTATAAAAAGAAAAATTTCAGTCACACTTTTATAGGGATGTATCGAACTAAATATTTGGGAGGATTTGAATCATTTTTATTTATTAAAGTTCTATGAAATTGCAACAGCCAATAGTCACAATCGTTACCTATCAGCCCTATATATATACTCATTATATTGATTTCCTTATATTATTATTATTTTTGTTAAAATTCTATGAAATATTTTTGTTAATTATTTTTGGATTAATTGAGTTTTTTTTAAGATAATATTCAACATAGTATTAGGTGATCAGTTTATATTGGATATTTTTTTTTGTAAAAACTAAATTGATATATACATATATCTTATTAAATAAAGTTTGGTTGCACTCACGAGAGCTTGACATGTGTCAAAATTATAATTAACGAAATCATGACACGTGTCGCTCGATCGATGAGATTTTTATACATGTAAAAATTATTATGTTATTTTTATTTTCCTTAATAGAAAAGGAAAATCAGCAAAAACTAATTAAATAATAAAATAGATAAGTGTAAAAGTTATTATGTTATTTTTATTTTCCTTAATAGAAAAAGAAAACCAGCAAAAAAATATATAGGTTAAATTTTATTAATTTAAAATAAAAATTAAAGATGATGGTGGATAAGAATCAAACGGCAGAAATGAAAAAAAGCTGCAAAAACCAAATATATTCAGGTATAGAGTATGTGATAGAAATATAAATTGAGAGTTGGTGACTAAATGGCTGAGCTAGAAAATGTTGTCGGAAAACGCCTAAAGATAAAAAAAAATAGCGAAAAATTTCGGCGAGTAAAGATGTGAGAAAAAAAATATTCGGTTGAAAACAAATATATGATCTGAACCAGAAGATAGCAGAGACAACAAATATATTGCCGAATGAAAGTCACACGAAGATATGAGCGAGCGCATAGCTACATGTCACTTGATCTATTTTTCTAGATCTCACACATTGCGAAAAAACAAACGATAAAATAAAACCAAAAACGGTCTAGATTTTTAATATGTTGATAATAAAATTGTAATATAAAATTTTTAATTAATTAATTTATGTAGAAAAATAAACTTATGTAAATAATTTTAATGATCACATATTTTCTACTCTTTCTCTAAAGCAGTTTTAAGATATAGCATTAACAATAAACTTTTAGTTTAATATTTTTGTTTAAATTTAATTTATTTTAAAATTTAGAATCTGTCCATCGGACGGATCATAATCTAGTATAATATATATATACATATATACTATAAGTAGTTTACGAAATTTTTTTGATAGGTTTTACTTTACAATTACGTACATTTTAAATTTTATGTTGGAAATAATCTAAGAAAATTTTTAGTAGTTTATTTTCGTCATTTTTATTGACTATTTCTGCTAAAATTGTTATTCTGAATTCAGTTATTTAGCCATTTATTTATATAGCTTATAATTTATCATATTATTTGAGTTTTATTAATCAATAAATTAAAGTATAAATTTTGAATAAAAGTTATTGAAAGGAGAAAAGATAATATAAATTTAAATTAACAGTTTTAGTTTCTACAAAAAAAAGAAGAAGGAAAAAAAACTATAGTAGAAGTGGTTACCAATTGATCCCAGTTAAATAAAGTTAGGGTTTTCTTAGATCTAAAATTTATTTAAAACTTTTATTTTTCAGTTTAGCCCACTTTTATAGTTCTTTTAGTTTTTGAAAATTTCAACAACAATTATATTATGTTTTTAGATATGCCCATGATGGCTAATTTATTTTTAGATCAATAAAAAAAATTTATGAAATAAATTATATTTTGTCGCATTATTTAAATTTGATTAATTAATAATTATATTTGATTATAACATATAATATGATAGTTTGTACAAATTCCTTATGTTTTCATCCGGATTGAACTTGAATATTATATTTAGTGTACCGTAATTCTACTTGTGTTGTTTTCTTCGTTTTTTTTATTTAACTATCTTTAAGGGAGGCCATTTCTTTGCACAAGACACGATGGCTAAAGCTAAATCTGACCTGTCTGAGTGGAGAGAGTTACGAGACTGATGATAATGATGCATACACACTACTCAGATTTGGAAATCTAAAATGTAATGTTGATGATGTGTGGAATCTGGAAGAACCAGTGTTGGAGTAGGCTGGATCTTGAATAAGTTTCATCTCCATCTCTTCTTCTTTAGATGGATTAACTTTGTTTTTTTTTTGTCCAAGAACTTGTAATCAGGTAGGTGGCAGATGGTGTGGCTCACCACTCATATTCGGTCATGATCCTTAAGAGTTCTATTTGGTTTTGTAATTTTGTTACGATGCGTGGAGGCATTGCATAGGGTTTATGAGGGATGAGATGGGTAATGTGAAATGGCTTGGTGGTAAGGTGACTAAGGTCTATATATCCTCAGTTGAGATCCAGTTTTGAGACTGAAGCAACATCTCCCACTTGGGCCATCTTATGTATTGATAGTGAGCTTTGAGAGTGACTATACAGAAGCCTGATTAAAGCTTTAGCAATACCCAAGGATTGGCCGAGATTATGGTGTTTTACTAATAAATCTATTGGCAAGGGACGAGGGAGACTCTGAAGTATGAACCATCTTTCCAATTCCAATGAAGTTAGCCGACGAGGTAGACTTCGGAACACTTTTTTATAACACAAAGCAATAAAATTATTGAATAATTTAAAACCAAAAAAAAATATTATTTAATAACTGTCAAAAAGACAATTGAATAACTGAAATCATTGTGTTGATAAGTGAAACATTTTTACTCATGATAAGTTAAAATCATATGTCAAAATAGTGATGTAACAGAAAATAAACATAAAAGATTATAAGATTTATAAAATTTAGTATTTTATTTTATTTGCAATAAATTTAATTATTTTAACTTTTCTAAATATTGTAATTTTTTTTCTACTAGTTTTAGTTATAATATTTTAAATATCTTTTAAATTATCAGGGTGATTTTTTTAATATCAGGGTAATTTTAACTAGTGATTGTGAAAATATTTTCAAATAATCTGTTAGAAAAGTATTTACACTTAAAAAAAAAATTGAACTAGTTTACATTGATTTTTAGTAAAAATAACAAATATAAATATTCAAATAATAACTACATTTCTGTATAGAATATAACTTTTCTGTTTAACATATGAAATACATAATTTGGATTTTCTGTTCATCATAATCTCATATATTCCAGGTAGTAGAGTATATTATAATAGGATTAGATCAATTATTTCTAATATTAATGAATAAAAAAATTCTATAGCTTTTTTAATTATGTTCTTAGAAACTTTAATAAAAAAACCTATTGAAGCTTTGTCGGCAAATAATTAAAGTTTCTAAGAATATAATTAAAAAATCTATAGAAATTTTTTATTCATTAATATTATAAATAATTGATACTCGATAAATTAATAAACACTATAAAATAATAAAATTTGCTGGTCCCAAGTCAAGCCGGTGTAAAAATAAACAAAAATCGATAAGATAATAAGATAATATTTTTTTTAGAATCTCTATGTAAATATATGGTCCCATTAATAACATAAATTAATAATTATGTAAATTTTCATATATATATATAATATACTTTTAGTATTTTTAATGAATAAATGTGGGTGAAGGAATCAACAAGGATCCGTTGAACATATATACTCTTTTTTTATACAAGAAAAACTAATCTCATCCGAAATCCATTTTCTTTTACTCAACCAACATATATAAACCGAACAGAACAATGCATCGGTGTCTTCTGAAGCACAAAATGCTTCCCTAGAAGTCTTCACCATTCTCACAAATGTTTCAACCACAACCACTAATGAGGTCTTCGCCTCATTCACAGACAACACAACTAATGTCACTCAATCCACACAACTAGCAGCCACTAATGACTAATGAGGCATGTTCCTATTGAAAATGAAGCTGCAACATTCACTGAGGTCTTATCCACCTGGACCACCTCCCAATATGTTTCTTCTCCTTCATGTATTATTCTTCGTTCATCTAAAGCTTTCGAATTCGACGCTATAAATGGAAACAATGCGTGGTGTCCATCTCAAGTGGGAGCAATGAAAATCGCAAATGAAAAAAAAAATGTTAGCATTTTCGTTGGAATATTTGTTTGTAAGTACGTTACAATTTACGTAGACAAAGAAAACAAAATTTACGTTAACATTTAATTTTTGATAAAAGAAAGTTCTGAAGTAAATACAAAATATCGTTTATCTTTCTCTCGAAAAGTTATAAAATCTGTACATTAAAACCAAAAAAAAGAATAAAACCCTAATTATAATTTGGGCTTCAACCATGTGCACGTTTAAAAAAGAGAGGAGATTTTTATATAGCAAACAAAGCAAATGCAAGCCGTAGCATTGCATTTTTCTTATTCCATTAAAATCTTAAATATAAAACAGGACCGGACTTGACAAACCAATCAACATTAACGACATGAGGTAGATGATTGGTATAGCTGAAAAACATAAAAACAATAATACATACATACATGTATATAACATATACTTGGGAACATTCAAATGAGGATTTTGTATTTAGTAAGGCCACTCGCCAACAAAGTTACCGCGAGGATCATAGTTGCAAGTGATAAAGGTTCCTCCATTGTTGCAACTCACTTTTGCACATCCCAAGCTCACCGATTTTTTCCACACAACCTGAGTATAATGGCCGCATACTTTACCCTGAGCACATGTGTTTGAATCATAATCGTAGTCCGATAGCTCGTCCACCCACATGTTAACCGCTTCAACGCCTGACATGGAACCGCCGCTCCAAGCGATGTTTTCTCCATATGGCCCATTCGAATGTTGCAAAGCGCAGTCATCTATACGCTGGTTCGCATAGTCACTGGCATAAGCAGCGACCGTCTCGTCCCAGCTTAAGGGATCCACCCCAACCGCGGCTCGTGCTTTGTTGTGAGCTGCCAAAAAATCTTGAGGACTGTCTTGGGCCTTTAGAGGAACGATGAGAACAAGGAAAATGGTTGTGGCCATGAATAGGCATTGAGATGGGTTTAAGGTTTTCATCTTTTCTTGTTTTTGACGTTTAGAGTTTTTAAGTTTTTGTGGGTTTTAGAAGTGAGGATTGTAGGAGTTATATAGTACTTTGGTATCAGTACTTGTTGAACGTTTAATATTTCCGAAATAATCACTTGTAATTTTTTATGTTAATTTGTTTACCACAAAAATTGTAAAACAATTTACAAACTAATAGTTAGAAAAGTATATATATTTATGCGTTTTGGGCGGTCTAATATAGTAGGCCACTTGATTAAGTGTATATACATATATAATTATCAGAAAGTTCAGATCATTTGGACCTTGATCATGATCTAAAGCTCGATTTACCATATTAATTGGAGTCATATGTGATGCTTTGCATATTTAGATGGCTGATTAAATACCATCACTGGTTATGTGTTAAAACTTAAGTATACACTATACATATGAATGTGTTCGAGTTTTAGGAGAGTTATTTCATGTTCGTATTTGTTATGGATTGAATCGTCCATACATCAATGTATAGGTGATCTTTATGGTGTTGTCCATGTCAAATTTTTATGTTTAAGATGTTAATAGTGGTGTGTAACGATGCTAACACTGATGATTTAGAATATGTGTATAGAAGTCGATCGAGACTAAGAAAACTAGGAAGGACGTACAAAAACATCGAGGAAAAACGTAAAACAATATCATATTTTTTTTGTTTGTTTGTTAAAACAAGTATCATTTTGATCATTTGATTTTTAATTAATACTTTGGAGAAAAACCTTTAACAAAAAAAAATTCATACTTTGGAGAAATGAGGAAACTCTTCAATTAGATGCATAGTTGTTGGAGTTTCACGTTTCTGACTTTGTATTTTCCGACCTACGATGGCCAAATGCGAAATCCCGGACTAAAAATCATGAACAAAAATACGATTAAGAAAAGACGAATACGCGGAGGCGAGATATGATCTCTTTCCTTAATTCTATAAATTTTCCGCAGTGTGGCGGTTTGATGAGATTCTAAATCCCAGAATACAACCGTGTTGAGACTATAATCGGTACACCCGATTATAGAATCTACGAACTATTATCTATGCTATACTCTCAAGACTTATTTAGAAAGAGAGAAGATTGCTGGAAGCTTTGTTTGTGTTGTAATTGAATCTGATGATTTGAGAGAATGAGGTGAGACTTTATTTATAGGAAAGAGTAGGTTGATCCCCAAGGAAGAGATAACCTCTACGAGATTCGCTTTGATCCACAAGAATAAAATATTCTAGGAATATTCTGTCTTGTTTCGCAAGGATAAAAATTCAGAAATATTACAAAAATATTTTTGACTCAATCTAGAATTTTTTAGATTTATCCAGAATTATGCAAAAAATCTTAAGTGAAAATTAATTAAATTGTTAATAAAAATTTATCCCAAAAAATAATCATTTGTGGCCCAAAGGCCCACATTCACCAATACCTAAACCCAAGTCCATCACATCGGTGGCGGGTGTGTATGGTTTTGCATAATGGTGCTCCATCTCTTACTTTCTATCCAATATGGGACATTTAGCCATTTTGATACTTAGTCAAAATTACAAGTATTACAAGCTCTTCAAGCTAACCACCTTGGACTTTATTTCTCATTCAAAATTAACTTCGATTTTGACATGTAACTACACTGAAATAAGAGAGATCAAGGAGAAGAATTTTCTTGTCTGTTTAGAAGTGAACAATTACAAGCTTATATACTCAGAGGAGCGTATCTACTTTCCTAAGGAACCCCCAATCATGAGAGATTAATGTCGCTGAAATATAGAAAGTTGAATGTACAATCCCTAAACATACGGAATATGATTATATACGAAATTATATCCCAACACCCCCCTCAAGCTGGAGCATGAATGCCTAGCTTGGCTCGAAAACTTGCAAATGCGAGCCTACCAAGAGGCTTGGTAAATATATCAGCTAGCTGTTGTGTTGTTGAGACATGTTGAGGAAGCATTGTACCAGCCTGAATATGATCTCGAACAAAATGGCAGTCATTCTCGATGTGCTTTGTGTGTTCATGAAACACATGATTCGTACTGATATATATCGCAGACTTACTATCACAATACATCTTCATAGGCTGATCATGTCGAATGCCAAGTGAGAGAAGCAATCCCTTAATCCATAACCACTCTGAAGCTAGAAAGAACATGGCACAATATTCAGCTTCAGCAGAAGATTTACTAACCGTTTGTTGTTTCTTAGTTTTCCAAGAGACCGGCGACTGACCAAGTTGCACAAAATAACCGGTGATCGATCGCCGAGTAAGAGGACAGCTCGACCAATCAGAATCGCACCAACTCAAGACCTGAAAATCTTTCACTGAATCTATAAGAATACCTTGACCAGGTGTACCTTTCAGATAACGAACCGTACGCAGCACAACCTCCCAATGATCATCACGTGGTTTCTGCATGAATTGAGCCAGAACATGTACACAAAATGCTAAGTCATGACCAGTTGCCGCCAAGTAAATGAGCCGACCAACAAGCCGTCTGTACACAGCTGGGTTAATGAGCAATGGAGAGGTCGACAAGGCTAATCCATGATTCTGTTCTAGCGGAAATGCAGCCGGTTTAGCTCTCAAGAGACCAGTTTCAGAAACAATATCTAAAGCATATTTCCGTTGACTGAGATAAAAGCCACTTTTATTTCGAGATACTTCAATGCCATGAAAGTATTTCAAATTGCCAAGATCCTTCATTTTGAAACAAGTAGCCAAGTAATTTTTGAAAATTTGTAGAGCTGGTACCGAATTCCCTGTGAGAATCATATCATCAACATAGATGAGTAAATTGATCTGTATTCCACCTTTTTCAAACGTAAATAATGAATAATATGCTCGAGATTGTTGGAAACCATAGTTACGGAGTGCAGTGGTGAGCTTCTCAAACCAACAACGCGGAGCATGTTTTAACCCATAAATTACTTTTCTTAGCCGACATACCTTCGTTTCATCCTTAGAATAGAAACCCGGTGGAGGTTTCATATACACTTCTTCTTGCAGATCACCATGCAGGAACGCATTGTGAACATCCATCTGATACACTGGCCAATCATGTCCCGCTGCGACCTTAAGAAACAAACGCACCATTCCCATCTTAGCAACTGGTGCAAAAGTTTCCCCATAGTCTTCACCTTCTATTTGTTTGTTTCCGAGTACCACAAGCCTTGCTTTATATCTTTCAATCGTGCCGTCGGAGTTGTATTTGATCTTGTAGACCCACATACTTCTAATTGCACGCTTGCCTGGAGGTACATCTTCTAAAGTCCAGGTCTGATTTTCTTCTTGAGCGCTAACCACACTTCCCATTGCTTTCCTCCATTTTTCAAATTGAACAGCAGTTTTGGAAGACTGTGGTTCAAAATTTGTTGTGATCGATGAGGTTCTGAGAAATGTTCACAATTCACATAATCATCAAGTGGGTATGAAGATGAAACTATACCCTCAGAAAGCGGTTTGCTTTGGACTGTATTTGTAATATAATCTTTCAAAGTCACTGGTGGTTGCCTAGGTCGTGTTGATTGACGTACCGGTGGTGGTGGCAAGGGAGCTACAGGAACTACCGGTTGAACAATCTGCGGGAGAATAGGATCTGGTGGCGGAAGCTGGGGCGGAGCAGCTGGGGTCGGTGTAGGACAAGCTTCCCGGACCAATTCAATTTCTGGTGACAGCGGAGACCTTATTTCAGCAGTGATTGAGTTTGGCGAGTCTGATGTCGTTGGTAGCTGAGATGAGGAAGACGACGAGGATTCAATAGAAGGTGATGACTCAGCAGTTGATGGATTTAAATGGGTTGTATCTGGTTCTCTTTGTGGGCCGTGTTTGGAGTGGTGATTAGTTGGAGAGGCCCAATTTTCTTCTTCTAATATCTGAGCATTATAAAGCGAGGTCCATAAATCACCTTCATCGTTAATTCCATGTTCCAGAACTGCTGCAGTGCTGATAAAGGGAAAATGATCTTCATAAAAAATCACATCTCTGGAGACAAAGATATTGTTTGTCTCTAGATCATATAACCGCCACCCTTTCTTGCCGTAAGGATATCCACTAAATGCATATTTGCGACTTCTTGAAGCAAATTTATCTCCTTTGTGAGTTTGATTGTGAGCATAACATAAGCTACCGAAAACCCGTAAGTGAGCATAATTCGGAGCTTTGTTGTATAACATTTCAAACGGTGTCTTGTCAGCAATAACCGTGCTCGGAGTTCTGTTAATCAAGTACCCCGATGTCAAAATACACTCTCCCCAAAACTGAATTGGCAAGTTAGCTTGAAACCTCAATGCTCTTGCAACATTAAGAATATGCCTATGCTTTCTCTCAGCTCTTCCATTTTGTTGTGGCGTACCTACACACGACGTCTCATGATTGATTCCAAGACCCCGAAAGTAATTAGTTAAGCTCATGAATTCTGTTCCATTATCCGATCGTACACTTAGCACCTTCGTGTTGAATTGCCGATCAACCATAGAGACAAAATTTTTGATATGTGATGAAGTTTCTGTTTTGTCGACAAGAAGATACAACCAAACACTTCTTGAGTAATCATCAATGATAGTAAGAAAATATCGTGCTCCACTATGTGATTCCACACGATAAGGACCCCATAAATCACAATGAACTAACTCGAAAATAGCCTTAGTTTTATTGATACTTGATGGAAAAGAACATCTTGTTTGCTTGGCGCGAAGACAAACATCACATGCCTTATTCGAAATTTCAGAGATAACAGAAACAGAAACATTTGGTAATGAACCAATAGCCTTTGCAGATGGATGTCCCATCCGATGATGCCACAACTCATAGTTTTTCACCTCTTGAGTGGTAACTGCTGCTGCCAACTCCACTCTGCAAAAACGGAAGGTTCCTGACTCTCTCTTAGCCGCTCCAATCACCGTCCTCGTAACGCGGTCCTGGATCACAAGAAACCAATCAGCCATCTGCACTACACACTTATTCTCATCCATCAACTGGCCCATAGCAATCAGATCAGACTGTAATTCTTCAACATAGAAGACAGATTTCAGAACCAGACTCGACCCCAAAACAATTGTGCCTTCTTGTATTGATATTCTTTCCCTACCATCAGCTAAGATTATCAAGACCGGTTCCATTCTTCTTACATTCGTCAGAATATTAAAATTCCCAGTGAGGTGATGCGAAGCACCTGAATCCAATATCCAAGAAGGAGAGGTAGTAGACTTACCAGAAAGTTTTTCAACGGAAGTACTAGGTTCAGCTGAACCGGCATTGAGAAGAGTCATCAAGTTTCGCCATTGAACATCACTTAACCCAGCAACTCCGTCACGATCTTTATCTGTCACAACATAGTTGACATGAGCTTGAGAAGTCACATTCGGAACTTGAACCATATTTGCATAGTTTAAGTTCTGACCACGCCCAGCCGCAGCTCCACTTATGGCTCCTCTACGTCCTCAACCTTGCACAGTTCTGCCGCGTGATCTATCTCCCCACCACTCCGGATAGCCAATCATGGCAAAGCAGCTGTCCGAGGAATGTCCAGTACGATTACAGTGTTTGCAGAGTACACCTTTCTCCGCCTCATTAAACTTTGTCGTCGCACCCCGCGACCTTGCCTGAACAGCAAAAGCAGCTACTTCAGCTGAATTTTCACTGTTTTTGGGTCCAATCTTCATATTTTCTTCTTGGCGAATGATGTTGTACACTTCCTCTAGAGATTGAATTGGTACACGCGAAACCAAAATTGATTTCACTGTTCGAAAGTTATCATCAAGACCACACAAGAAGTCATGAACCTTTTCAGTTTCACGATCCTGTTCTTGTAGTGTCCCCAAGTCACATTCGCATTTCCCACATTTGCAGACACGCAATGGTTTAAAACTCGCCATGTTGTCCCAAATCTGATTCAATTTGCCATAGTAGGCTTCAATCGCATGTCCACGTTGTTTACAGCAAGCTAGCTCTGCCTTGAGCTGTTGAAGTCGTGGCCCATTTGTCACCGAGAAATGCTTCTTCAGATGATCCCACAAATCTTTCGCAACATCACGGTGTGAAATGCTAGAACGAAGTGAAGAATCAATCGTCATCTTTAACCACGAAACAAGCAAAGCTTGAATCGTCCACCAATCCTCCAAATCTGGAGAACCCTCAGCTGGACGCTGGATTGTTCCATCCAAAAATCCAAACTTTTTCTGAGAACAAAGAGCAGTCTTCATAGCACATGCCCATTCATCATAGTTCGATCCTTTTAACAAAGGATGTGAAATCACGGCGCCGGGATTATCAGCTGCAGTCAAGTCATAAGGTGAGATTGTACGCCTCACCTCCACAACTGGTGTGTTGACGACACCGGTTCGATTGTTTGCACCAGTATTTATTTCAGACATCGAAATTTTGTTTTCAACACAGGAAAATCAAAGAAAAAGAGTCAAAGAACAGAGAAAGAAAAATCAAAGAACAAGAATCAGAGATTTATTTTTCAGGCTCTGATACCATGAAATAAGAGAGATCAAGGAGAAGAATTTTTTTGTCTGTTTAGAAGAGAACGATTACAAGCTTATATACTCAGAGGAGCGTATCTACTTTCCTAAGGAACCCCCAATCATGAGAGATTAATGTCGCAGAAATATAGAAAGCTGAATGTACAATCCCTAAACATATGTGATATGATTATATATGAAATTATATTCCAACATACACTATCTTATAGTGCTCATTACAAGAATTCTAAATACTCCAAAATCCGGTCACTTCAGTTCTGAAAATTTGGCTTCAGACAATTTGTCAAAATTGAGTTCCAGCAAATCTCGATGGTATATAGCCATGCATCGATCACGAATTATTTTTTCTAATTTGTGATGATGGCTGTTCATTAAATCCTTTTGTTGTTCGCAAGATGGCCATTTATCATCAACACTGTTTCAAACAATCTACTTATTAATGTTATTCTATATAGTTTAAATTAATTGACCGACTAATTTTGTTTTCTGGTTAAATCAACATGGGCAAACCGAAAAACTAAAACTCTTTATACAACTACATATATTTTGAAAATTTTAGGGGGTGGCAAGTGCCCCTAACTGTGTACGCCCCTGGTCTTATTATCTTATATAACTTATAATGTCCCCTCTTGGTTTACGTTGTTTCACATGATTCTATAACTACTTAATTAGCCATTGTAGAAGCAAAGATGATGTGAAGTTTAATTTCAAATACAATTATATAAAAGTAATAAAAAGCAGACGTTGAAACGTTGTGGTACGTACTTGTGTGCATAAGCCTAGACTAACGATTATTGTGTATCCCTTGGAAAGTAGCTCAAATTGAAGAAAAATATCACTTTGATACAATATATTTCATGAGTTGAATAAATATGTATAATCCAAGATATATATACTTTTCATACGTTGGAGTTGGAGTTGTTTTATGCAGAAGTAGTAACACTTGCGAGCTATTTTTTTTACCAACGAGTACACTTGTAGCATTGTTTACATTTAAATCTGTTTACCAAGTCTTTTAGGCGACGGGGTCATGAGAGGGACTTAAAAATGCCCCTTTTAATAAATTAAAAAAGCAAGGATTTGATACAGACGATTTTAAAGTATTAAAAATGAAATAAAAGTTTCAAATCTCTTTCCATGTACGTTTGTAGGCTATTTGTTTATATATACAGTTCAGAATAAAATTTGAAGCACAAAAGTTATAAATCATTAGAATTTGAATTTCCAAAGTTATAAATTACGTGTAGTATATTTTTATTGAGAAAATAACATTTTTAACTTTGAAAAATAGTAGAGCACGGAGGTATCTTAAAGAGTATCTTAAAATAAAATAATAAAAAATAAAAATAAAAAAATAGGAGAGAGAATTCTCGTTTGAGAAACTTTCTCAGCAGTTTGAGATACCTGGTCAATTCCTCCACATGTCCTTATTTAACTGGTCAATTCTTTTTATTAAATTAAAACATTTTTTTTTAATTTTAAGAGACTCAAAAGGGTATCACACCGTTAATTCTGCTTTTATATGCTAACATTTTAAACATTGAAAGATTACACTAGCACTTTAAATTTCCAAATTCTTTTTACTAATACTTCAAATTTTGAAATTACCTCCGGAATTTTTCTGCCATAAAATTCGCAACAAAATAGTTGTCAGAAAACTGACAGAGTTTTCGACGATAATAAGACAAAAGATTCTAATGGTAATTTGTCGGAAATTAGTTTTATCAAAAATTTCAAAATTCAAACGGCTATATCAACGTACATATTTTCCAACGAGTTTCCGATGGTTATTCAAAAATCCGTAAGAAATTGTCTAACGGATTATTGACAAAATAATTATCAAAAAACTGTTGAAAAATATGTACGTTGATATAACCATTTTTTTTCTTGACAAAGATTATTAGAACATGTACTTTCATCGTAAAACTAGTTCTTATCAACGTTTTTAGAGATGGGCTGCACATTCTCCGTTTACCTTTATCCAAATCAAGAATTTACCCATTTAATATCTAATAAAGTCCATTAAACTAGGTTCAGTATATTGGCGCCGACTTTAGTGACAAAAAAACTCGACAAAGAAGAAAACCTACTCAGAAAAGGAAAGTTCAATTCCTAACAGAAAAAAAAAAAAAAATTCCTAAATCAACTGACTTCAAGCACCTATAAATAAGAGATCACCCCACCTTAGAAGCCATCCACAAATATGCACAAGACTCAAGAGCTCTAGGTTTCATTAATCTCTTAAGTCTTTTGTATATTTCTTAAGCTAGTTTTGTCATCTCGACAAACATAGTTATAACTAGCACTAGGCAAAATACTTGAAACCAAAAAATGGAACCAAAACCGATCCAAACAAAAATACCAAACTGAACCAAAATCGATAAAATATCCAAACGGATTCTAGATTTCTATATCCGAAAAAACGAAACTGAACCGAAAAACCGCATGGGTATCCAAATACCCGAAATACCATATATCCAAGATATTTAGACTTGTAATATAATCTAATTACCCAAAACCACAATTATAAACCTAAAAATATAAGTTAGTTTTAGAAGAAAATATAACCATAATATCCTAAAGGTCCTAGTTATATTTTTGGTAAAGCCAGTGTCGGCCAACACATCTGCACCATCAAAACCACAGAGCATTGACGACTCGTATTCTGCCGTCTTGGAGGGCATGAAAGCTCTAGGAGCACTTGATGGCTAGAATAAAAACTATATTTGACTGCATAAGGAGATGGGAGCAATTTCTTTCTGGATCATATTTTCAAAACATTCCAGCGAAAAAAAGAAAGAAATTTGAGGACCTGAAAGATTGTAGTTTCTACAGGAGAATTGAAGATTGTTTATCTTCAGCTGTTGTTTTAATAGCATTGTATTCATTCACCAGCTCTTTAGAGTTTGTATCTCCAAAGATGTTTCAAGGATAAGCTAAAACATTTTGAGAATATTTGTTTGGGTTGTAAAACATTTTGAGACCATCCAGAGAGATGTTCAATCTGGATTTGGTTCAAAGTGTAATCAAAATTGATAAAGGGAGAGAATGAATGTGAATTATGAAGGAATCAACAAGGATCCATTGATCTGCTAAAAGGTACAAAACTTACATATATACAGCAAAGGCCTTTTTTTGGATGCAACATAAACTGTTATTTTCCTCACAACAAACAACATAAACCGCACAGAACAATGCAGCGTTGTGTTATCTCAAGTTGCAGCAATAAGGTTTGCCCGTCAATACCAATTTGTCCCACAAGCAGATCATCTGTCTAGGCGATTGGTAATGCGCCGTTAAGTAATTCTCTATGCAGCCGAACTGGCAGAAGTTGAAGCTGTGCACATAATCCACAGACTATTGTTGAACTGTTCCACCCACATTCCCATGCTCACGTCTTCCATTTTGAATAACTGGAAACAGAAAGAAAATGATGTGTTACACATTACATAGTTACAATTCTTGTCTCTGATACTCTTTTCCATTACCCTTAGTTTTTGTTGCTCAAACTCCTTAACGATGAAGCGAGATATATCTGTTGATAATATGTAGCCAGGACCATTGGCATAAGGTGGATAATCTTCCTCTGGCCATTCCTGGAGAATCCATTGAATTTATTACATCTCTGGAACAAAGAAGGAAAAACAGAATTTATCACTTTTCTTGTTCTTCCTTTTTACCTCATATGAAACAGCCCATTTCCCCTGGCGTAGTGGCTTGTGATAATAATTGATGTTGCCAATGTACAAGCTTCTATCCATTGGTGTTTTCTTTGTTTCACTAAGAACCGCATCTACGCGGACAAATGTGTCATCGTCACACTTCATGACGTATTTGGCAGCCAATTGATAAGCCTGCAAACCAAAATATAAAAACAGATTTCCTTTTACTAAGAATCATTGAAGAAATGACATTAAACTTTGTTGTCTCATTGATTTTTAGAGTTAAAGAACTAACCCCGAACTCGCAGAGTGCAACAGTTTTCAGAACAACCAGATCATAGCTGTCCATGTAAGGCACAACAATTATGTCCCCAAAGAACTCAGCTTCCTTCTTTAGCTCTACATTGATTGACTTCCTCGAGTGCTATGTATATACCAAAAGCTCAACATCAGTTGGATTGAAAGATTCACTGATTCCAAAACTAATCTAGAATACCTAGAATTACAAAGAACCTCACTGTAACTAACCAATGCCACAAAGAACCGAGCCACTACTTTGGAAGATTTGATAAGTTTATGCTGCATCCAAGACTTCCTCACGGCCATCCGCTCAGCAAAATGATTACCCGCAGAGAGGATACCAATGAATAACTCAACTTCTTCATCAGGTATTGATGGGGCCTGCCAATTTCTTGAGAGCTCAAGATGCCTCTGAGGAGCAAAATTAGGGTGCGAGGTTGGGAGAGAGCCAGCAAAAACAGAGTCAGCATCTATATCTCCAGAAACAGTTAGACCAGTAGCATCTTCAAGCATAAAACCCTTCATATGGCCAAAACTCACACAACAAGTATCAGTTTACGACTGTTATTACTACTCCAAAAGCAATTCACAAAGTGTTTTGAAGCATCACTTACAGTTCGAAAAGGAAAAGAAGTAACATGCTTCCCATCAACACTAACATGATAACCCTCCAATCCAGCACTTAGTGTAAGCACAAAGAGCTTACCCTCAGTGAATGGAAATGGCCATTCTACAGTTACTTTCTTACTCCGGCATATTAAACGATTTAGCCACCATGTTGCCTTGTTAGACTCTTCTTTAGAAGAAACACCATCTTCTCGAACCCACTTCTCGCACTTAACGTGACCATCAACTATTAAAACAAAGGTCACATTCTTTGGTAAACTTCAGCTACTAATCAAGCAAGACTATACATAAGTTTTCACTCACCTGTTTCTTCATCATCATTAGATCTCCAGCCTTCACATCTTTGCGCTGAGCTCCATTGCATTCTATAACAAGTGTTCTGTTCAATCACAGGCTTACCACTCCAATCACCCTTAAGCCTTGGATTGAAATGAAGAATCCGAGGTGGATCTTCTCCTTCCACTGCCTTTAACCCTTGTAGCTCCAACATAAACTGTGAAACCTTCACAGCTTCATCTTCTTCCTTCAACATTGATATCTTTGGTTCCATCTCTAAGTGAGCAGCGCGTGGCTTCGCCACAACCGTAATGTGTGATCCTAATGTTAACCCACAGGGAAGCTCAATGAGATTTCCACGGGTTAAAAGATCCGACCCGGATAAAGAAACAGAGACCAGGCACGAACTGGAGCCATGTTTCTCAGTATTCTTCTTCTCCTCCTCCTTCAAGGCTTTTAGGGTTTTCCCAGATTCAAGCTCTTCCCATAGCTTTCTACCAAGTTCCCAAGCTACCTTAGCGGATTCATGGAGCTCAAAGGATTCATCTTTGCTACTCGAGTCAAATTTCAACCCGGATATGATCCGTTTTGCAACCGGAGCTTGAGCAGGCTCCGATTCCGATTCTGTTTCTTGGTAGATGAGGCGTCTGAAGGGACGACCCGGAGCTCGTCTCTCTTGGAGATCCAACTCGCTACCGAGCTTCTCGGGTCTGGTTAACGGATCATGAGATAAGGTATTGAATCCGGTTCTATAGACGATGGGGATTTCAAGCGTGACCAGAAGCATGTACAGTACACCAACCGCCATTAGTATCTGAATCGATCTCTTCTTGCTCAGAGATATGAACATGGCGAAATTTTCCGACTTGTTGTGACACTTGTCTAGTTTTAATAGTTTCGGGTTCCTCATTGTTACTTATAACTCGAATTCCCCAAACGAAGATTCTTTGGGAAAGAAACCCTAGAAACAGCGGGAAAGAAACAATGAATGATTCTAGTGAAGTAGAAACAAAAAATTAGAGAAGTGGAATAAATTCAAACAGTTTCTCGATGAAGGTAGAAAGAAAAAAACAAGTAAATGGAAGTTGAAATCCGTATAGATAACTACGAATTTAAAGAGATTCCAAGAAGATACACAGAGCAAAAGAGGATCTTTAAGAGAAGAGAGAGAGGCCTCCATTTCATTGTTGGTGCTATTTGTGCTGAAGTTTACACAAAACCGCCTTTTTGGGTCCAAATCAAAATTCTTTTTAATATTTTAATATTATTTATTTAGTTTTTCAAATTTAAAGATATGTTCGATTTTCTTTTCTCAACGGCATTATTTCAAAAACTTTACGTTAACTTAATTATGTAAACTGTGGATCCAAAAATTGGCTGATTTTACTTTCTCAACGGCATTATAACTACAATGTGTGTCCACTGTTTTTATGTTAAAATGGGTGTATACAGTAGTTTAAACAAGAAAATTGCAATAATTAATTATGTCATTCTAAAATAACACAAAACTATATACATTTCCTATATCAATTAAATTTGATAGTATAAACATTTTTTTTGACATTAGTATAAACATCTTTAAAAATATTTTGACAACTAAATTATATACACGTTTGATAATATAGTTCTAATATTATATATTTAGACTTTATAATATAATTAGAATAATATTATGGTTACTTTAAAAATATAAAAATCAAATTTAGATAACAGTTATATTTTTATTTCGCTTAAGATCTAAAAAATGTTTGGACCGGTCCTAAAGATGATTGCTCTCTTCCAAAATATATTGACAACAATTATAATGTTTTTCGCCGGTCATGGCTAAAACTTGAGAAGTTCTGGAAGAAAATGAAATGCTGACTGCATTTGGGATTTGTGGTATGATATATTCATCATGAAATGTTTGCTGGATCAAAAGTTCATAATTATGATGTTTTTCGCCGGTCATGGCTAAAACTTGAGAAGTTTCGGAAGAAAATGAAATGCTGATTGCATTTAGGATTTGTGGTATGATATATTCATCATGACATGTTTGTTGGATCAAAAGTTCATAAGATCTGATTATATTTAATTTGCATTAATGACTTATAGCTTCAGTCTTTAGTTATTACTAATGATTTGTACTAAACAAATTTACGAAACCTTTTTTTTACATTAACTAAGATATAAATGTAACAATTTTTTTTATAGAAAATCTTAGTCGACTTTGTAACAAATATCAAACTTGTCGGAAACAATCATATTCTGTGCATAAAAATGAAAATTTGAACATATATGCCTACAAATGGTTGAAAGAGTTGAATGTCCATTCATCTAATATTTTATCATTTAAAATGAGTAAATTGAAAAAATGATTTAACCGTTCAGCTAAAAAAATTGAACAAATACACAAATTATAAAAGAAAGATGTTCAACTCATTATCTACAATTTAAAAGAGGAATGAGTTGATATTCAACTTAATTTTATTCAACTCATCCAATCATTCATCTTAGGACAACCATTTGTATCATAATATATATATATATATATATTGTAGAATTTAAAGATTAAGAAGTCGTTATTGGTTTCTGCATTTTAATTGTTTTATAATCTATATGAGATTGATTTGAAAATATTTACGGAATTTAAAATCATACTTATGGATTTTAGAATAACATAGTTACCCTATGGATTTGAGTTTTTGTATATTTCATTTCCAAGTTCATTTAATAAAACGTGTATCGTTTAAGTAAATCATGGTTTAATAAATTTTAATTTTTTATATCAAAATCATATGTTATTGGTTTAATAAATATAATTTTACTTAAATTTTAAATCTATTAAAATATATGAATCAATAAATTCTTTTAAAAATAATATTTCATGTGTGACACATTTGACTCCGTGTGCGTTTCATCTCCACTAGGCTTTTTCTTCTTTCAGGTTAAACTAAATAGTAAATAGGCCTACTTTTTGGGCCCAAATTCGTCTGTAACTAAATACTTAAGCAAAACGACACACGTTTCTCATCATCCAGATCAAAACGTCATGCAAGCGGAAATCCCATCGTCATAAACACACGGAAGCAAAACGAAACGGCGAATTCGACGAACGGAAAACACAAAAGAAAAAAAGATGGTGGCGATATCCATGTACAGAGGCAACCTTCACAAAGTTCCCGACGTTCCTCGCCGGTGGAGAATGCCGGACCATAATCTCTCTTTCAAGGATTTCAAATCTCTCCTTCATCGCCGTAAACGAGCCTTGTCTCGTCTCTCCCTTAATTCGAGCCCTAACCTGAACCTTAAGGTCAAAACTGAGTTGGTTACCGATCAGGAAGATGCGAATCTTCCATCTGAAAGGTCTGGTTCGTCTGGGAAGCAGAAGCTTGTTGAGGCGAAGAGAGAGGAGATTGTTGGGAATCGGATTAGGGAAGATGAAAACGCCAGAGGTTTCGAAGAAGCTCGAGTAGACGGTGGAGATCTTCCTGGGATAGTGACGAAATTGCTATCGAATAAGGAAATCGATAATGTGCCACAGGAGGATAAGGCCGAGGTAAGTTTTGAGTCTAAATTAGCTGATTTAAATGGAATTATCATGGTCATTGAGAAATGTTTGGGTGAGTTCGATGAAGTAGATAGGATGAATGGGAAAGCTAGGTCAATTAGGTGAATTTTATCAATTTTAGTGGCTGATTTGTTGAATTGTAGAGTAGCCATTGCATAAGCTAAGCAGCCATGGTCACTAGCAGGGTTTAATACTATGATGTGTGTCCTCATGTAGTTTAAGCTGTATTGATGGATGTTGTGATGCAACAAGGCTGTAGATGAAGCAATCAGCTGTTGTATAAGTTACTAATTTAAGCTCTATGAGGGTGTAAATTGTAGTTTTTAGCCAAGTCTATAGTTTCTTCACTCTTTGAAACAGGCAAAAGAAACAGCTGAAGAAATACCAAGTGAAATAGAGAAAGAACAGAAAGAAGTGGAGGAGAGATTGCAAGTGTTGAATACAAAGAAGCACAATCTAGTCCAAGTACTTAAGCATGTATTGTTCTTCTCTCTGTTATGGTGTTTTCAGCTTTATACCGACACCCAGTTTATTGAACTATACTTGTACACAGATTTTGAATGCTGAGGAAGAATTAAAAAGGCGTAGCAACATGCAACAACAAGGAACAACAGCAGCAACTGGCCCATCTCTTCCACTCCATGTGGATGTCTCTAATGGCTCAGGAGGTAATGCTGGTGCTAACGTGGAAGGTGGAGAAACCGATGATGCAGTAAATCATAATAATGCTCAAACTCGTACTGCGCTTCGACTGTGGGGTGCTTCTTCGTCATCTGAATCTCCCCTCCGAAGAGCAGCAGCCTTGTCACAACAAAATATGGTATATATCAAAAGTTCCCTTTTCTTGTACACAATAGAAATAATTTATATAACATACTTAGAATCCTCGTATCCAAAACCTCTCTTTTCTTCTTGCTCAAGCTCTGGTTTTGTATTCATATATATGTTGATTGACTGTTATTGCTGTTTCTCAGGTTCCGCATACTTCTCGATGGAGCCCGCTTGTGGGTCCCTCTCAACCCGGTCCTGTAGTCACTGTCTCTGCATCTGGAACAAACTACATTGCTTCATCTCCTTCACCAGCTGGTTCTGGTGGCACTTCTGTTTTCAGAGAATCACGGCTTCAGAGTCCATGGAATTAGCAGCTTCTCCCTATTGTTTTATTTTTCTTTATTGTAGCTGTGAAAAAAGAAACTA
Source organism: Cardamine occulta (assembly GCA_028015245.1). NCBI lineage: Eukaryota > Viridiplantae > Streptophyta > Magnoliopsida > Brassicales > Brassicaceae > Cardamine > Cardamine occulta. The sequence goes on along the minus strand of CM051378.1, from coordinate 14,340,375 downwards.
ATGTGAGATGTGGACAACTTGTTCATATCGATTGATGATGTATAAATCAGACTCATCCATATCTGAGTAGTATCATTGCAAACTAGTGTCATATTTTACTAATATTGACTGAATCAGCCGTGCAAAGGAAAAAAAAACTGGATGATGAGAAATGTAAACTGTTTTATCACATTTGAAGACATTTGTGATACTAAAATATCCAATGTAGTATTTTTGTTTTGTTTTCATGAATATGAATAAATCCCAAAAGCTCTATTTATTCCACAATCAAATCTATGAGCTTCTTCTGCAACAGATACAACTGATTCCAAGATACTGTATATATCTTCATTTTGAGGATGGAACCGATCGCCAGATACAAACGCTGAAATGCGATCGTTGATTTTAACTGACGACCATCCGGGCTCTTTGATCACGCCTTTTGATTTCATATTCTTCCTTACATTTGCAGCTTCTTCCAAGTTCCCTGTGCTTGTATATATATTTGCTAGTGTTACAAGTGCAGTTGCACAAGTAGCATTCAGCTCTAGAATCCTCTGTGCCGCTCTTCTCCCACGTTCAATGTCTCCTTTGGCTCTACACGCAATGAGAAGTGTAGTCCAGACTACATCGTCTTTCTTCCATGGCATCTCATTGATCATCTTCTCTGCATCACTTAGCCGTCCTGCTTTGCATAACAGATCAACCATACAACCATAATGTTCCTTTTCTGGTCTCATATTATACTTGTCTTGCATCAAGTTGAAATAGTGAAAACCAAGGTCAAGCTGTCCCGTATGTGTGCAGGCGACGAGAATGCTGATGAAAGTTACAGAGTCGGGTTTGAAACCAACTTTTAGGCTTTTCTCAAACAGATCAATAGCTTCTTTACTCTTTCCATGTTCTGCGTATCCATTGATCATAGCTGTCAAAGAAACAATATCATCTCTATCTGTTTCTTCGAATATCTTTGAAGCTTCTTTGATACTTCCGCATTTCGAGTACATATTAATCAGACTACTACGAACTGTGGAGTTCTGTTCTAAACCAAGAAAAAGAGCAAGAGCGTGAACTTGCCTGCCTTGCTCAAGAATCGCCATGTTTCCTGAAACACTCAGCAAACTAGCAAGAGCACAATCCGTTGGTTTTGGCCTTGCTTGTCTCATCCATGAGAAATACTTGAAACCTTCTTCTCCAAAACCGGCTTGAGCATACCCTCCAATAATCGTGCTCCATGAAATAATGTCCCTGCATCTCATTCCTTGAAACAAAACAGAAGCAGAGTCTAACTTCCCACATATTGAATACATCTTGATCATTGAGTTACTCACTGACAAAAAATCACTTAGACCTAGAGAGAAAACATTACAGTGGAGCTGCTCGCCCCACACGAGTCTAGAAAGACTCGCACACGCAGAAAATATCTTTGCAAAAGTATGATCATTGGGAGTTACTTCAGAATTTCTCATCTGTATAAACATGTCCACGGCTTTTTCCTCTTGACCCATTCGACAGTAAGCCACGATAAAGCTTGTCCACGAAACCACATCCTTCTCACTCATACTTTCAAACACACAATGTCCGTCCTGCATTTCCCCACATTCAGTATACATTGTAGCTAGCGAGTTAGCCACATAAAGAATGGAATCAAAGCCTCTCACTATCACATGAGTATGAATCTCCTTACCGTACCTAACTTGACGTAAACCAGCACAAGCCTTCAAGGCACTAGCAAATGTAAAATCATCAGATAGTCCTCTCGATCTCGACATTTCGGAAAAGTACATAAGCCCTTCCTTGTAATAACCATCGTGAACCAACCCTTTTATGATTGCAGTCCATGTTACGGTATTTCTAAAAGGCATTTCACTAAAAACTCTGCAACTCTTGTCAATCTTTCCAATTCTATTGTACATATCCAATAAAGCACTTCCCACAAAGACAGAGCTCATCAACGAAGTTTTCACCGCATAAGCATGTAAAGATTCTCCATATGAAATGTTGGAACTTTGACCACAAGCTTTGAGTACAACACTTAGCACAGAGGTATCAGGTGAGACAGTAGGAGCAACAAAACGCATTGTGGAGAACAAAATCAGTGCTTCATCAGAGTTATTTGCAGTTACGTATCCCTTAATGATGACTGTCCATGAAACAATATCTCTCTGTGGCATTTTATCGAACATCTGGCGTGCAGCTCGTAAATTTCCTGTTTTGATGAGCTCACGAAGCTGAGAATTGGTATCAAATGTGAGGACTTGATTCGAGATATGGACAATCTTCTCCACCGGTTTGTGGAGCAATGCTGTACAAAACCGTTGGATTTTGCCGCCATTTCTAACAGTCAAACTCATGGTCAACTTTTTCTTAGAGACCAAAACAAACGTGACAGGGGAAAAAGAAAAACAAATTCTCGACTGTTAAATACTTAAATTACAAAAAAAAAAAAAAAAAACAAACAAATTATGGGTAAGTTTTGGTTGTGTTTCAGATTTTGGATAAAGTGTTCCACTTTATATACATACACATTTGACTGATTTATCCAAAGTTCGAAACCCAAACGGTAACGGCAGCTTCTCGTTTTTCATTTCTGATGCTCTTAAATGCTAATGGATCCTCTGCTACTGAATGAGTCATCTTTCTCCGCTGCGAACACTTTCTCTGAGATTTGGTCTTTCTCAGTCAACGATGCTCTCCAATTACCACTCAATTCAGGTCAAGAGTTTGGGTATTCCGATCACAAATACATATCGGCGGCCGAAGATTCTACGGTAACGGAGCAAACTGGAGGAGGAAGAAAGAGACGAGCTTTGAACTCTATAGACGAATCTTCTAAGATGCTCTCTTCTTGCAGCAGCGTTAATGGATTGGTAAGCTTAATTTTATCATTCCCTTGTCTTGGCTTTATCTGATTCTTGAAAATGGTGAGATTTTGTTTATCTCTGGTCTCCAAATTTTACAATTTTAGCTTTAATTTTGTAATTGAAACACTGAATTTGTCTTCATGAATTCACCTGAAGAAATTGATCTTACCCAGTTTGTGTTTTTCATGGATTAGACTTGATTGGACTTAATATCTGGAATTGGTCTATGTCACCATTGACTATGAAAATACGAGTTGGTTAATTTATTATACTATAATGGTTTCCAGCTCAATGTTTGTATTTATTTACCTTTGAGCAGGGCAAGAAAAAAACGAAACTTACCGGATCTCAAGGAGATAATGAGGATGGCTTGAGACCTGAAGGTGATAATAGTGAATCTCAGCCACCAAAGGATTATATTCATATGAGAGCAAGACGAGGACATTCACAGTCTAGCAGAGCGAGTATATTCCTTTTCTTGATTCTGTTTCCTAAATTTTGCTTTTATATGACTATTAGACTCTTTCATGATACAACAACAAGTCAACAACTTCATTGTTTGGTAACAAACCTCAATAAGGTTTTTATCATCATCTTCTTCATATGTAAAAAAAAAAGTATCAACTTTCAAAAAGTGGACGATTAAAAAGCATATAATACTACTGAAATTACACTACTTATAGTTGATAATAAGGTTTTCATCATCATCTTCTTCTGATCCCAAAGATCAACCATATATATATATGTATTCAACAATATATACAATCGTAATAACGCCTCTTTGTTTTTGTTTTTTTGCCTTTGATTAAACCGGTTGAAGTACACTACACTTTCAAACCAAATCACTAATGTTCATCGCTACCTTTAACAACTGTGACCGAATTAACTCGGAACAAAATAAACCAGATCCAAACCAATCAATCTAAAGGAATGATTTCTTAATTTTGAGCCGGTACACACATAGGCATCGAACCATCATAAATCTCCGGTGGTAAAAAAGAAGAGCAGAGAAAGAGAGAGAAATGGGGATAGTAAGTAGAGCTGGAGATTGGTCGTTCAAGGCTTTCACGGCGGGGCTAGGGCTCGCCACTATCTACCTCACCGCCACTTTCTCCGTTAATGTCTACCGTGGCCTCTCTTGGCACAACGCTCAATCTGTATGTTCTTTCTTCTCTCCCTTCGCCTCCAATGTCTTTCATTTGTCGATTCCGTATCGGCGTTTCTGTAGATCATCAATGTCGTTTCTTGTTAGATGATTGAGAATTTTCTAGTCTCACATGATCCTAACAATTGTATATAGTTTCTTTGACTTTATTGGATTGCTCTATTGAGCTGAGGTACAAATTTAGGGTTATGACAGTTTCTATATTCCATTGCTAGTTCTGATTCGTGATGCTCTGGTTCTCTGATATCTCTGGGATTGTTAGAGATCACTAATGGTTTTCAGATACTCATTCTATGCAATAGATCAAACTGTGTTAATAATGTCTTTATCTTTCTAGCAGCTTAATCTTGTCCCAGTTTTGGATATCAGATATATGTGTTTTGAAGTCCATAGTTATATCCTCAAAAAGTGATAGAAAAGGTTTTGAAAAGTTGTGAGGGGATGGTAGAGATATTAACCGCTTACTGCAGATTTGAGATGAGCATGATAAGAAGTTGAAGTTTCATATTCATTTGAAACAAACTAGAGAGACTTGATTAATGAAAAACTCTCAACGAAAACCCTTGAAATCCACACACTAAACAACCTACTGTGACCATGCTTATAAGCTTCATTAAACTGCTCTGTAACCAACCATGACATCTTCAATCCTAGGCTCGATACAGTAGAACGATAGCTTAGAGTGAAGCCTCTGAACTTCTTCAAGGCTGACACTCCAGCCTATCAACAAATCTTCACATCCTCTTGTCCACTGTGTCTAGTCATGGCTTCAGAGCAATTTTCTTCATTAGGTTTGCTAAGATTGTTTTCATTGCTATTGTTCATTCACTTTATTCAGTTTCTTCTTGGGTAATGTGAGTACCTACCTAAACGTTAAGAGCTATATTAGTAGCAAACAAAAAATGGAAGGGAAGTTCAATGTTCATGTGTCTGAAAGATACAAAAATTTTAAGAGACTCAACTGGTAGATGCGATGTGGTGTAAGGTTCTTGGTTTTGCTTTCACATTTTTTGTTTGCCTTACTTTATGACATTGTGTTATGTCCTTCTGGACTATAATATTCACTCCTTTTACTTCTCGTCCAAATCTAAATTCATTTTTTACCAACACTTTCGGTATCTTACTGAGAATTCGTGTTTCTTTTCCTTGCAGAAGTTGGAGATGGAACAATCTGAAGAACAACCCGAATGATCCGACTACAGCTGCTACCTATCCTTGAAGCAGCAGATGCTTCCTTGAATCTTTGCGCGTCGTTTCTTTTCATACACTTAGAATATCTTTGTTTCGATCAACTAAATAAAAGGAAATGAATACACCTTCACTGTATTTGTAATGAAATTCTGAAATTTTTTGCTTGATACCTTCACTGTAATAGATAAGGAACAAAATTTTCTAATAATAGTTCCATTAAACTAAGCCATAGCTGTTAAAGTAATATAGAATATGTGATAACAGATTTAAAACTGGCTTCATGACAAGAGAACATGAAACCAGAGGAAGAAGAGTATTGAACAAAATCATGATGACTAGCGATTTGGGTTTCTGGAAAACAAATACAAGGTTTTGCCATAGGACAAATGCCAAACAAATCCTTTTCATTCCTTCAACTTATTCAATAACCAACAAGATGAATTATTTGAGATTGTTAAAAAGAAAGATTGATGATAAAAGCATAAAGAGGACTCATGAGCTTCCTCCTGCAGCAGCCTGAGCTTCCTTTCTCATTGCCGCTCTCGCATAGATCTCGTAGCAGCATCCTGAAACAAGCGGCACATGAGAAGGTTATATTCAACTCAAACACACACCTAAGTATATGCTAACTGCTAATCACATATCAGAAAAGTTGTACAGTTGTTAGTTTTCCATCAAAAATAAGATAAACCTACCATATCATATCTATGATGAGACAATGAGGTAAAAGACTAAAAGCTAAGGATCTTTTCATCTGAAGCTTTTCTTAACTGAAAGAAGGCAGGATCACTTGAAAAATAGCAGTGATTCTCTAAAAAATGTATCAGTAACCACCAAATTAAGATTCATCTTAATGGTACCAAATGAGTTCTATCAGTGTCAAACACAGAACACTATGACATCACACCTAACTATTTGCTAACTGGTAATTACATATCATGAAAATTGGAAATTTCTTAGTTAGATTATGATAAGCCAAGGATGCAATAACATTATTTCAATGGAAACTATATCAATCATTAACGATTCAGACGAGGAGTTTTATCTTCTTCATCAAAAATATTAATTGATAATTTAACGAAAATAACTTGTCATACCAGCAACAACGACAACTGTGAGCACATCTCCAATCTTCTTCAATCGGTGCACACCTTTCTTATGCGACTTGAATCTCCTCAAAGAGGCATCCTCAGCCAAAAGCTACAACAAGACAACCATGAAAACACAGGAATCGAAAATTTTCACAAACAAGGATCCTTCCTAAACAAATTCAAAAATGAATCCAATCTGACAAAATCGATCACCGGTCCCTACCCCCAATAACAGAGATAAATTGTAAAACAAAAACTACTTACAGCTTTCTCACGAGCTCCTAGCTCCACATGGAATCCACGACGGGATTGAGCTAAAGCACCATCCGTCTTCTGCAAAAGATCAAACGATTTTGTCATAAGATCAAAAGAATCGAATCATATCCGTTAATGAGATTTGTACCAGAAAATATAAATACCTGGGAAGAAGATCGGAGGTGAGATGAAATCGAGGTGTTGTTGAGTAAAAACGCCATTTCCGATGACGAGCAAAGAGTTAAGCAGTAAGACGACAGCAAATTCGCAACGATGGATGAAGACGAAAGCGCAATTAGTATCTTTCTGTAAAGTTCTTAGTAATATACGACTTCAAGTGTAATTTTGTGTTTTTAAATTTCACCCATACCTTAAGAATAATTCCATTTTGACCCCAAAGTTATTTTATAGATACTTGACGACCTCCTTTGTTACAATGGTATGAATCTGCTATTTGATGCAAAACTAATGTATATCATTTTGATTCCTTTTTTCTATTTATCAGATTAGATTAGAATCAACAAGTCATGAAAGGAACAACAAAAGAAACGAGTTCTAATTCTAGTAATCTAGACTAAACAGAAAAACCAAGAAGAGGGCAATGATCAGGAGACGCTGCTTTAGCTTTAGCTTTTGGCTTTGGTTTAGCAACATTCTTCTTGCAATTGCTGCAGAGCTTACCATGTGTATATAACAAACAGTTCAGATCAAACTTGAGCTCATCGGGGATCCTGCGGTTTAGATGAGCATAGGTTTTGTTCCTGTCTGCGGTTTTCGGGACCCAACCTAACGCCTTTGCGATCTCAAATACCTGTTTCAGTCGGTTTCTTATCCTCATTCTTGATCCAATGAAAAGCAGATTAGCAACACACAAGAATTACAAGAAACACTCACATGTGTGTCTACTGGGAAATCATTGTGCTGGAGATTGAACATCAGAACACAAGAAACCTGTCAATCAGACAATACACCTCTGATGTCAGTTTCCAAAAGGACTAAGTAAATAACAGTAGCTCTCAGCATAAGAAGGTTCTCGGCTTATACCGTTTTGGGTCCTACTCCTTTAAAATGAGAGAGCTCGGTTTTTACTTCTTCTATCGATAAACCGCGCAGATACTCCAAGCACAATCTGCCTCTTTCGTTCTGTAAACGGTTCAAAATGTTCTTGATACAGACCGCCTTTTTCGGGGCCAATCCTCCACATCTTATAGCATTCTCAATTGATTTTGGTTCAGCAGCCAAAACCTACAATGGAAGCAAAAGAAGACTCAAGATCAACACAAATCTTTTCTATTAAACAATGTCATGATTACAAAGAAGAATTAAGCTCAAAGATTCCCCAATTTTCCCAAGAACATGATTTCATTGAACCAGAACAAAATGTAAAGAAGAGATGATTGAACTATTTATATATATGCCTTGCTCCAAGATCAAATCTTAACACAAACTCATAATTATACATCAACATCACAAATCTTATAAAGTTGACAATACCTAGAACTTATAATTCTCAAATCTTTAGTTAAGAGAACTTACATCTTCCCATTTGGGAAATGAAGCTTTGAGAGAAGCGAAAGCTCTTTGGGAATTGACCTCAGTTGTATTCTGGGACAGCAGAATTTTAACCAGTCCATGAAGCACGCTTTCTTCCGCCGCTTCATCCAACGGCTTATATTTAACAGTACATTGTGTGTCGTTACCATCGACGGCGGAGAATGATCGGAGTCTCTGACGGCGGTAATTGGCAAACTCGGGAGGAAACCCGTGGAGAGACAACAAAGCATCCCTTACGTCTCGGCATTCTTCAGCGATAGGTCTAAGAAGTTCAGGGTAAGGATCGCCGCCGTCGACGGTTGATTTATTGGAGTCGCCGTCGTCTTGGTGGAGGCGTTTCCTTTTCTGGGCTTTGCTCATCTCGACCGGTGCAATTTTCTGATCAGTTTACTCTTTTTATTTTGTTTTGAATCGGTTTATTCTTACCCACAAATCTTAGTCGAAATTGGGTCGGTTTACTTATGAATGTGAAGGTTGTGTTTGTACTGGTGTAAAAATAACATTTATTATGTATTTTACTATTAAAAAACAAATGTTTAATCCAAAAACTGTGTACTTTAATTTAATGTATTGTTCCAGCAAATACATAACTGAATAATACTGGATTTTACTTTGATTTAAAATATATTTAAATCTATTAAAACACTACATTCAATAATCCCATCTTAGTTATGAATAATGAATAACAAATTTATGCAAACAAATTACAAAGCATAACAAAAGATTTTTTCTTTCTTTCTTCAAACATACTAATTTTATAGCAAATACTTAAGAACATGCGTGTTCTTCATGTTCTACATTTTAAACCAACCATAATATGTCGATATTTTTACCAAACGCTCATATCGCTGCTCTTTCTTGATAAAATTTTATCATATGTGTTTTTGAGCCAATGTTTCAACTTCTAAAAATGTTAATTAGATATAGATATCATCATCATTCCTTTTATAATCTTAGATACGTTACTAATCATACTTGATTTTGTTGAATCCAATTTATTGAGAATGATTTGTTGAGTTCTTTCGTTGAAAAAACGTTAGAATGTTAAATCCAATATTTTTTTTTTCTAAAAGTCTCTCAGAATCACGTGATTTTGTTTTTCTTCTATAAATCTCACAAAATCACAAACTGTTTGTTTCTTTCTCAAGTAAAAAAAATCTAAACAATTTCACCAAATATCCTATAAAATCTCTCAAAATTTAAAATTCCTTAATTCCACCAAATCTTCTAAACTTCTAGTATCAATAAACTTTTACATTGTGTTTTTGTAAATAGAATGCAAATTCATATCAGACAAAGCTGAAAGTAACATCTTTAACCAGTTAAATCTCTAAACGTTTATTTTGACATTACGACAGGAGAAAAATAATTAATTAAATACTATACAAATACAATTTCTCTAAACCTATTATAAATTATAAATTATATTAACGCCTATAAAATTTTGAAAAAAAAACTTATCAACAAAGTGAAAAACATGCATATCCTCTGAGTCTGAACTATTTATGCGGATTGTAGTAGTTTGAAAATACATTATTTTTTATTTTATTTCATTTGAAAATATGATATGAGAGTGACTATTAACATAATTTTCTTTTTGCAGATGCAATTTTATTTTTATCCGAACAACAAAACCTAATTCAACAAGCATTTAACTTCAATATTCTCAACATAATTGACGAGAATAACCACTAATATCAAGAATGTTCAGCCATTCAATCACTGGCAGTGAATCACAATTGTAAATTACAAGCAACTGAAAAAAATATATAAAACATCGATGTTCACAAACAAAACTACAAGACAAAAATTCTCAAGTGAACTAGATAAAACTCAACTATAACGGAAGAAACAAAACCTGTTTAAAGGCGAGTAGGATAAGGAAACTGAATGACTGATGATACTCTCTTCTGGTCTATCAACTGACAAAGGTGAAACTCTTATAGAAACATTAGATTATCAACCTGATTAGAGGAGACCGAGTCGGGATAACAACATACATATTGCTCTGTGGCTCCTTCTATTTCAAATTCTCTTACACTTTTTTTCTTCAGATCAAAATAGACAACACTAGATAGTGATGCTGATGCATGCACATAATTTGGTGTAAATATAATCTCACCCGTATCATGATCAGTGCCGCGGAACATTTGAAGCCTAAAAAACTGCCGGAAAGGAGGTATAGCAAAAGTCTTCTTCAACCATTGTTCCTTAGAAGCATCTTCAAGAACCCACAAACCAATAATACCCATGATTTTCTTTTCAAAGAAGATGACAGCTAGCTTTCCCTCATACTTTGTCAACTTTGAAAAACTGCGAAAGGTGCAAGGTCCTTTGATAAGTTCAAGCTTTTCGGACCTAACATCAAAACTCATGATTGCAGAATCATTGAGTTTTGTGCCAGTAAAAGCTTGATAATACAATACTCCGCCGATGCAAAGTTTCTCACTTTCAGGATAGTGAGGAGGAAGAGTACCTTCAATCATCCTCCATGAATCTTGAGTTGATCCCAACGTCAACACCCGTATCTCCTCAGCTAAGCCGCGTCTGTTGCTCAGGTTAGACTTTCCCTTAGTGATGCACACCACTTTATAATTATTGTCGATGGGATCATAGCCTATGTATTGGTTTGTGGGTCTCCTCCCGACATTGATCTTGGGCAAAGTAATGGATCGTCTGGTACAAGGATTATATATCACGAGCCTAGAAGCTGGTCCATAACAAATCAAACCGTGGACGGAAGGAGTGATGATCGTACGCTGTCGAGTGTGGAAGGTCACATGGTAAATGGGTGGAGAAGCAGAAGAGGAAAAAGATGATGATGATGATGCTTCTCGTATACGTTTGAGGTCAACGTATGAGAAGGCTAAATCCATATATTTTCTTCTGAATATATAGACGAGACTTTTCGGTCTAGCTAACGACTCATTAAGGAATAACTTCTTGAAATATCGACTACGGATTGTGGAAGCCCAAAGCTTAGATAAGCAAATAAATCTTATTACGGTTTTAAGAGGTAGTCGTTTAAATACCTCTATCATGAGATCAAGCGAAAACGAGTGTGATTTCATGATTCCTTTTGTAAACTTCATCCTCTTACTTTCCATGGCGAAAGGACGATCACACAATTTGTATCCAGGACCGGTTTAGGGGGAGGGCGGGATGGGCGACGATCCCAAAACCCAAATTGTATCTCTATATCTCTAGCCGCGGCACTTCTGTTTATTTAAACCGAATAAATGTTTACAACTATGAGTTCAAAACGACGTTCTATTACTAATACATTGAAATGACAAAAACATCCAAATCTACATGTTTTTTACTAAACCCCGTTAGTTTTCCGTTAGTAGATTTAACGACGTGCTTCAAACTATTTAGTCAATAAAATTTTTTTATTTAATTTGAAAGTTAACACAAAATTTGATATTTAAATGATATTTTGTAAGTTGATGATTAAAACATTCACTTTTTGAAATTTCATGTTTTTTGACATTTTTTCCACAGAAAATTCCTAAACCCCAATATTTTAGACAGAAATACAAAACTGAAAGAAAACAACCTTTTTACTCTTCTTAACTTTCTCAAAGTGTACATATGTGTAGACACGTTAATCAAGGATTCCTAATCCTCTGTCTAATTCCATAAAGATTTAACACATTTTCTCAACGTAACCGACAACATTCACAAATTATATATTACTATAATAGGTGACAACAATCAGAATTTATCAACTTTTTTTCTTTAAATTTACTCTTAATGGATTAAATCAATTGGTGATTTAAACAAAATAAAAAGACGGACGCCAGTTGATTCTTCTGCGGGATCACATCAAGCAAACCGACAAGTATGTAAGCAATAAAAGCCTAGCACTCATAATGTGTTACACGATCAATACTAAACTCAATGCAAATATTGATATTCTATTCAGAAATGGTTTAAGTTGATATAATTCAAGTTTTGTTCGATAGATATTAGAATATGGGCCATGGTTTCCAAATTTTATAACAAGTAATCTTTATTCTGTATCTTCCTAAAATTGTACTAGTATTTATCCTTTAGGCGAAGAAGATTCTATGACTGCAGCTATACTCGTAACGTATAATAGTATAATGTATGGTAATGCAGGCATGACGTGTTGGCATGACGAATGACAAATTGATTGGATCACATTACTTCAGGCAGAAATGATTGTAGACTTGTAGTAGATTATTCCAACTTGTATAGCTGAAACGTTGACCATAGAACTATTTGACTAACGACTAAATCTTCGTTCCAAATCTTATATATTAGTATATATTACATATTTTAATACCCGGGAACAAAACTGAAATTTGATATGAATAAATATTTATTTTTGAGATGGTACACCAAACATATTACACAATATGCCATTCCTTGAGAAGACTTTTATTTGTCAACGGCCTCACAAGTGACAAATGCAACACGAAAAAACATTTTTTTACTTTTTGTCGTTTCATATTGGAAAGGACAAATCAAAGAAGACTAAAATCAGATATTACATATTCACTCTCAAATAATGATCACTCCCTTTTCCAAGAGTGTTGTATATATATGTATAGTGAAAAAAAATTCAAGAGAGAACAAAAAAAATGAAAAAAAAAACATTACAAAATATTTTACCAACAAGAAAAAGAAAAAAAAAACGATTGAATAGAGAGCTAAAATTGAGAGGAATAAGCGAAACCCCCTTTTTGCCCTCCTTGAAACTGAGCCCGACTTAGCCCACTCGCTTCCAACATACGGTTCCACTCACGCGCCTCCGCACCTTCACCGAACTCCCTTTCTCCGCCTCCCATACTCTGCAGAATCTTCGCCGCCTTCTCCTTTAACCGTGCGCTTCCGCTCTGGCTCTCCACCATTTCCGTTAAAATCTCCTCCAAACCTGCCTCACTAGCCAATCCTCTAAACCTCATATTCCCAACACTCAGCGTCAACAAAGCCCCCACGCAATTCTCACGCGCCGCCGTATCTGATTCGCCTCCTCCACTTTCTCGAAGTTTCCCAACCAGTATCGCCACCCCGTTCCCTTCAAGCATAGCTCCTTTCCCTTCCGAGCAAGCCGCTAAGTTACATAGTAACAAAAGAATCCGGCTCGCCGATTCACCGGATCTGATCATAGATAGCATCATAGATAGAATCCGGCTCGAACCAGCCTGTTTCGGTTATTAGGGATTAGCGACAAATGGTAAAGCGCAAGCGCCGCGTCTTGACGCGCTCTCTCACTCTCTGATGATCGGAGAACGTGAAGAAGCGGCTCCACCGCACCGAGAACTCCAATCACCATCTTGTTCTCTTCTTCAACAGCTAAACTGAATAACGCTCCGACGACGTGTTCTTGCGCCTCCGTTGATCCTGATTTCAAAACATCGATCAACAGAGGAATAAATCCTGACCGTACGATTTTCAATTTGTTCGGTTTCTCTAACGAAAGGTTGACCGACGATGCGGCGGCGTTGGTTTGAACGATGTTGTACCGTGAAATTATCAGAGACCGGAGTAAAGAAAGAATTCGATCTGTACAAAGCGAAATCCTCAAGCTCTCGTTTGATCTCGTCGTCTTCCTTAGCAGAATCAAACCTTGCTCGTGATCAATTGTGTTTGTACTTCTCAATTTGCTGTAGATCTCTTCTTCTTCCGGTGACATCGGAGGAAAAGAGGAGTAATCCGGTGAAGAGAATGAGCTAGGATTCTGATTTCCGGCGAAAGCTTCAGAGGAAGGAGAAAACAATGAATGACTGACGGGTCGGGTTTGGTGATGTGGAAGCGATGTGCTCGACGATATTGAATTCTTTGCACGAGATCGAATCGCTCCCATCATAGAATCATAATCCGACGGTGAATTCTCAGCTACCGGAGGTAAAATCTCCGATTTGGAAACCCGATGACCCGAACCCGAACCCGGAACCGTATCCATACGGGTACGAACAACACCTTCGACATAAGCGTAATCAGGAGGACGTGGATGCTCCAATTTGTTTCTATCGCACCAGCTGAGAATAGTTGATTTCATGGCGATATTGGGTATTACAGTTGATAAATCAGGTTGAGTACCGTCGACAAGCGTCGGAGCAAACCCCAGATTCCGGCAAACTTGGACGGAGATACGTTCAAATGTCTGACCTGAAGCGACGACAACGGGATCGGACATTAAAAAACCGGTGATGGGACAGAGGAACTCTGCTGGAGTTTCGCCGGGGTTGTGTTGTGGCATAGTTGTGGCGGAGGCTGAGCGGTGGTGGTGAAAGGAGAACCATTTGTGTCTACTGGTTTCGCCCATTTTTGGAGACAGAGCTTGAAGAAGAGAAACGAATCTGAGAGGTTTTGGTGTTGTAAGAGAAATGTTTGACTTCAACTTTGAGGTTTGTTTCTGTCTTTGATCTAAGTTCAAGAGATTCTCTGGTTGATACTAACTAAACAAAGTCTCAACAAAATTTTATTTTTTACTCTTTTTAACAGAATTAGTAAATACAAAAATGATTATAGTAATAATCAGATATATTGACCAACACAAATGATTTCTAGGATATTCGGATTTTTGTTTTTTTTTTTACTAAATTTTTTTATGAAACGAAAACAATAATAGTGATTTTATGAGGAGTTAACCAAACCAGTTTTTTTTTTAAGAATATACATACTCCTTTCATTCTTTTAGTATGTATGGATAAAATCACAACTCATTTATTCAAGAAGTGTTTTTTTTTTAATTTTCTTGTTTGAATTGGTGAAATTTCATAATCTTACTCGCTTGAACCAATCCATAATTGATTTACAGTATATTCTTCTTCTTTTTTTTCAAATTTACAGTATATTCAACTACAAAAAATCCAAACAATTTTGAAAATTTGGTAATTGTCATCGTGTGGCTACGTTTCTCTTTGACAGATTTTGTTTCCACAAAAAAAATAGACCATTGAATAAATCTTATAGGGGACCAAGAAAGGGTTACCAGGGCGAGGAATAGATGTTTCTATAGAGTATGTACAAATTGTGTTTAGATAAGTTATAATTATTATAAGCATGATATAAGTAATTCTTATTGACGAAAATAAACTAATTAAACTGATTCATGCACAGCATCATCAGCTGATGACAGTACAAGGCGTGTTACAAACCCGTTAAACAAGAAAATGTATTGAAATTAAGATTTTTTCATAGTTCGATTGTTTGACTAATTTTTTAACGAAAAAGTCTTCCTTTTTTTTTCCTCTGCGATATATTCAAACAAAAGGTCTAGAGGCAATGGAGAAACCAATACCAAAATAAAATAAAAAAATAAGAAATAAAACCAACGTCAAGCTCAATTTAGACATCATTTTGGACGCATGATGCTTCAAAGAATAAGCGAGGCACATGGATTAGTTAAAACCTGTTCAAAAATACACATTCTTCAAAGATGTCCCTAAAGTATGTAAATAGAGAGATTCGATATTGACGCATGTTATTCGAGCATTCAAAGGTCCAATGCGGATTGCTAACATAAACCTCAAACACCCAATATAGCATGTAATAAAAATTAACACAAAATATAAATTACATAAAAGTTACTTTTTAAGATCATAAAAATATAGCATGTTGTTATAAAGTTACGTGCCACATAAAACATGTTACAAATTTATTTATGTTTTATGCCATCATCATTTACAACAAACCTCTTCAAACTCTAAAACTCAAACTACTGTTGACGACCTAGTGGGCAATATTGCTTGTTCTTCGTTTGCCAACTGTTACAATGATTCAAGAAGAATCGAATGAAGAAGAAAATAAAGAGTTTGTTAATCTTGTTTATTCATCTTAAGTGTCATTAAGTGTGTACAATGTGTTTATATCGTAAGCTAACATTGAACCAACCGGTTTATAGTATACCCGTGGTTTACATCAATTCTTATGTTTAATATCCTCCTTCAAGATGGCATATATATGGATTTGAGTGACATTTTACCTATGAGAGACTTGAAATAAGCTGGAAACAACGGTTTCGTGAATACATCTGAAAGCTGTTGTTCCGTTCTAACATGTAAAGTTTTGATAAGATCACTTACAATTCAATCTCGAACGATGTGGCAGTCCATCTCCACATGCTTGGTGCGTTTGTGAAATACTGCATTGTTAGCAATATGAATCGCTGCAGTAGAATCACAATAGAATGCAACCGGCTTATCTTGAGGAGCTTCAAATTCTTTCACTAAATTCACAAGCCAGACGACTTCTCTCACAGCATATTGCATTGCCCTATACTCTGATTCAGCAGATGAATGTGATGTCGTTCATTGCTTCTTAGACTTCCATGAGATCAAAGAGTTGCCAAGAAACATGCAATAACCAGAAGTTGACTTTCTTGTATCGGGACATGAATCCCAATCAGCATCTGTAAAAGCTTGAAGTATTAAGTAATTAGTAGCAGAGTAGAACAAACCATTACCAATAGTGCCTTTGATATAATGCAAGACTTTGTGAGCCGCTTGTATATGATAATATTTTGGAGCTGATGAGAACTGACACAACTTGTTGACAGCATATGTTATATCTAGCTTCGTAATGGTCAAGTACATCATCTTTCCAACCAATCGTCTATATGAAGCTGGATCATCAAGCAAAGGTTCATCTTCATCACTAATGAGTTTAATACTTGGTTCCATAGGGATACTTGACGGTTTACAACCTAGTAAGCATGTTTCTTCCAATAATTCCAAGGCATACTTACGTTGACAAACAGAGATACCCGACTATGACCTTGCAATTTCCAGACCAAGAAAATATTGCAAAGCACCAAGATCATATAGTTTAAAAGCCGTATTTAACTCTTCTTTCAGCTGTGTAACTTCATCATCATCATTGCTTGCAATAACAATATCATCAACATACACAAGAACTGTGATATATTTCCCATTAACATTTCTCACAAAAAGTGTATGATCCGCATGTGATTTCTTAAAGCCTAAGGACATTAGTGTGGTACTAAACTTTAGAAACCACTGCCTAGAAGCTTGTTTTAAACCATAAAGAGATTTTTGAAACTTACAAACTGCATTCGGAGGTAGAGATTCTCCTTCCTTTGGCGTGTAACCAGCTGGGAGGAAATCTATATAGATTTCCTCTTCAAGCTCACCATTCAAAAATACGTTTGGAATATCCAATTGGTGTAAACTCCATTTCTTCGCAGCTGCCACAACCAATAGTGTTTTGACTGTAGTCATTTTGGCTAATGATGAAAAGGTATCCACAAAATCAACACCTTTGTAATAAACGAAAACATATGAGAACTAAACGATTAATCGGAATCATAGTAAGAAAAAATATCATTAGCGATACTTTTAAACACGAAACCCTAAAAATGAAATCAGACCTAATGCTAAAAAAATAATCGCTTTGAACTCGATATTTATAAGATGCGGATCAGAATAATTAGGTTAAAACATAAACCGACAGAATTGAATTTGGGCTTTAGAAATATGGACCTCGCATTAAGTTAACGAATTACGAATATTAAACCTACAACAGTCTAATTAGGCCGAATTAAGTTCAAAATTTAAGCTAGATGGGCTGTCTACGATTAGGGCTAAATAGTATTGTTAAGAGCATAATTCATTTAATCAAAATGATAATCTTTCCTCAACTTTAATTGTTGTGCATTTTTACTTTTGTTATAATAGTAGTATAGACTGCTGATGTAGATAATGTTTTAAAAATGAAGTGACTAAAAACAAGTTTCTAGCATTTTTTTCTCGCAATTTTTAAACTACATATTGTTATCGTTCCATTTATGCCCCAATTCTACATTCATAAGGTTGGTTTTGTGTGTCTGAGATTCTTTAGACATTCAAGAATACAAGTTCTACTAGCTTATACGACAATAAAAAGTTCAAGTTGACATTCTATGTTTAGAGAAAATTTTGTTTGAGAGGATTCGGTGTCTATGGAAAAATGTACGTAACACAAACACGTGAACTCCAGAAAACATTCCACGGATGTTTTCTGAAAATTCTCCAATGTTCGAACGAGTAAAAGAGACGTAGATCACATTTATTGAAAACTAAAAAGAAATTGAAAATACAAAAGAAATATTCTTTTTGTTACGACAGTTTGAGAAAAAAATAGTTCATAGTCTCTTCAATATGAGAAAGTCTGTTTATATTGAAATAATACATTTTTTTTTTAAGAATCAAATGCGAAGTATTGATATCACATATGTAAAGAAGACAAGGTCAATTTTGAATTTTAAAAATTCGCACATTAGTAAGTTTGGATATTTTAAAAGTATGAGCGGTTTGCCTTTTTAAAGTATCCCGACCCGAGATGCTAAAGAATATGAATGACTTACATGGCATGGATTCTAGAAAAATATCGAGCGAGTGGCTAGAAGAATCTTGTTGACTGTTAGCCGTCTGACTATTGTTTGGGGTTCATGTTTGCAATTCGGCTGGTTGCGGTCCAAACCTGCGAGCTTGGCTCTAAGGATAACTTGAATGTTCTTGACTAACTAGCGGCAATTAGCCTCGTGTTTTTCTCTTTTCAAAGTGTGTAAACTAGAAGTTTTGATTTTGTTTTGTTTAAGTATTCAAATACAAGCTTTGGTACGAGATAGACTGAGTTGTGTACTGGAATGATTGGATCATTAAACAAAAGTTTTAACGTAACTCAAAGATCATGAAATGATAGTTTTTTTTTTTAAATGTCATAATAAAATCAAGAATAAATTGTGTAAACTTCAATCACTGGACTATTTTACCATTCTGCAATTAGTTGTTTAGTTATGTAGGTTATTGGAGATAAATGGACCGTAAAGATGTGTATCTTGCGGACCAAGATTGTGAAGCCTGTGAAGCCGTGAAGACTAAATGGAAAAACTTGAAGAGGAAGTCGATCTTAATATATTCTTAGCATATTTACTTGTATTTAGGAAAATTTACATTATGTGGGTGTTATCATTATGTTAATGTTAACACTATATATATGTATGTTAGAATCTCATATTAAACAACTCAATAAAACAATTATATTATATATTATTTATCATGGTAGCAGAGCATTCGATCCAAACCTAGTGGGTTGGTATTAAAAATTCCGCACTAAAAGTTTTGTGATTTACAAAAAAAAAAAAAAAAAAAAAAGAGAGTTCATGGAATCGGTGACCACCAAAGAAGACGGTGACGATGATGAAGATGACGTGAAGTGTTTCATGATTTTGTTCTAGTCTTTAAATTCAGTAAGTATTCAATTTGGTTTTGGGTACGTGGTTTTGGTTTTAGCTTAAGTTAAATTATATGGTTTTAAAATAAAGTTATTACTTATAGTTTGGGTTTATGTTTTTGAAGTCTAAGAATTTATTGGAGTGTTTCTTAAAGATCTTTTCTTTCAAGGGTTCATGATTTTTCACGGGTTAGTAATTTCTAGGTTTTGGGATTTGTTTTTAAGCTCAAAATTTGTTAGAGTTTTAATTTGTTTTTGGCTTCTTTTATTATAGGGATAGTTTGGTTATAGTTTAACCATTAAGTTATAATTTGGTTATAGTTTAACCATTACGAAAAATTATTTGGAAAGCTCAAGTTTTTAGGTCATTTAATTGTTAGTCCGGTTTGTGGACTGTCCGAGACAAGGACAATTGTTTGTGGTGTTGCATGATTTGTACCCACGGGATGTTGTTATTCCCTTTATCAAGACCAAAGACGAGCTGAAATTCCACTTTTATTGTTCAATATTGAAGTTTCTATACGGAGGACTCAGTTGACTTATTTGTCCGTCCTCGACATATTGTCCATGACATACTTGGTCTGCTTTGTGATTGCAGATTTTGAAGACCTAGAGCACTATATATATGCTTCAACAAGTTACGATTTTCTCTATCAAGCTCTCTGTTCTGCTCACTCACAAGCTCTACTTGTTGCTCAGCTTTAGCCAGATTCAAGATGAGAACACTCTTTTTTCTTTTTTCAATTATCTTCACCATTCAAACTAAACACAACTTTTTACGTTGATGGCTTCAATTTATCCCATATGATCAATACTGTCTGAGAAATCAAAGATGTACTTACTAGTCATGTTATGATGCAAAAGTCCCCAATTCCTAATCCCTTGCTTGGCATCCCGAGAAATCAAAAATAAAAAAACGTCAGGTGTCATATCTAGATTCGTCGTTTTTGATACATGTATAAGCCATATGTGTCTATTTTTTTAAGACCGAAATAAATAATGTAAAGCCCAAAAAGAAATTACATCCGAATCAAAATAGGTCAGAAAAAAGCAATAATATGACCATTTGTATAATGTTGGTCTAAAATTAAAACCCTAAACATTTTTTTTTTCTAAACTTTGTTCTCTATCTCTTATAAATATGAGATAATTGGGTTAACTAAGACTGTCTTATCTGATTCGCTCTAATTGTATTAGGCAACCAAGAACATATAGCCGGTTTAACCAGATTTCTGCAAATTAGAGAGAAAACCAAGAACAACAGAGCCATCAAGAACAGAGAGAAAAGCCAGAGCTTTTAATAAACCACCTTTCAAATATAATAGCATAAAATTTCAGTCTTTCAGAAGAAAAAAAAAAGAGAGACGAAAATACAAATTACGACTACAAAATAGACTATATTCCCCAAGTTCATATGGAAAACTTCAATTCAAACAGAGCCATTTTATCGTTTGAACTTCTTAGAAGATTTCTTGTCCTTGTGACCTCCCAAGAACCTCTGACTCTCTTCATCATCTTCTCCCATTCTCTTCTTCCTACCTCCTGATCTTTTAATCATCTACAACAAAATTTACCAGCACATAATTCAATTCTCTATACATGTAAATTACAAGTAAAAACATTTAACCTTTAACATGTCCTAGTAGTACATGCAGAGAATAAAAAAATACCATATGGGACAATTTTAAGGCTTCTGCAACTCTCTCCCACAATGACATGACTTCGTATCTTTCAGCTGAATATTCTGGTAGTTTCTTGCCTGAATGTCAAAACATAGTCAAATGTCTATATATCCTATGAGAGAACAAATTTATAAAAACTATCTCGCATATATATTTTTACTCACCGAGGAGTTTCTCTATTTGTAAATACCATTCAAGCTCATACTGGCTTACAAGTGATATCCCCACACCAGAACGTCCAGCACGAGCAGTTCTTCCCACTCTGTGGATGTAATCCTATGACCCAAATTTGGAAGAAGATCAATGTGTGTTCGTCCTCAAGATCATTGATTCATGAGAAACAATAAAGAAATTGTATTCATGAGAAGAAACCTTTGAATTTGTGGGAATGTTGTAATTGATAACCATATCAACCGATGGGATATCAAGCCCTCTACTAGCCACATCAGTGCAAACCAAGATATTACATTCCCCTGCTTTGAACTTATTCAGTGCTCCTAGTCTCTTTGACTGCAAAATATTTCGCAAAGAATGAGAAAATTTTGAGAGAATGGAGTCGTGAAGAATGCATGATTTACCTGAGTCATTTGACCACTGATAGGAATGGCTCTAAAATCAAGGTTCCGAAGCATCAATGCCCGTAAACGAGCATCTTCACATGTTCGGGTGAAAACCATAGATGTTGATTCAGGCATTTCACTGAGAATGTATACAAGATAGCAATCCTGTTACAATGATACAAAAAGGTCATTACATTATAGTAAAAGAAGATAAAACACTCTCATGTATCTACCAAGCTCCTGTGATGTAAATAAGGTACCTTGTAATCAGAAGGAACCAACCAATACTGCTGTTTAAGAGTATCGACTGTGGAATATTTGGAAGCTGCAGCTTCAATCTGGAAGGTAAGCATTTCAAGAAAATACAACTCAAACTATGGCATCTATGACAAGAAACAATTAAGCATTTCCATACCTTGACAGGATTCCTCAAGCAAGCCCTTTGAAGTTTTCGAACCTAAGAGGCATACAAATTGAATCAGTCATTCCATCTTAAGGCTAAAATTATAGAGAGACAATTTGATGTATGGAAAACCACAAGACTATCAAGCAACCTTTGTAGTCATGGTGGCTGAAAATAGATATGTTTTACGGTTGCGAGGGATCTCGTCCAAAATCATGGTAAGAGATTTCTCAAAATCTTCATTCAGCAGTCTATCCGCTTCATCAAGAACCTGGTGAAGTAAATATAAGAATGATAAGAAGTAAGAACACGAAAAAATGAACAAAAGATAAGCATAAATTTACCAGATATTTCAATGTTTTCAGAGAAAAGCCTTTTGTGTCAGACATATGATCCCAAAGACGACCAGGTGTAGCAACCTATGAAACAACATTAGCTACTAGATTCACTGAGGATCAGTGCAGAAAACAATTTAAGAAACAAAACGTACAATAACATGAGGCCGTTTCCCAAGAGCAACAGTTTGTTGCATCCTGTCTATACCTCCAACAAGCTGAAAATAAATCAGCAAGCTTTCAATTTTCAATTCAAAAATCAGGAATCGGTTAAGGAATTATGATTAAAAAAAAACATGGTGATCTTACCACAGCACACCTAAGACCGATATCAGCTCCTAGAGCTTGAAACTGCTCAGCAATCTGAATTGCAAGCTCTCTCGTTGGAGATAAAACACAGGCGAAGAAGGAAGGATCAGGTCTACGACCTTTCTTTGGCTCCGAATCATAAACACAAGCAAGAAGTGCTTGCAATATAGGCAACGCAAAGGCTCCAGTTTTCCCAGAACCGGTTTGAGCAAGTCCAATTAAATCTTTACCTGAAATAGATTCAATTGATAAAACCCTAATAATCAAAAATTTGCAAGCTTTTTAACAGGAAAAAAAGGAGATACCATCAAGAGCATAAGGAAGAGCTTCAGCTTGAATTTTGGAAGGGTTGTTCCATCCCAATCTTTCACAAGCTTTGACAAGCTCCTCACGCACACCAAGTTCTGCAAACGTCTTCACCACTTCCTTTGTTACAGGGTTATTACTATTTTTACCTTGTTTCCAATTATCTCAGTCCAATTATCTATTTACCTTTATTTATGTTTTAACTCCGGTCACGTGTTTCGACCGTTGAGAGTCACGCTTTATGTATTCGTCACTCGCTATGAGACAAACTTAATCATTTTCTACCAGAATATTCCTTTCTCTCTACTCTCTCTCTCCAATCTGTTCATCGTCATCTTCATCATCGATTATATGTTCTTAGAGGTAACATTTCTTTCTATCAAAGTTATCTCCTAGTCTCATAATCACCATTCTTCGATCTTCTGGGGAAGATTCTAGTCTGGATTTATCTTTCATTTGATATTCTGTAACATTGGTATCAGAGCCACCCGAATCCTCGGATCTACACGCAGTCATGACGGAAACTCGAGCCCAGACGATGATTGAGGTTAACAAGCAGCTCGACGAGCTACGAACGAACCAGATGAGACAGAGCACCGCCACCGACGAACTCAAAAACGCGTCGGATGCTCTCAGAACGGAGATTAACGACAAGTTCACGGATCTGAGGAATATGATAGCAGACCTGCAACCACGACGCCACGATCCTCAGAAACAACCGATAGATCAGAGTCCCTCGGCGTCAGCCGCTTTCACGGTGACCCAGAATTCGCCGCTGTTGCCGGACCCGCCGGATCCTCGCCGGTTTGGCCAAAACTCAGCCGCTCCTATGTTGCCTGAGCCGAACAACACACAGAATCCAAAGAATGGACTCCTCACAAGGTTATCTAAGATCGATTTTCCCCCTTTCGATGGAACAAATTTGCGCGATTGGATTTTCAAATGGGGAGCGTTCTTCACTCTTGTGACGGCGGACGAGTGGCAAGTCAGGATGTCGACTATACGTATGTCTGGGCAGGCTCTGCAATGGTACCATAACTACCTAGCTGAGAGGTATGGTGTGTACCCGTCATGGACAGAGTATATTGTGGCTATCTCGCAGGTTTGGTGGGCTTTACAATGATCCTTTGTCAGAGCTAGTGAGCCTGAAGCAAGATGGTGATACAGTGGAGGTGTTCCTTGATAAGTTTGAATGTGCGCTGACAAGGTTATCTCTACCAGCAGCTCATGCCCTTAGCATATTCTTGACCAACTTAGAACCTCGCCTAGCACTGCACACTCGCCAATTTCCGGTTACAAACGTGATTGAGGCAGCAGAGATAGCGAGAATGCATGAGAGTTACTTGCTGCAGGCAACCCCAAAGATATATCGGACTCCCTTCAATCCAACAACAAAACAAAATTTCCCTCACCACTACAAAAGCCAAAACACCAACCCCACTATATTTCCCCTACCCGAACCTACTAAACACAACCACCACCTCAGCCCAAACTTCATACCCAAATCAACCACCGAAAAGCTACCTCGTAAATTCTCATTTCAGGAGATGCAAGAACGCAAGGCAAAGGGGCTATGTATGTACTGCGATGAAAAATTCACACCTGGTCACCAAGCGAAGCACAGGAGATCACACATATACTTCTTAGAAGGAGAAGAAATGGAAGATGATATTTATGACAGTGATGAAATGGTGAATACCTTGAATGCTATGACTATGGTGCAGGAACAGGAAGAGAAAGCTCCAGTCCTCTCAATTAACGCAATGAATGGCAGCACTACATTCAACTGTATGCGAATGGTGGGATACTATGGGAAAAAGAAGCTCTACATACTCATTGATCCCGGCAGCACACACAATTTCTTGGATGTGAGCAAGGCTAAGGAAATAGGTTGTTTTTTGGAATCAATTAAACCAATGGTCAGTTAAAGCTGGCCAGTTGATAACGAAAAGCAAATGCAGAACATTCTCTTGGAAGATGCAAGGATATACACTCACAACAGAGGTCAGAACACTACCGCTTGATTGCTGTGACTTCGTATTGGGAGTGCAATGGCTGATTACCCTTGGACCGATTCTGTGGGATTTCTTAAACCTAAGAATGGAATTCACCCTGGGAGGAACGAAACACGTGTTGCGGGGTGTAACTCAACCTGAGGGAAAGCTTATCACCGGAAGCAGCTTAAACAAATTGATGCTGCAGGAGCCGCAAATTATATTGTTCAACATACGTGAAGTCACTGAACCCATCAATAAAGAAGATACATGGGAACCTCACGCACTATTTTCCCACATTTCGGCAAACGGAACTGAGCTTTCAAATGATCCTAGCTTACAATTATTGAAGGAAGCTTTTGGCGACATCTTTGAGGAACCAACCGACTTACCACCATTCCGGGAAGGGTTTGATCATAAGATACCCCTAGAAAGCGGTTCTAACCCGGTAAATCTGAGACCTTACAGGTATTCATCTATGCAGAAAGATGTTATTGACCAGACCATACAAGATATGGTTTCTCAAGGCCTCATACAACATAGTTCCAGCCCTTACGCATCCCCTGTGGTGCTGGTGAAGAAAAAAGATGGGTCATGGAGGCTATGTGTGGATTATCGAGGGCTCAATAAGCAAACGATCAAGGACAAGTACCCAATCCCACTTCTGGAGGATCTTTTGGATGAGCTGGGAGGAGCTAAGTACTTTTCTAAACTTGACTTGCGAGCTGGCTTCCACCAGTTACGAATGTCGCCTGAAGATGTCTACAAAACAGCGTTTAAGACACACTCAGGCCACTATGAATACCTCGTCATGCCTTTTGGTTTGACAAATGCCCCCTGCACCTTCCAAAGCTTAATGAATCATGTTTTTAAAGAGGTTCTCCGAAGGTTTGTCCTTGTCTTTTTCGATGATATTCTCGTTTATAGTGCTGCGTGGGAAGACCATCTGGAACACTTAGCAGAAGTCTTCACAATTCTGCAACAACAGCAGTTGTTCCTCAAACCATCCAAGTGTGTTTTTGGAGCAACCACCATTGAATATCTAGGGCATTTTATCTCAGCTGAAGGGGTGAGTACTGATCCGAGAAAAGTCCAAGTTATAAAGAAATGGCCAATACCGACCTCCCAAAAACAGCTTCGTAGCTTCTTGGGTTTGGCAAACTACTACAGGCGCTTCATTAAGGATTACAGTGTGACTGCCCGCCCTCTCACAAATCTGTTGAAGAAAGATGGGTTTTCTTGGTGCCCAAACGCCACTGATGCTTTTGAAAAACTCAAGGCAACGCTGTCATCTACACCAGTTCTGGCGCTACCTAACTTTGATAAACTCTTTGTCATTGAAACAGATGCTTCTAATGTTGGGATTGGCGCAGTATTGATGCAGGAAAACCATCCAATCTGCTTCATTAGCAGAGCTTTGGGTCCTCGCCATCATGGTTTATCAGTATATGAGAAGGAACTCCTCGCAGTGGTACATGCGGTTCAAACATGGAGTACATACCTCGCACACAGGCCTTTTGTGATCAAGACAGACCAAAAGAGTATCAAGTTCCTAACCGAGCAAACACTCACAACACCTTTCCAGCATATGTGGCTTTCTAAACTCATGGGATACAAATATGAAATCCAGTATAAACAGGGAAAGGAGAATGTCGCTGATGCTTTGTCAAGAGTTTCAGTTTGAATCGCTGCATATGACTTTATCTCAAATCCATCATCAGTTCTATGATTCACTGAAGCTATTATGGGATACTGACCCTCACTTGCGAAAGATAATATCCAACATCACTACAGATCCTGGTTCTCACCCTCTCTTCTCTTATGAAAATAGTGAGTTGCGTAGAAAAGGAAAATTGGTTGTTGGTAATGATGAAACTGTTAAGTTGCATATCTTGCGTTGGCTACATGATTCAGCTGTAGGTGGTCATTCAGGGAGGGACGCGACAATTCAC
Organism: Cardamine occulta; assembly: GCA_028015245.1. Taxonomy (NCBI): domain Eukaryota; kingdom Viridiplantae; phylum Streptophyta; class Magnoliopsida; order Brassicales; family Brassicaceae; genus Cardamine; species Cardamine occulta. The sequence continues at coordinate 14,313,527 of CM051378.1, read as the reverse complement.
AGAATCAAAGCACTATTCTACTGGCCAAAAATGGGGAACGAGATTCAAAACTATGTGAGGAACTGTTCTGTCTGCCAGAAAAATAAATATGATACAGCTGCTAAGCCTGGTCTCCTCCAACCTCTGCCGATACCAGCAAGTGTTTGGGAATCCATTAGCATGGACTTTATCGAGGGATTACCACCATCGAGCGGGAAACATTGTATTCTCGTGGTTGTTGATAGGCTCAGCAAAGGTGCTCACTTCATTGGCCTTTCACACCCTTATACAGCCATTGATGTTGCGCAAGCCTATCTTAACAATGTTTTCAAACTCCACGGCCTCCCCAAAGAGATCATCAGTGACAGAGATCCCACATTTCTGAGCGACGCATGGAAAGAACTGTTCCGAGTGCAGGGAGTCGACTTGAAGCACTCTACAGCCTACCACCCTCAAACTGATGGGCAAACAGAGGTCACAAATAGAACTCTGGAAACATATCTACGCTGTATGACATCTGAAGCTCCCCACACTTGGTATAAATGGCTACCACTAGCAGAGTGGTGGTACAACACTACCCACCATTCAGCAATCGGTACCACTCCATTCGAGGTCCTCTATGGCCAGCCCCCGCCAACTCATCTCCCATACCTCCCTGGCGAGAGCTCTTCACTCACCATCAACAGGAGTATGCAAGCCAGAGAAAACATCATCTCTATGCTGAAGTTTCATCTCACCCGAGCTCAACACCGAATGAAACAACTTGCAGACTCCAAACGTTCACACAGGGAATTTCCTATTGGCACATACGTCTATCTTAAGCTGCAACCTTACCGCCAACACTCACTCAAGAATCGCAAGCTACCACACAAACTATCCCCAAGGTTTTATGGTCCTTTTTGTGTGGTTGACAAAGTTGGTCAGGTCGCCTACAAGTTGGATTTACCATCAGACGCAGCTATTCATAACGTTTTTCATGTGAGCCAGCTAAAGTTATGCCCAAACCCGTCAAAAGCACAATCCGCTCTACCACAATACCTGCTCGATCTGGGAAATGCCAAAGAACCAGAAACTATTTTGGAAAAGAAAGTTGTCAACCGCCGAAACACAGCCGCAACTAAAGTGTTGGTTCAATGGAAAGGGTACCCACCAGACCAAGCGACATGGGAGTTCTATCAAGATTTCACAGCACAGTTCCCAAACTTTGAGCCTTGAGGACAAGGTTGCTCCGAAGAAGGGAGTATTGTTACAGGGTTATTACTATTTTTACCTTGTTTCCAATTATCTCAGTCCAATTATCTATTTACCTTTATTTATGTTTTAACTCCGGTCACGTGTTTCGACCGTTGAGAGTCACGCTTTATGTATTCGTCACTGCATGAGACAAACTTAATCATTTTCTACCAGAATATTCCTTTCTCTCTACTCTCTCTCCAATCTGTTCATCGTCATCTTCATCATCGATTATATGTTCTTAGAGGTAACATTTCTTTCTATCAAAGTTATCTCCTAGTCTCATAATCACCATTCTTCGATCTTCTGGGGAAGATTCTAGTCTGGATTTATCTTTCATTTGATATTCTGTAACATCCTTCTCCTCTTCCATTTCAATACCCAACAACCAAATTAGGGCACAGATAAATAGAGCAAACCTTGAATGAGATTTAGGGCTTTAGATAAATCGAGCAGCGTCGAGCCATTATGGAAATGCAGGGTTTTAGTTATATTATTATTTTAATAGCTTTATTGGGCCATATATGGGCTTGAATCTCTTAAACTTTAGGCTCTTCAAATCTTCATTGAACAGCAGTCTATCTGCGAACGTATTGCACAAGAAGAGAAAATACCCACCCTAACACCCTAAAACTCACTAGTACCCTTTTTCAAGTTTTTTTACTCTCTTACCTTTAACTCTATTTTCCTCATGATTACATTCGCTCAATGTTTTTGAAATCGTGTTAGTCAAACTTTTTTAAAAACATCAAAATTCAAACGTCGACTTTTTTGTCGAAAACAGAATCCGATCAACTTTTCAGAAGAAGGTTCAATTTGATGATTCTGATCTCCGCTTCACTCCTTACGAGATCTTTGTGGCTCCTTCATTTTTCTCTTAGTTTCGAGATCTCCTACCTTTCTCTCTAATTAATTTTATAATAGAATCAATATCATAACGGACTTAATTAATGCTATAACATTGTTTTATCTATCCGTGTGCTAATGATGCACATTTTTTTTAGTGTTCCTGTAATCTTAATTTTTATTAAAGTGACTGATAACGAACCTTCTCGAGCCAGTAACGAAAAACCAAAATGTCAATGCTATGGCTAGGAGACCAGAGAGAAGGCAAACTTGTCAAGCTCTTAAGAATGAATACAATACCATCACAAATGTATCTAAATGCCAAAGCTGCGGCTGCTGCACAATCTTCAGATATGACCATTCCCTTGTTTAAAATTGTTAATATCGGTTGCAAATTTTCCGAACTAGCATTAAGCCATTTTGAATATGCCCCAACAAGCAAGCATACTGAAATTCACAAGAAAAAATCAGTTTACATTTTTCTCAATTCCAAGTATGCACCCGATCGAACTCTGGTTGCGCTGCTCCTTTTGTTAGTACGCTGACAACAGCTAGTAAAGAATTTGCCGAGGTTTAAAGATTGAGAAGAGAAAAGGTAAGATAATTGCGTTGCTTGTCTTCAAGAAAGACTTCAAGTGACCAAATTCCAAACAATAACACCCCGTTCACAAAGTTTCCGGGCAATTTGGGTCTCTTTGGAATTGGAATTAGTTTGGTTTTAGTCTTTTTGGTCAAAAACTAAACAAACAAACAAACAAAAAGGTCATGCATGTGATTAATTAATAAATATCTTTAAAAATAAAAACCCTAATTAAAACCTAATCAAAAATCTGTCGATTCAATCTGGCAGCTTTGAGTGAAGAGATCATTGATTCCCTTTCTTGAGAAAGACTCTTCCTCTCGACTGCAATAAACCCTAACTTATCCCGCAAGTATTCATTTCTCATCTCATCTCCCTCTATTTCACCAAGCTCAGATGGTGTTGTATTCGAATTTGAGTATTACCTTAACATTAACATAATGATAACACCCACATAATGTAAACTTTCCTAAATACAAAGTAAATATGCTAAGAATATATTAAAATCGACTTCCTCTTCAAGTTTTTCCATTTAGTCTTCACGGCTTCACAGGTTTCACAATCTTGGTCCGCAAGATACACACATCTTTCGGCCTATTTATCTCCAATACTCCCCTGCACGACAAACGTGGGATGCAAAACGCAAAATCTGCAATCACAAAGCATACCACATATGTCATGGACAGTATGTCAAGAACGGACAAACAAGTCAACTGACTCCTCCAGATAGAAACTTCAATATTGAACAATAGGAGTGGAACGTCAGCTCGTCTTTGGTCTTGATAAAGGGAATAACAACATCCCGTGGGTACAAATCATGCAACACCACAAACAATTGTCCTTGTCTCGGACAGTCCACAAACCGGACTAAAAATATGACATAAAAACTTGAGCCTTCTAATACAACTTTCCCGTAATGGTTAAACTATAACCAAACTCTCCCCATAATAAAAGAAGCCAAAAAACAAATTAAAACTCTAACAAATTTTGAGCTTAAAATCAAATCCCAAAACCTAGAAATTACTAACCTGTGAAAAATCATGAATCCTTGAAAGAAAAGATCTTTAAGAAACACTCCAATAAATTCTTAGACTTCAAAAACATAAACCCAAACTATAAGTAATAACTTTATTTTAAAACCATATAATTTAACTTAAGCTAAAACCAAAACCACGTACCCAAAACCAAATTGAATACTTACTGAATTTAAAGACTAGAACAAAATCATGAAACACTTCACGTCATCTTCATCATCGTCACCGTCTTCTTTGGTGGTCACCGATTCCATGAACTCTCTTTTTTTTTTTTTTTCTTCTTTCTATTTTTTTTTGGTTAATCACAAAACTTTTAGTGCGAAATTTTCAATACCGATCCACTAGGTTTGGATCGAATGCTCTGATACCATGATAAATTAGGATTGCTTTAAGACTTTATTATTTATTATGTACATATTACAATTCTATTTATACAACTCTTATGATGGTCTAACCCAATTGGGCTTATAGACTTGAACTTATCTAACTATATACTTTGGACGTATCTCTAATACTCCCTCTCAAGTTGCAGGGTGAAGTGTCAGAACACCCAACTTGGACAATAAAAAAAAACAAACTGAAGACGACCAAGAGCTTTGGTAAGTACATCCGCTGGTTGATCTTTCATTCGTACCTGAACCATTGTGAGAAGACCATCCTGAGATGAAACATGATATGACGATGAAACAAAGGTAACAAACGAAACTAGTGCTGCTTCTTCAATAATGTTATGTGAAGCAGACGATGGATGTCATGGGCTTGTAACAGCGGCAGGAAGCACATAAGAGGAACTCACGACTGGCGATAATGACAAAATCTCGACATCAGACATCATAACAGGTGCCGGTGTTAGCAGCGTACTCCCCCTGTCACCGGAACTTGTGATAGTGGTTAGCAACCAATCAACATCGACTGCCAAGGACTGTGATGGCAATGATGATGGCGAAGGCAAATCTGACTTCTTTAACATGATCACACGATCACGAACTTGACGAGAAGAGACACACGATCTCTTGGGACGAACACGACAAACATGATGCTTTCAACACCAACTCTTAACGACACTGTTTTGTAAACAAAAATAACAGAGCAAGAAGAAGATATCACAGTCTCAATTTGAAACATGCAAACTAAAAAAAAAGGAACCGGATGACTTGAGATACACAATATCAAACAAACTAGAGACTCACGCTCTCGAACCAGACAACGTTACACGAAACAACGAGACTTTTGGCTCCGTTTTGGAACAACGAAACAGAGTTTCAACGAACAAGACTTGATGCAAAGAGACACTTGATGTCATACAACCACAAGACTATGACTCTTACTTGCGACGATGAAACAGAGCCTGCAGCGGATGAAACTTCACAAACACAAGCCGGAGACTCACGATCTCAGGGCAAACACTCGACTTTGACGACACTAAGAGATTAACGATAGATTTGCTAACTGATGAGACATACGATCTCGATGACTCTCAACAAGAGAAGAACAAACGACGAACTCAAAACTTTCAAGAAATCAGGTGATTTCGAAGTTCGAAATCAAAGAACAAGAACGAAAAGAGAACAAAGTTTTTCGAACTTCAAAATTAATAACTCTAGAAACAATGAACAAAAGAATTTTTTAGAATTATTAGGTCTCAGAATATTTTCTGCTCTGAATAATTTACATGGTATCATAACATCTTTTCTGAGACCTAAAATTCCTTTGTTCATCGTTTATAAAGTTCTTAATTTCGAAATTCGAATTCACCTAAATTCTCGAAAGTTTTGAGTTTATCGTTGTCTTAGTCTTCTCGAGAGTTTCAAGATCATTGTTTGATCAAACTGTTGCAGTGCAAGTTTTGTCTTTTCTTCAAGATCGTGAGTCTCGATCTGTCATAGAGATTGTGTGTCTCAAGTTTGTGAACCTCTGTTTCGTTGTCGCGAGTTCACATGTAGGTTTTTGAGATCGTAAAATCTCTTCTCCACCTGTTTATACTCTTTTTGTCGTTAAAAAATAGAGTCTTTGATGTTTGGTGTTGTCTAAGTCATGTGTGTGCGTCTCTTCTAGGCTCTGTCCACTGTGCCAAAAACAGAATCATATTCTTGTCAGTACGCAGTCGTTTCGTAGTTGTTGAAGACGCTGCAAGTTGCAAAGCATCGTGTTCGTTGTCTCGTTGTGTGCTCATCGTTGTTGTGGGAAAGTGTGTTGATTCTCATCGTGAGAGAGAGAAACTTTGTTACTCATCGTGATACGAGTCACAATTTGGTGTGGTTTACTCGTCCGAAAATGAGTTGTCTTCTCTGATACTCATCGTGTTGCAAGTTGTTGTTCAGTTGGTGCTAAGAGTTCAACTTTGATTTAATTTAATATTTTGGCTACACAAGGCTTCCGCTATGTCAAATATGTGTTCGCAGTTCGAACAAAGTGTGTGTTCACCGAGATTTAGTGTGTCACCAAGAAGGTGTTTCGTTGCTCCGAGTTTGCCTGTTGCAAATTAAGATCGTGATATCTTCTTCTTGCTATATTTTTTGTCTACAAAAACAGAGTTGTCGTTGTTGTGGTTCTCGTCGTAGTCTTCGTGATTGTGTGATCATGTTGCCATCATCATTGCCATTATAGTCCTTGGCAGTCGACGTTGATTGGTTGTTAACTGTTGTCACAAGTTCCGATGATAGTGGGAGTACGCCGCTGACACCGGCACTTATGATGTCTCAGGTCAATATTTTGTCATCATCGCCAGTCGCGAGTTCCTCTTATGTGCTTCCTACTGCTGTTACAAGCCCAGCACATCCATCTTCTGCTTCACCTAACATTATTGATGAAGCAGCACCAGTTTTGTTTGCAACCCTTGATTCATCGTTGTATCATGTTTCGTCTCGGGATGGTCTTCTCACAATAGTTTACGTACGAACGAATGATCAACCAGCATACATTCTTACTAAAGCACTTGGTCATCCTCAGTTTGGTTTCTTGTTGTCTAAGTTGGATGTTCAGACACTTCACCCTCTAACTTGAGGGGGAGTATTAGAGATAAGCGCAAAGTATATAATTAGATAAGGATTAGAAAAAGTCCATAAGCCCAATTTGGTTAGACCATCATAAGAGTTGTATAAATAGAGTTGTAATATGTTAGTATTAAACCAATCCTAATTTACATTGATCAAAAAAAAAAATTTTGAATACTTCAACATGTTACGATTTTATTGTTGGGTAAGCTTCAATTGCTTAAGGCCCAAGAAAGCTCTTTGGCGAGTAGGCTAAAGGACTAAACCAAAGCCCAACTCTTTAATTCTATTAGTCATAGGAATTGTGATTTCTATTATGTTTAGGATTAAGAAAAAAGGAAATACCTAAGCTTGAGGTTTCCTATAAATATCAAGTATCGGTGTGTGATATTGATATCGAGAATTGAGAGCTTTGAGAGTTAAGTTTTTGTGAAGTTTTCTTAACCTAATAAAGCGAGTTGTCTTTATTGAAAGCTAAGTATTCTTGAGTTACAATCCTAGAATTGGTAGCAGAGCGTTAGGTTTAGTGATCCTTGCTTGGGAGAGAAACCTACTGCGGTGAAGGAGAAGTCTTCGGCGGAGAAGAAGACTTCGAACAGAGGCGTTTCTCTGTTTTAGAAGTTCCCGGCGAAAGAGAACAGAGGCGTTGCTCTGTGTCTTTGATGGAACAGAGGGTGAGTTGCAGGTGTTAACTTCGGTAAAACAAAGGCAGATCCTTGCTGGAGAAGTCGCGAAGCTTCAGCAAAAAGAAACGTCTGAGTTAAGTCGGAACAGAGGCCCAAGAACTTGTTTTTGATAAAACAGAGATGATCAAAGACGAACCCGAACTATGGAGGACACAACGAAAAAGGGAGTTGGATCAACATCACTTCAAGTCCCGATGCTTTCATCAACGAACTATGTGTATTGGGCGTTGAGAATGAAAATTCTGTTGGAGGTCAATGAAGTATGGGACAGTATTAATCTGGGAAGCATCGATAGGAAGAAGAACGTGGTGGCGATAGTGTTCTTGTTTCAAGCAATTCCCAAAACTTTAGTCATTCAAATGGGAGAGCATAAATCGGCTAAAGACATTTGGGAGGCGATAAAATCACGACACCAAGGAGCGGAACGAGTTAAGAAGGCAAGGTTGCAAACTTTGATGTTGGAATTTGAGAGACTTAGGATGAATGACTCGGCTTCAATTGATAGCTTTGGGGAAAGTTATCGGAAATAGCCTCAAGATCGGCCTCATTAGGACAAACAATCGATGAACCGAAACTAGTAAAGAAGTTTCTTAATAGTCTACCGGAAAATCGATACATCCATATAATAGCATCTCTTGAACAAGTTTTGGATTTGGAAACAACAACCTATGAATATATTGTTGGAAGGTTAAATGCATATGAAGAAAGAATTCTCAACAAGGACAATAATGACGAGACTCGACTTCTATATGCGTTTTCAAATCTGCAAAACTTGTCGACGTCACGAGGCAGGGGGCGTGGACTAAGAGGACGTGGAAGAGGACTAAGAGGAGGATGTGGAAGAGGTTCTTTTGGCTCTCAAAACAGAACAATGAATCCAGAAGAACAAGATCAGCCGAGAGAGAAGAAGGATAGGTCGAAGATCGTGTGTTATCGGTGTGACAAAACCGATCACTTTGCTAAGCACTGTCCCGAAAGAACTCAAAGGGCTGAGGAAGTTAATAAAACAGAGACTGAAGACGCTGCTGATGCTCTGTATTATCATGATATTGTGTTCCTAAACGAAGGAAATCTCATCCCGAAAAACTATGAATCCAAAGAATGCGAAGAAGGAGTTTGGTATTTAGACAACGGAGCAAGCAACCACATGACTGGTAATAAATCTTTCTTTTCCGAGTTGAATGAGAAGATTAAGGGAAAAGTAAGATTTGGAGATGGATCATGTGTCGAAATAGAAGGGAAAGGATCGATTCTATTTCAAATCAAAGGCGAAGAACAAAACCTTGTCACCGATATTTATTATATACCCGAGCTTAAGAGTAACATTCCGAGTCTTGGATAAGCGACTGAAGCGGGATGTGATGTGAGAATGAGTCGAGAGTATTTGACTCTCCATGATCCGAGTGGTAGACTACTAGTTAAGGTGATGCGATCAGCAAATAGACTTTACAAAATTAAGCTGAAAATTGGAAAGCCTATTTGTTTGTTCTCGAGGATAGAAGGTGAAGCTTGGAGATGGCACGCAAGGTTCGGACACATTAGTTTCAAGACTATGACAACAATGTCTCAGCAAGGTATAATGCAAGGGCTTCCGAAAATTCGAGAAGAAAATAAGCTGTGTGAGTCTTGTCTAGTCAGAAAACAAGCTCGCCATGTGTTTCCGAAAGCGGCTAGCTTTCGAGCCTCGAAACCTCTAGAACTCCTACACGCAGATTTGTGTGGCCCCATCACGCCACCAACATTGGCTGAGAAAAAATATATTTTTGTGATCATTGACGATTTTTCAAGGTACATGTGGACGATCTTGATAAAGGAGAAGAGTGAGGCGTTTAGGAGCTTCAAAACGTACAAAGGACTAGTGGAGAAGGATCTTGGGAAACAAATAAGGACTCTAAGGACTGATAGAGGTGGAGAATTCATGTCAAGAGAGTTCAACTCGTTTTGTGAAGAAAATGGGATTAAAAGGCATTTAACCGCACCATACTCTCCACAACAAAACGGTGTGGTTGAAAAAAGAAATAAGACTTTGATGGAGATGACAAGGAGTATCCTCAAGGCAATGATGGTACCTAATTACATATGAGGAGAAGCTGTAAGACACTCCCCTTATATCATTAATAGGGTACCAACAAGAGCACTCAAAAACAAGACTCCTTATGAAAACTTGCGAGAGAAGAAACCGCACCTAGGGCACTTAAAGGTTTTTGGTTGTGTGGCATATGCGAAAATCGATTCTCACCAACTCAAGAAACTAGACAATCGATCATAGACTTTGGTACACCTTGGAGTCGAGCCTGGAACCAAGACATATAGGTTTTATAATCCCTCAGCTCGAAAAGTGATTATAAGCCGCGATGTAGTGTTTGATGAGAAGACGAGTTGGCGATGGAATGAAGATACCATCGGACCGAGTAAGGAACCGGGTATGTTTGAGATGAGATGGGGACTGATTGAAGATGCTGGTGAGGGGCCTGTGATGATCAATGATCAAGATCAAACTGGACTGAATGATGATAATGGTCATATCGGCGAGCAAGAGCAAGAAAACGCCGCCGATGGCAGATCCGAAACCGAAGAAGTTACAGCCGGTTTGATCTTGATCATTGATCATCACAGGCCCCTCACCAGCATCTTCAATCAGTCCCCATCTCATCTCAAACATACCTGGTTCCTTACTCGGTCCGATGGTATCTTCATTCCATCGCTAACTCGTCTTCTCATCAAACACTACATCGCAGCTTATAATCACTTTTCGAGCTGAGGGATTATAAAGCCTATATGCCTTGGTTCCAGGCTCGACTCCAAGGTGTACCAAAGTCTGTGATCGATCGTCTAGTTTCTTGAGTTGTCGAGAATCGATTTTTGCATATGCCACGCAACTAAAAACCTTTAAGTGCCCTAGGTGCGGTTTCTTCTCTCGCAAGCTTTCATAAGGAGTCTTGTTTTCGAGTGCTCTTGTTGGTACCCTATTAATGATATAAGTGGAGTGTCTTACAGCTTCTCCCCACATATAATTAGGTACCTTCATTGCCTTGAGGATACTCCTTGTCATCTCCATCAAAGTCATATTTCTTCTTTCAACCACACCGTTTTGTTGTGGAGAGTATGGTGCGGTTAAATGCCTTTTAATCCCATTTTCTTCACAAAACGAGTTGAACTCTCTTGACATGAATTATCCACCTCTATCAGTACTTAGAGTCCTTATTTGTTTCCCAAGATCCTTCTCCACTAGTCCTTTGTACGTTTTAAAGCTCCCAAACGCCTCACTCTTCTCCTTTATCAAGATCGTCCACATGTACCTTGAAAAATCGTCAATGATCACAAAAGTATATTTGTTCTCAGCCAATGTTGGTGGCGTGATGGGGCCACACAAATCTACGTGAAGGAGTTCTAGAGGTTTCGAGGCTCGAAAGCTAGTCGCTTTCGGAAACACATGGCGAGCTTGTTTTCCGACTAGACAAGACTCACACAGCTTCTTTTCTTCTCGAATTTTCGGAAGTCCTTGCACTATACCTTGCTGAGACATTGTTGTCATAGTCTTGAAACTAATGTGTCCCAACCTTGCGTGCCATCTCCAAGCTTCACCTTCTATCCTCGAGAACAAACAAATAGGCTTTCCAATTTTCAGCTTAATTTTGTAAAGTCTATTTGCTGATCGCATCACCTTAACTAGTAGTCTACCACTCGGATCATGGAGAGTCAAATACTCTCGACTCATTCTCACATCACATCCCACTTCAGTCGCTTGTCCAAAACTCAGAATGTTACTCTTAAGCTCGGGTATATAATAAATATCGGTGACAAGGTTTTGTTCTTCGCCTTTGATTTGAAATAGAATCGATCCTTTCCCTTCTATTTCGACACATGATCCATCTCCAAATCTTACTTTGCCCTTAATCTTCTCATTCAACTCGGAAAAGAAAGATTTATTACCAGTCATGTGGTTGCTTGCTCCGTTGTCTAAATACCAAACTCCTTCTTTGCATTCTTTGGATTCATAGTTTTTGGGGATGAGATTTCATTCGTTTAGGAACACAATCTCATGATAATACAGAGCATCAGCAGCGTCTTCAGTCTCTGTTTTATTAATTTCCTCAGCCCTTTGAGTTCTTTCGGGACAGTGCTTAGCAAAGTGACCGGTTTTGTCACACCGATAACACATGATCTTCGACCTATCCTTCTTCTCTCTCGGCTGATCTTGTTCTTCCGGATTCATTGTTCTGTTTTGAGAGCCAAAAGAACCTCTTCCACGTCCTCCTCTCAGTCCTCTTCCACGTCCTCTCAGTCCACGCCCCCTGCCTCGTGACGTCGACAAGTTTTGCAGATTTGAAAACGCATATAGAAGTCGAGTCTCGTCATTATTATCCTTGTTGAGAATTCTTTCTTCATATGCCTTTAACCTTCCAACAATATCTTCATAGGTTGTTGTTTCCAAATCCAAAACTTGTTCAAAAGATGCTATAATATGGATGTATCGATTTTCCGGTAGACTATTAAGAATCTTCTTTACTAGTTTCGGTTCATCGATTGTTTGTCCTAATGAGGCCGATCTTGAGGCTATTTCCGATAACTTTCCCCAAAGCTATCAATTGAATCCGAGTCATTCATCCTAAGTCTCTCAAATTCCGACATCAAAGTTTGCAACCTTGCCTTCTTAACTCGTTCCGCTCCTTGGTGTCGTGATTTTATCGCCTCCCAAATGTCTTTAGCCGATTTATGCTCTCCCATTTGAATGACTAAAGTTTCGGGAATTGCTTGAAACAAAAATGTTATCGCCACCACGTTCTTCTTCCTATCAATGCTTCCCGGATCAATACTGTCCCATACTTCATTGACCTCCAACAGAATTTTCATTCTCAACGGCCAATACGCATAGTTCGTTGATGAAAGCATCGGGACTTGAAGTGATGTTGATCCAACTCCCTTTTTCGTTGTGTCCTCCATAGTTCGGGTTCGTCTTTGATCGTCTTTGTTTTATAAAAAACAAGTTCTTGTGCCTCTGTTCCGACTTAACTCAGACGTTTCTTTTTGCTGAAGCTTCGTGACTTCTCCAGCAAGGATCTGCCTTTGTTTTACCGAAGTTAACACCACTCTGTTCACAAAGACACAGAGCAACACCTCTGTTTTTCGCCGGAACTTTAAACAGAGAAACGCCTCTGTTCTAAGTCTTCTTCTCCGCCGAAGACTTCTCCTTCACCGCCGTAGGTTTCTCTCCCAAGCAAGGATCACTAAACCTAACACTCTGCTACCAATTCTAGGATTGTAACTCAAGAATACTTAGCTTTCAATAAAGACAACTCTCTTTATTAGGTTAAGAAAACTTCACAAAAACTTAACTCTCAAAGCTCTCAATTCTCGATATCAATATCACACACCGATACTTGATATTTATAGGAAACCTCAAGCTTAGGTATTTCCTTTTTTCTTAATCCTAAACACAATAGAAATCACAATTCCTATGACTAATAGAATTAAAGACTTGGGCTTTGGTTTAGTCTTTTAGCCTACTCGCCAAAGAGCTTTCTTGGGCCTTAAGCAATTAAAGCTTACCCAACACTTCACAAAAACTTTGTGAAGCATATATTTACTTCACACTAGACCAGACCTAGCATTCGCAGTAGGAATTGCAAGCCGCTATATGCAAAGCCCATGTAAGACTTCACACAGTGAAGTCCGTGATACCATGCGTTTTGCATCCCACGTTTGTCGTGCGGGGGAGTATTAGAGATAAATGGACCGTAAAGATGTGTATCTTGCGGACCAAGATTGTGAAGCCCGTGAAGCCGTGAAGACTAAATGAAAAATCTTGAAGAGGAAGTCGATCTTAATATATTCTTAGCATATTTACTTGTATTTAGGAAAATTTACATTATGTGGGTGTTATCATTATGTTAATGTTAACACTATATATATGTATGTTAGAATCTCATATTAAACAACTCAATAAAACAATTATATTCTATATTATTTATCATAGGTCTTAATCAAAATCCTAGACAGTCGTCATAAAATTCTAGATTGCATTTATGATTTATAAATGGGTATCGCTGTATTAGAAGTGCAAGAATGATATTCGTCACATAGAGCTATTAAACTTGCATAGTTTGGTGCTCTGTTTATGTTTAGAAGTTCTTAATTCTAAATTTGTTCCGAAGATATAAGCGATGTTTATGTCCGGTTCAAATGTGGGTTGATTTGGTTCTTTATATTTCCGAACCGGGTAATGTCAAATGGTCATACGACGTCGTGTTAGTTTAGTTCCTTAGTTTTTTTCTGAGAACGCAGTCAAGGAGGAGCGATCATCAAAGCGAGAAGAGAAGGAAAAAAAAGAAAGGATCTTTCATGGGCGATCTCTGAGATCCCCACTAATCAAACACAAAAACCCATCTGGTGATTTCAATTTGAATCCTGTTCGAGATTTTCCTCGACCACCTGATCTGGTAAGGTCGATCTTCTGAAGTCACGCTTCCCCTTTTAACTTTGGGGGAAATTTACCTTTTTCCAGATTTCAATCAGTTAAAAAAAAAACAAAAATCTAGAGAGCTCGAAATGGTGCTGGCATTAGCATTGGGTGATTCCCATGTACTCTATAGAGCGGCTAGTTTTGAATAATTGTGTTAAATTATTTTGTTTGATTTGCACTAAATCTGATTTAGGTTCGATTTTATTGATAAGAAGAGGCACTAACAAGAAGACTTTAGAGTTTTAGCCAACTGAAACTTGAAACGGAAGACGAATTTATTGGAAGTAGTGATTTTAAACGAAGGATTTTGGAAACTATTCATCATTATATCGTTAGATTTCATTGAATTGTTGGTTCTTGATCTGTTTCTCAGCCCACATTTTTTGTGCTCATCTTGATTTGGAAACCTTTTTCGTTGATATTATTAGCTTGCTAAGGTTTATCTCTCTCATGGATATGTTTTTCAATGGACCTTTATTTTAATGATGATAATGTACAACTTCTTTGATTGTCTTTGAAGGTTTTTTCTCTCGTGAAAGTTTGAAATGGTGCTGGTATTGGCATTAGGGGATCTCCATGTACCCCATAGAGCGGCTGATCTACCTCCCAAGTTCAAATCAATGCTTGTCCCTGGGAAGATTCAACACATCATCTGTACTGGAAATCTCTGCATCAAAGTATGTTTTTATTTCTAATTTTTAATCTTTTCATCTCTATTATGCTTTATTTTGTTTCATGAAATGTCCTTATCCGTTCGTTCTGTCTGAAGTATTTTTTCTGGGATACTTATATATGAGGAAGAAAAGAGGATTCAGAGCGAGAGTAGACTCTAAATTCAAGCTTTATATGATGATTTTTATCTGATGCAACCCTACTCTTAAGTTTATCCTGTATTGGGTTGTTCAGAATTACTTTCTTACTTGGTTGTGTGCAAATTATGAAAAAGGGATTCAATGGTGAGTTTTCATTTCATGTAATCTACTCGGAGCTTGTTCAGTATCTGCTGGATTCTGTAGAGTTCAATTCCTACCTGTTAGTGTGAGAGTCGTGTGAAATGGGAAGAGGAATTCTGTTACAGTTTCGGTTAGATTATTATTAGTTTTAAATTTACGTGTGACGATGAAAATTTGCAAAGTGATGAGTCAATTATGAGAATTCAATGATGTTATTTTAGTTGGAAGATGAGTTCAGAATTTTTTGAGGTGCTTAGTTGATAACCATTTTAGAGGAGTTGCAGACCTGAGTTGCTCTTATCCTGTGAAGTCTTTTCTTGTTTATGTTTGTGGTAAGCTTAACATCTTTTGACTGTTTTAGGAAATCCATGACTACTTAAAGACTATCTGCCCTGATTTGCATATAGTTCGAGGGGAGTTTGACGAAGATGCACGATACCCTGAGAGCAAAACCTTGACTATCGGGCAATTCAAGCTAGGACTGTGCCACGGCCACCAGGTTCAGAATTTTCTTCCCTTGCTCATTTCATTATGAGGTTTACGAGTTAGATGCTAGCCTTTTTAGCATATAGATAATCCTTTGTATCGTACACCATCTGTTAAACGGAATTTCAGACTAGATAACTGAATTTGGCTTGCCTTTACATCACTGCTTTGTTGGTGTGTGTCCCTACCCAGTGAGTTTCAGAGTTTGCTCTCTTTTAGTTATTTGCATGATAGCTCTGACTCACAATATTCATCATATCAAATATTTATCTCTCTAGTCTTTACAATGTCATATGGTAAACAGTTATAAAATTGCTTTTGTATAGATGTTTCTAGTCTGCACTTGCCTTTTCTATTTATGATAAAGAACTTGGAGATAAGTAAATGAGGAAAGGTCTAGGATTTGAAAAGTCTCAGCACCGTTGAAAGAAATCTCAATGTTTTAGACCAATCTATGAAAGAAATGTTTCCTTTAGGTTTGTTTCCCAATTCTAGTCGTTATGAAAATTGGTTTTCTGGCGCATCCATGTTCCTTAGGAAGCTATGGTTAGTCAAGTTAAGTTAAACAACTTATGTTTGTGCTGGTTATTTGCAGTGATATGAAAAGAAGCTTTTCTGTTTGTTGTACAGGTGATCCCATGGGGTGATCTAGACTCACTAGCCATGCTTCAGAGACAACTCGACGTGGACATACTTGTAACAGGCCATACCCACCAGTTCACAGCCTACAAACACGAGGGAGGAGTGGTGATAAACCCAGGCTCTGCAACCGGAGCTTATAGCAGCATAAACCTAGATGTTAACCCGAGCTTTGTTCTTATGGATATCGATGGTCTTCGAGTGACAATCTATGTCTATGAGCTCATCGAGGGAGAGGTTAAAGTCGACAAGATTGAGTTCAAAAAGACCTCCACTACCAACTCTGCTCCTTAGTGCATTAAAAAACCTTAACCAGTGTTTATGTTTTTCGTCTGATGGAATCACTCAAATTTGGAACTTTCTTGTGAAAATAATGTTTTAAAAAATTGAAAAATTGGACCACCGAGAACAATGTTTTGCAAGTCTTGTAGACTTTGGTTCATGTCTGTGTACAGAGAAATTTCTATTTGTGGCTCTTTGTTGTCTGAAAAAGCTGTCTTTCTCTGGTATTTAGATTTTTATTTTTAATTAAAGGCAACATTTATAATTCTCTCACAGACAATATTTAAAATTTCGATACTACTAAATTTATAGAGAATCCTATGATTTATTGACGTCGGCGAATTATATTCATCTTGAAGAAAAAGAGATTTCCACAGAATAAATCGATCCCCAAATTAAATCGGGAACATTAAGTCCTAAACCCGACCCGACCCGAATACTCAATAAGCAGTGAACCGGAAGAGCATAACATGCAAATAAGTCTCTCCAGGATTCACAATCTGCGATGGAAAATTCTTGTGATTCACGGAATCTGGAAACCCTTGCGTCTCCAAACATAAACCGGCGTATTTTTTATAAACCGCACCACCTTTTCCAACGACACGTGTCAGCAAATTACTCGTGTAAAATTGAACACCTGGCTGGTTCGTCCACAGCTCCATTTTCCTCCCTGTAACTGCCTCCGAAACCACCGCCGTTTTCCTCAGATGCTTCCCGACGGTTCCATCGATGACGTAATTGATGTCGTAACCGCCGGGTAATTCGTGGATCCGACTTCCGATCTCGCGAGGCTCGAGGAAATTGTAAGGAGTTCCGGTTACGGAGGTGATTTCGCCGGTGGGGATGAGTTTATCGTCGACGGGAGTGATTTTTCCGGCGAGAAGTTGGATTTTGTGAGAGAGGATGTCGCCGGAGTTGTGGCTGTGGAGGTTCCAGTATGTGTGGAGAGCTAAGTTTATCGGAGTGGGTTTGTTAAGTGGTTTTGCCTCCATTTTAACACCGAGTTTGTTTTCTCCGATCAACATGTACGTCACTTTCACCGTCACGTTTCCGGGAAAACCTGCCAAATTATTTTACATTTATATGAATTTAAATGTATGAAAAAATAAAATAAAAATCTAAGTGCTGTATCTGTAAAATCTATATATATCATTTTCGAAAGAATATATTATGGTTGTTGAGCAAAAGAGAGAAATATTATGATAAAAAGTAAATACGATATATATATATATATATATATTTTACCTTCTTCACCGTCGAAGCTGTTGTATTTGAAAGTAATGTGGCTAGTGGGAACATAATTATGGATTGACCAAATTACATCGCCGAATCCCTTTGAACCACCTGATTTGGGGAAAAAACCATTATTAACATTTATAAATATACTATATGAAATTGCCAAAAAGATAAATGAAATAATGTAAAAACAACACACGTGAATAAAAATTACCATGGAGAGAGTTATGGCCATCGTTGGGATCGGTTTTGTACAATTGACCATTTAACTTGAATTGAGCACCTCCAATTCTATTAGCCACTCTTCCCACTAGTGCTCCAAAATAAGTTGTGTCATTCTATAACAAAAAAAAAAATTCCAAAACCGAAAATTATATTAAAAACTGAATTTTTATTTTTATTTCTCACAACAAAATATAACTGATTATATAACGTATACCATCACGTGGGTCATGCTATTTAATAATATAAATTTAAGTAATAACCAAAAACTATTTATCTTTTTAATAAGTGGATATTGAATCTCGTGACAACGATCTTAAAACTATATGCTTTTTCAGCCGAACATCGAGTTCTATCCAAACGAATGTTAAAAAAGAAAAAAAATTGAAAACAAGAAAAATAATTTCACATTATAAATAGAAAGAAAATGATTTTTTTGTTTTTTTTTTAATTAAGAAAGAAATCTTTAACAAAACAAAAAAAGAATGAAAAGAAAGAAAATGAAATTACCTTGTAGCCATCAACTGAATCAAATCCAAGAACAACATCGTTTTGCTTTCCTAAATCATTAGAAGAAGAAAAAAAAATCAGATTTAACACAGAAAAAATCAAATTTTTTGGAAAAGAGAGTGGAGAAGAGAGAAAGAGAGAGACCATGTCTGTCAGGGAGGAGAAGAGAGGTCATGACAGCACCATAATTAGTGAAGGTAACACTGAAGCTTCCTCTGCTAAGTTTATAGGTTTGGATCTTCTTATCTTCTTTACATAAACTGTTATTAACACAACTTAACAACACCATCACAACATAAACACCCACTAACGACAATGGCTTCTTCGCCATTTTTTTCAGATCAATCAAGATTGTTGATGTGTGATTTGAGAGAAATGGGAAAAGAGAAAGAGAAAGTTTGGAATTTTCTTCCTTGTAATATGTATGTATTTGTATCCTATTTATATTAGTATAGATGACAGAGATGATATTTATTTATTTCATATCCGAAACTTATGAATTTTCTTTTTTCTTGTTTGTAATTTAGATTCTATACGATATTATAGTCTGACTTTTCTATTTAGGACTTTTCAATTAATTTTTTTTAATGATTTCTTTTCTTTTTAGTATTTTTTTTTTAATTTGAAGCATTTTTGAGTTTTTTCAGTGTCCTGTATTTTTTGGTAAAAACTTAAATTGTAAGGTGTATGTTTGACTGTTTATTTTGAAAACTTCTATTCAATTTATTTTTTCAAGAATAGTTGTGATCTATTTAAGTATATACGTTTTTTTTTATCTCTTTCTGAAATTTCTCTTGTCTTTTTTATTGAGTTTGGTAAGTGTGCGTGCTCTGGTAGATTAATACTGTAATTATATTGTTTGAAAAGTGTATCGTAAATTAATTTGTGTTTACTTGTAAATTAGTTTTCATTTCGTTGAAGATTTCAACCATTTAATTTTGATGGGAAAAAAAACAAAGATCAGAAAGTAGAATTGGATAGGGGCAAAGCAGAGTTAAAAAAAGCGAGAATAAAGGGATAAGATTCTGAGACTCATTACTTTTGTGAAATAAATCAATAACTAATGATATCATCGTTCTCCATTCAGTAAAGAAAGCTCGTATGATACGAGTCGTATCAACTATTTACGGAAATAAATGATGCTGCTGATGTGTAAGCTACATTTGTTTTTTTAATTTTAAGTTGGGTTTCGTATTTCATATGGAAACAAATAGAATGTGTCAAGTTGAAATACCTTTTAGTGTATTGTTTTCTGGCACCTCTGCTGGCACCTTTACTCCATCTGCTGTTGTAAATAGATATTATTTTTTCAAGAGTATGTAAACTGTTTTAAGACTTATACATCATATTTTATACTAGTATTCAGTTTCGAGATAATGTAAATTTATTAAAATTTTCCTATTAGTCACTTCCTATTCATAGTTTATATGCCATTATCCTTGGAGTGCTGAAATTTTGTCTTATTTCTAGTATAGCCGCATCATGAGAATAAAATAAACTATATAGTTTTTAATGAGAAATTATTCAGACAAGACAACAAAATGTAAGTTCATAATATTATAACCGAGAACCTCACAAGTGTCACATCCAAATATCCAAAGGATAAAACGACTCTTAAGTTCTATGGATTTCTAACTCAAAATTAATTGGTAATGAGTTGATTGGTCCATATCCCTTATATACTAATGTTAACCTCTTTATATAACCGATGTGGGATATTAACATACCCCCTCGAGATGATGGCTTTTATCAGTCCATCTCGAACCGAATCCCACTTTAGAACCGATAATAAACCCTTCTTGGGCCACCCTATTTGGATCAACAAACGAGGCTCTGATACCATATTAAGTTCTATGAGCTTCCAACTCAAAACCAATTGGCAATGAGTGGATTGGCCCATATTAACACGCCCCTCAAGATGATGCACAAGGTGGTGTATCTCAATGAAATGAACATAAAGCCAAGCGATTTCGAATCACAGTTAGATGAAAAGAACGTGTGGTATTTAGACAATGGAGCTAGTAATCATATGTCTGGAAATCGAGATTATTTTTCCAAGATTGACGAGACGGTCACAGAAAAAGTAAGATTTGGCGACGACTCACGTATAGACATAAAAGGAAAAGGTTCAATTTTGTTTGTGAGCAAGAATGGCGAACGGAAAATTCGAGCTGATGTCTACTTTATACCAGATTTAAGGAGCAACATCATAAGTCTTGGACAACCCACAAAATAAGGTTGTGAAGTCAACATGAAAGAAGATTATCTAACATTGTATGACCGAGAAGGCAAATTGTTGGTAAAAGCAAACAGGTCTAAAAATCGATTATACAAAGTACTCATGGAAGTTGAGAGCACCAAGTGTTTACAGCTGATGACATTAAACGATTCAGCAAAGTGGCATGCAAGACTAGGGCATATCGACATGGAAACCATGAAGAAAATGGTAAAGAAGGAGTTAGTCATCGGAATACCAAGGATTTCCATTGAAAAAGAAACATGTGCTTCATGTTTACTTGGAAAGCAAGTAAGAAGATCCTTTCGTCAAACAACATCATATCGTGCCACACATGTACTTGAGCTTATACACAGAGATCTTTGTGGACCCATTACACCTTCTACAGTTGCACGAAACAGGTATATCTTTGTGTTAATTGATGATCATTCTCGTTACATGTGGACACTGCTCTTGAAAGAGAAAAGCGAGGCGTTTGATAAATTCAAAAAGTTTAAGGCATTAATCGAGCAAGAAACGGGAGTCACAATCAAAATGTTTCGAACGGATAGGGGGAGAGTTTATGTCCCAAGAGTTTCAGACGTTTTGTGACAACTCTGGCATAAAGAGATACCTAACCACACTTTACTCGTCTAAACAAAATGAAGTAGTGGAAAGATGAAATAGAACACTATTGGAGATGACTAGAAGTATTTTGAAGCATATGAGCATACCAAATTATCTATGGAGAGAAGCAGTACGACATGCTACTTATCTCATAAATAGAGTCGCAACAAGAACTTTAGCTGCATAAACTACATACGAAGTCTTGAAAGGAAAAAAGCCGAATGTTAAGCATCTACAGATGTTTGGGTGTATCGGCTATACAAAAATAGAGACTCCACATTTGAAAAAACTGGATGATAAATCACAAATGTTGGTTCATTTAGAAACAAAACCAGGATCAAAAGCATACCGACTGTTAGATCCATCAAGTCGCAGAATAGTGATCTTTGATGAAACTAAAAGCTGGAGGTGGAATAGTCAAGGAAGAGAAATCGGTGAAGATCCAAGAATGTTTAAATTCAACTTTAGAAAATTTGGAAATAAAAGCATCAAAGAAGATGATGTTAATAGAGAAACAGAGGAAAACAATGAGAATGACAGTAGGAGATGCTAAGGTATGACATAACTTATAAGTTTTGAAAGATTATGAAAGTTTTAGTTTTTAAAGCAATAAAAAAGAAAGTTTTTTATACAAACAATTTCTTAATAACGACAAGATGAATCATACGTGATAAAAAAAAAAGGTTTAGTTGTTATACTAGGTGACAAAAACAAAGGTTTTTAAAAAAATTTACTCGTTTTCTCGTTTGCACAATCTGCGAGACATGTTAGCTTTTTTAATCACCATTTAACAATTTTGCATTAATTGGGCTTTGTATTTAAACATTTCCCACTTGGGGCTCCTTGAGTTTTATTTGAGGTATTGTCTAAAAACACCACTTATAGAAACAATCAATCTGCAATACCCATTTAAATATGAAAACCCCATCCAAACAGTAAAATTACCAAAATATCCTTAATGAGGGGACCCCCTGCTGCTCTCACCTCCCAGTAATTCGCAGTTATCCCAGTTATCTCGCAACATCTGCAGCTCGAACCCGGGTCGCACCTCGACTCCAGCGCGCCTTCAACCACTCTGCTGCAGTGCAATCCGTTGATATCTCTACAACACATTTGTATATATCTAGTTTTAAGGGCAAAATGGTCATTTTTTAGAAGTGGGTTTTTCAGATTTACAAACCTCTAAAGTGGGGTTTTCAGATTATGGCAACATAACAAATCCTGGAGACTAAAACTAGCCCTGGAATAAAGGCTAACGATAACATTGTGACATGAGACGTCTAATTAAGTCATTGCAACATGTGCTTTATATATTTTATATTAAGAGCATAAGTGGCTAGACAAAATTATATCAAATATAGTTTGTGACTTTGAGCTTGATCAAGAGAAAACACTGAAAGAGTTGTTAATTAAGAAGTTTGAGCAACCTTTACAAAGACATCTTCAAGAGTTGTGTCTGCAAGTCCCCAAGCAACCACCGGAAACATCATCTTCGCCTTCTCCACTGCCTGAAACACCTCAGCAATCTTCACCTCCTTCTTTGGCAGCTCAAACTTCTGAGTCCCTGCGGTTCGATATATCTTCTTTGCATTCTCTGAGATGTTATCCACTAATTTCTCCACATCTTGCTCGTGTTCCTCTGAAGTTGTCACAGTCAATACATAGGTTCCTCCATATCTACCCTTCAACTGTCATTAAGGTTTTAGTTAAAGCTTTCTTCTGATGAATTTCAATACAATATTGTCTCAAGTTCATGTTTTGAACAGTGACCGTTAATACAGTCATTCTCTGTTTCCAACGATGTTTGTATATAAGATGTGTTTAGTTTTACCTCCTTTGGATTGCCTATGCATTGCAAACTACCATCCACGAAAACTCCAAGACGATCACATAAAACTTCAGCTTCTTCCATTGAATGTGCTGAAACATAAAACAATAGCTGAAGTTTTTACTTTGTATGAAAACATTTCGAGGCAGAGGAAAAAGGAGATAAGAAGCTTAGAAGACTCTACTGGTGAGTATTATCGCTCCTTTTCGCTTAGCTCGTTTCACTACATTCCA
Organism: Cardamine occulta; assembly: GCA_028015245.1. Classification (NCBI taxonomy): domain Eukaryota; kingdom Viridiplantae; phylum Streptophyta; class Magnoliopsida; order Brassicales; family Brassicaceae; genus Cardamine; species Cardamine occulta. The sequence goes on along the minus strand of CM051378.1, from coordinate 14,290,482 downwards.
TAAACTCTTCCTCGAGGCTGGATCAAGCCCGGTACTTGGCTCATCCATGTAAACAACCTTGACATATTTCCTCAAAGGACTTATTACATATACCCAAGTTAAAATGTCATATCATACAGATCTTATATATATCAAAAGAGGTTTCAATTTACTTTGGGGCTTCCTATAAGCGAAATGGCGACGCTGAGCCGTCTCTTCATCCCTCCGCTGTATTTCCCGACTTGCTTGTCGCCAATTTCTCCATGGAAAAGGTTGACACTACGAAGCGACTCTTCGACGGCCTAAATCCCGAGATAACTCATCGTTTTTTTCCCTTTATACATAGTCATCCACAAACCAACCAGGTTAAAACTTACTTGTGTTAAGATAAGACCTTTGAGATTCTTGAGCCTTCCATAAAACATTAGATGTTCCCTTCCACTCAATTTCTCCCACAGGAGACTGCAAAAAGAATTCAATGAAATGAACTAAGAAGCAAGGCAGCCTCAAAGTAAAGAAAGAAACAAAAATTATATTTATAGATTACTCATGTTGTGGACAGACTCCAATTGTTGTATATATCCTATCCATATCGTTTAATATGTCAAGACCTTGAACAAATGCTGTGCCAGACGATGGTTTAATGATTCCTGTCATCTACACAGAACATTAGAATGCCAAAAGATTGATTCATTAACAAGGAACCTTATTAGGCAAAGGATCAATAGATAAGAACCATACGGACCATGTTGATGAAAGAGGTTTTGCCTGCTCCGTTAGGACCAAGCATACCAAAGCATTCTCCTTGAGGTAAAGCAAGAGATAATCCTTTAACCGCGAGTTTGTGAGGGTTCCCGTCCTTACCCGAGTACACCTTCTTGAGATTATTGCATAAAACCGCGCAGTTTCTAGTTGATTCAAGTAGATGCTGCTCTACTTTCTCCCTCTGACACCAAAAAAAAAAGATGAATCCAAATCTCACTCAGCATTGTTAATATTGAAACTGAACTTGATCTTGTATCTTTCTTTACCTCTTGGCACACATCTGGTTTTTCCATTTCGATGACAACTTTGGAAGTTTGGCTCCGAGAAGAGAAGTGATGTTGTTTCTTCTTTGAAGAGCTTTGTAGGAAGAAGAATGGATCTTTCCTGGAGTAAGTGATTTGATCAATGTAATATGCTGAAACAAGAAGTAACAGCCATTCAATGAGCATGATACAAGTAACTTCTTTCATTCCACTATCAAAATCTCTCCATCTCATTCCATCAATCCCGCGGTAGTTTCCCGCAAAAGCAGATTGCGATAACTCATATAGCCCGCGGTATAAAGAAAATCCAGGGTATAACTCCATTGCAATGATCCATCCTCCTAGAGAAAAAAATCACATGAATCATAATAAATGGAGCAAAACGTTTGATTCAGGTTTAAGAACTTACTTGGGAAGAGAGGATCTTCCAAGAAGAATTGGAAAAGAAAGATTCCTAAGAGCCCGGTTCCAAAGACATATATGTATGCTATCACTGAAATTTCATATGAAAGTGTAACAATTGTGATCATCATTTTGGCGAATCTTGAACAAAAGCCTCGATGATATATACAGTACCTGTAGCAGTTTTAACATCTGAAAACATTGCAGATGCTAAAAAGGCGACTGATATTTGAAGATTTATGCATATCAGGAAGAAGACAAGTTGGATACTATAGTCATTAAGCCTGAAGAAGTTTAACCCTGCAGAAAAGTAAAAGCATCAAGAACTGATAAGGAACATAAAAAGATTTAGAAGGCAACATATGTATTATCAAGAACTTTTGTTGTGTTATTATTACCAATGGCTGAACCGAATATCGCAAAGCACAACATGTATAGAATAGATATCAAAAGAAAATAAGTGTATGAAACTATCCAGTAAGGAGCATCGCCAAGTCCATGCATTTTCATCATGATTCTTAACTTCTGTTGTTTCTCATAGACCAGTGTTGTTAAGATCACCTATAATATGATCCAGCCGAGATGAAGAATGTTTTTAAAATGTTTCATTGAGATAATAATCTAAAGACTTACAGGGAATAACAAAAGAATGACCCATGTAAAGAAGAGCGGGCCGATTAGAGAGGCGATGTCTAGGCTTAATTTAGTCTCCGGTTTAGGCATTTCTTTGACATACTCAAAGAGTATCTGTCTCAGAGCCTCTTACGAACTCAAGATATGCATTAGATGCCTGAAAAAATGGACAGAAAAAAAACAAATATGAACTCAAGACTGTGTAAAGTAGATGATAACATAAATGTTTTGAGTCTTATATCGATGACTTGAGTAAAGGGTTAAGCAAAAAATGCACCAGATTAACTAAGCGAGGGACTCGAATCAGAGCCAAAGGTCGAACCACTGTATCGTTCTTGTAAGTGGAGTTGTACCAAACACAAACATTGAGATTTTTCCCATTTGTGTTCTGAAAATCAAAAGCTATAAAAAATGGAAAGTTAAGACACACAACACTTAAAGAAGTGAGATGAGATCATAACGAGAGAGACCTGCAGCAAACTCATTGATCTTCTCCTCTAGATTTCCTTTTCGGTAACCCTTAAAAAGCTCGTTGTTCACATCGGAAGAACTATTCCGCCATAGATTTAAACCTTGGACACAGTTTACCTCTACACACAAGAAATAAATCCTCTGTATGTTTTTCTTAAAAGCATTCAAGATTTTGTTATACCTTTAGGGAAAGCAAGAGGGGATTGGTGAATTAAGACTGAGAAATAAGAGTTTGGTGAGCATTCTTGTTGGATGTTGTAGATGGGAAGATCTGAGATATAAGCAGAGTCCATATAATTGGTGAATGAAGTCAAAGATGATGAGCCCTGCATATATATGATAAAGTTAGAGAATGATTATATATATATAAAAACCATATTCATAGATGTAACATTGTTTCATGCACTTACCAAGACATGATTGGCTAAATATCCATCAAATTCAGATGCATTGCTATACATATTTCCCATCAGACCTGGCAAAACAAACAGTTTTATTGAATATGAAAGATCGAATTATAAACATTTCATATCCAAAAGGAGTAAAGATTGATAGGGTTTAAACTTTTTCCGAGGGACTGATTATTTCCAGTGAAGAGAAAAGTTGTAGGAGAAGAATGGCTTGGGTTTGGGGTCACGGCTCGGTATTGAGGAGCCGGGATTTGAAGTAAAGGAGTCCATTGTGGTGGATTAGGAATGGCACAAAACGCTGCTTGCTCTGAATTCGAATACCGTAAGCCACAAGCTTTCTCTTTGCAGCCACATTGACCATGGACATCGTTGAATTGAGTGTCGAAGAGCATTTGAACAATAAGGAGAAGTTGACAGAGGAAGAAAGGGATTGTGATGAGACGTACATTGCTCCATATGTTCCGTTTCTGCATCAAATAATATTAGACAATTACTCTGTTTTTAGCCGTTTGAGTTATAAAGTATTTTGAAAACCTGGAAAACTAAATTCTTCTTAAGTAAAGCATCGGCTTGAGTCAAGAAACTTGCAGGACTCAAATCCGCCATCACCAGAGAATGTAAGAAGATTTGATGGAGTCAAAGAATTTTTCAGGGATCTCCAAATGTTGTCTTGGATACATATTCTAATAGGTTATGGTAAATATTCAATATATTCTCAATAAAATCTAAGAGATGACATATATTAACTCTACAAGTTACTGAAGTGGCATAGAGGTATTGGACAATGGCACTATGTTTTCTTGTAAGTACTTTTTCGTGTAGTTCAAGTAACAGTCTTGCTTGCATAACTCACCCAAGAAGTGTACTCTTTACCAAAACCTATACAAATATGCATATAATAATAAGAAAATATGGGTTCTTTGCACCAAGTGAAAACCCCAACCACTTGGATTATGTATATCTATAGAAATTGATCACTGACCTGAACCAACAGAGTAAAATCAATGGTTGTGAAGTCTCAATGAAGTTAGAATTTGTAAAATATTTCCAGTACTATACATGTATAAAACCACTAACTTTGCATCAAATGTAGTAGCAATTTTTGACATACACAAAAATATATTGACATTGGAAAAACACAAGTATGAATCTAAGACGATCAAGAGAAAACATTAAAGGCCTGACCAGTTCTCGCAACCTTGATGAAGACATCTTCAAGAGTTGTATCCGCGAGTCCCCAGGCGAACACCGTAAAGTTGCTCTTCGCCTTCTCCACCGCCTGAAACACCTCTGTGATCCGAACCTCCTCCTTTGGGAGCTCAAACTTCTGAGTCCCAGCGATGTGATATATCCTCTTGGCATTTGGGAAAACATCTTGAATCATCTTCTCCACGATTTGCTCGTGTTCTGATGATGTTGTCATGGTTAACACATAAGATCCACCATACCTTCCTTTCAGCTCTTTTGGGTTACCAATGCATTGCAAGCCTCCGTCTACGAATATACCCAATCGGTCACAAAGATATTCTGCTTCTTCCATTGAGTGAGTTGTGAGGATTATCGCAGTGTTCTGTTTAGCACGCTTGATGACAGTCCATAGGTTCTTTCTCGAGGCTGGATCAAGTCCTGTGCTTGGCTCATCCATATACACCACCTTCAAAGGTAAAAAAATGAGAACAAGTTTGTTAATTAAGCTTAAAAAAGCTCAATTCTGCAAGTGTACTATTTCTCAAGGCTTCATGATGTACCTTAGGATTCCCGATAAGAGAGATGGCTACGCTCAGCCGTCTTTTCATACCTCCGCTGTATTTCCCAGCAGGTTTGTCGGCAACTCCTCCGTGGAAAAGGTTGACACTCTTAAGAGACTCTTCCACAGCCTAATGCAATGTACAAATAACAATGAAATATAGTTTTGATCACTTTCTCAGTAATACAGAAGTAAGATTGGTTATACTTGGTCGAGAACAGAGCCTTTGAGATTCTTTAGTCTCCCGTAAAACAGTAGATGTTCCCTTCCGGTCAGCGTTTCCCAAAGTAAGCTGGTAGACAACAGAGAATAAGAGAATGATGAACAACTAACGTGATTGTATAGCTGAACAAAACAAGATGTTTCCAAGAATTTTCATTACTCGTGCTGCGGACATACGCCCATGCTGGTGTATACTCTATCCATATCATTGCATATATCCAAACCTTGAACAAGCCCTGTCCCAGATGTTGGTTTCAGGAGCCCAGTCATCTAATCAAGAAAATACAGTAAAGATTAATACAACTACAAGACTATAGAGTTTGCGTATCAGCACAAAATATTTTCTATCCATTTGGATACTGACCATATTAATGAAGGAGGTCTTGCCAGCACCATTAGGCCCTAACATACCAAAGCATTCTCCTGAAGGCACAGCGAGAGATAACCCACGAACTGCCAATTTAGGCGGATTCCCATCCCTACCAGGATACACTTTCTTCAGGTTGTCACATACAATCGCATGGGTGCTCGGATCAAGCATCAACTGCTCCACCCTTTGTCTCTGATTTGAATTTTTTTTTAATCACAACCATAATTATCAAGAACATAAGAATATACTGTAAAATCCTTTTTGTCATACCTCTTGAGTGACATCTGTTTTTTCCATCTCAACGGTGACTTTGGAGCCTTGCCTCTGCAAACTAGGCCTTCGCAAAGGCGGAGTTTTCTTGAAAGGGTTTTTCAAGAAAAACAAAACATCTTTTCCGGATGAAGAAATCTTATCGATATAGTATGCTGCAATGAGTGCGAGAAACCACTCAACTATAATGATGTAAAAAACATCATCCATAGCACTATCACTGAAATCTTTCCACCTCATCCCATCTTCGCCTCTCAAGTTTCCCCGGAAAGCAAACTGCGAGAATTCATATAGCCCGCGGTATAAAGAGAAGCCAGGATACAACTCCATGAAAAAAATCCAGCCTCCTGGGAAAGTTTAGTTGATTTATAATCATTCATGGTTAGCTGTCAGAATAAACACAATAAACGAGTGTATTGAATACTGTTCTTCAAATTAATCATAATAGCTTACTAGGAAATGATGAGTCTTGAATCAGAAACTGGAGTAGAAACAAGCCCAAAAGTCCAGATCCAAACACGTATATGTAAGCAGCAACTGTAATTTAGACATAAGAAAAAGCCCATTAGTTCCTTTAAACCCCAACATGTTCTTGAACAAATTCAAGAAGTATGGTGTTAGTACCTGTTGATGTCTTGACCTTTGAAAACATTGAAGAAACTAGAAAGGCAAGGGCGATTTGCAGATTCAAATAGAGAAAATAGAATATGAACTGGATGCTGTAGGAATTAAGCCTAAAGAAGTTCAGTCCTGCAAGGAACATCAAACTATAGCATATCCACATTGGAAAAAGAAAAAAAAAATTCTAATACAAGAAAATGTAATGTAAGAAATACATTGACAGAAAGACTTCAATTACCTATTGCTGACCCGAAGATCATCAGGCATATAACGTATAACATGGAAATGGTAAGAAAATATGCGTAGGAAATAAGCCAATATGGAGCATCTCCTAGACCATGCATTTTCATTATAATTCTTAGATGTTGTTGTTTCTCATACACTAATGACGACAAGATCACCTGCATACAAATGACTCTGAATATGAATTTCATACCTTACAGTGAATACTTGTGGAATAAAGCCTAAAGTATAGTCTACTGAAAGAAAACTTACAGGGAACAGAAGAAGAATAACCCATGTGAAGAAAAGAGGGCCAATTAGAGACGCGATGTCCAGACGAAGTCTAGTTTCTGGTTTAGGCATTTCTTTGATATATTCCAACAACATCCTTGTCCCCGGGCCTTGTAGAAACTGAAGGTAAGCATTTGACACCTACAATTTGGAAAAGTGTAAGCATCGAGTCGATGAGGATGTCTTGAGTACATTGTTTGTTTCCTTACCAAATTGACTGAGCGGGGAACTCGAAGCAACTTTATAAGTCTATTGCCTGAACCTTCCTTGAATGTTGAATTATACCAGATGTGCACATTGAAATTGTTACTATCCGTGTTCAAGAGATCATATCCTAAGGCAAGAAAAAGAGTCAGAAATCTTATGTGCATATTAAGAATTGTTATAGATAAATGACTGAGAAGTTGACCAACCTGCTGCGATCTCATTTATCTTCCCCTCGCGATTTCCTTTCCGGTAACCTTTGAAAATCTCATCATTGACCTCTCTGGAGGTATTTTTCCAGCGATTTGATCCTTCAACACATCTCAACTCTGGTTTTGAAAACAACCATTAAGTTAATTGACTTCAAGAATGTAATCCTCAGAAGATAACGTTGAGTGAGGACCATAAATGGAAGAAAGAAATATCATGTTTAACAAACTTGGAATATGCATAGAGGGGAACACAACCAGATTCCTCTTAAACTTTTTTTTTATATTGAAATCTTAAACTTGTATAAGATCAGAAACTTAATAATACCTTTCTGAAACATGAGAGGTGGTTGTCCGAATGAGAATGGAAACGTAGCATTTGGAATGCACTGAGGTTGAATATTGTAGATGGGAAGATCTAAGGCAACCGCTGGATCAAGATAATTAGTGAAATCTGCCTCAGATGATGTACCCTGAAACATAAGCTCAAGAAAGCTAAAGAAACAGATTCACACACTTCATACTGTAAACAAACAGAAATTCAACAACAGAACTTACCAACACATTATTAGCTGAAGTAAGCAAGAGGTCAGAGATGTTCACCGATAAAGAACTAGTGAGCAGATTCTCAGATACAGCTAGAGAAAACAAAGAAGATAAATTTCAGTAAACAAAACATAGAAAAATTTCCGAAAGAAAGGAGAAAAGAGACATACTTGTTCCAAGGGAATTGTTATTTCCAGTAAACAGTATAGTTACAGGACAAGATCCTGTTCTTCTACAAGAATCATCACCAAGATCTCTAACATCGCGACTCTCAGGGCGCGGAATTTGTAACAATGGAGGCCATCTTGTAGGACTAGGTATGGAACAAAAGAAAGCTTGATCAGGAGACGAATACTCAAACCCGCAAGTCTTTTCACATATACCATCTCCATTAGTGTCAATGCATTTGCAACCACATCGATTATCAGCAGAGTTATTAACTTGTGTATCGAATAGGATTTGAATCCCCACTAGAAGTAGGCAAAGGTAGAAAGGGATCATGATTAGTCGAACATTGCTCCATAGATTTCGTTTCTACACCACACAAATTTACACAAAGGAATTAGAACTACAGATACTAAAAGTAACACACTTAGCAAAAAGTTTCTTTGTATTTCAAGTTTCAAAGATAAAAAAGCAAAGCAAAACTCTTATTTATTCTATGTTATAAATAGATTCTCCCAATTTAACATCGATGGATATCAAATTATACAGAAAATTCTAGCAAATATTTGTAGTTATGTCTGATAATCAATAAATTAGCCACTAATTTTTATTCCTGAATAGCAAATAAATCTCCAAATCGAAAAATCACAGAGCAGAATCTACGTAAGTAGACGAAACGAAACTCATATGAATATAATTAGATTACGTAGAGGAGAAGAAAACGCAAACCTGATAGGTTAAGTTTTTTCTAAGTAAGGCATTGGCTCTCGTTGAGAAACTGGCAGGACCAGGATCCGCCATTGATGAAGATTTGGGTAATCTTCTCTTTCTCTGTTCTCTTCTGCTAAATTATTATTTTAGGTTTTGGTTTTGTTGGGTTTGATAAAATTGAATCCTAATTTAATTTTAAACCAATTTTAAAACTGAGAACGAACGAACAAATCACCGCCTTCTGGTCATATAATAGGCGGAGAACAGGAGAAAGAACTGAGATCAGATACGGTCTGTGTAATTACAATACTACCCTTACGCACACGCTTTATAATATTCCTTCAGTACGCCTCAAATCGAAGAATTTCTCAAATATATTATTATTTTTTTGGGGTCAAACAACAAAATAAAAATAAAATTTATTTCAACGAAACCAAGAAAACGACATGGAGAAAGGTTCAATGTAAATTAGCAAGAAGCTGCGATGGAGTGATCTGTGAATCCATAGATTCGTCAACCAGTGGAAGAGGAGAGTTTCAATTAATTTTTTATACTGAACAACGATTTTATCATTATATTATATGATTAAAATCCTCATCTCACACGTAATCAAGTGTGAACTATTATATTGTAATATATCTCACGTAATGTAATAGTGTCGGGTAATTTGGTTGACTATGATTTTATGACCATCTTGGATAAAAAATAACTTTGTTGAAATTCAAACCAAATTTACCAATGTGGCAGTTACTTGGACAAGAAGCAATTCATGATCCCATAAAAGACAAATAGTTACAATTTTTATACGAAAAGTCTTATTTTAGTTTTTATTATTGTTTGTCAAAATTTCTTATATCAGTTTAAAAACATATCAGTCATAATTATATGAAAAAGTCTTGATTAATTTGTACAATATTTTCCGATCTTTATTTGCCATCTACTACTTTGCCTTCTATAAAGTAGATGATGTCTATCATAATTTTTTTTTATAATTGAATAAATTAGAAAATATAATTTCATAGTTGAAGAATCAAATAATCTGTTAGCAAAAAAACAATCAAATACATTAGTTAATATCATGTCAAATAAACCATGAGTATTCTTTATCAAAAAATAAAAATAAATCAAGAGTGTACTTTTTACCCTAAAATGATCAGCAGTATACTGAATTTTCCGAATAAACAAAGAGTATACTTTTCACAAACTTGCAGCCGATGTCAAACTTGTGCATTACTAATTTTATCAATTATGAACAAAAAAATATTGATGTCGAACAGGAATAAAATTATAATCTTAAGATGATTCAAGACAAGATAACAAAATCCTAACCGGTTTTAGTTGCGCAAGTCCCCAAGCAAACACCTCCGAGATCCGAACTTCCTCTTTTGGGATCTCAAATTTCTGTGTCCCCGCGATGTGATATATCTTCTTGGCATTTGGAGAAACATCTTGAACCAATATCTCCACATCTTGCTCATGTTCTGATGATGTAGTAATTGTTAGTACATATGATCCACCATACCTTCCCTTTAGCTCTTTTGGGTTTCCTATGCATTGTAACATTCCATCTACAAAAATCCCCAATCGGTCACAGAGATACTCTGCTTCTTCCATTGAATGAGTCGTGAGAATTATCGCAGTGTGCTTTTTTGCACGTTTGATGACTGTCCATAGGTTCATTCTTGAAGCTGGATCAAGCCCTGTGCTTGGCTCATCCATATAAACCACCTTTAAAAATGATAAACCAAATGGAAAAATGGAGTTGTTAAAGCTTGATAAACTTTAGCTCTCTAAAATCACATGCAAATAAGGGATTATCAATAAGTCTTCAGGAGATGAATAAGAGAAAATGGTGTACCTTAGGATTCCCGATAAGTGAAATTGCTACGCTTAGCCGCCTTTTCATTCCTCCACTATATTTCCCAGCAGGTCTATCAGCAACTCCTCCACGAAATAGGTTCACACTCTTAAGAGATTCTTCTACAGCCTAATAACCAATAGTTGACGTTTAGACTCTTTTGCACTAATAGAGGATATATGTACATTTGATAACATACTTGGTTGAGATCAGAGCCTTTTAGATTCTTAAGTCTTCCGTAAAAGAGAAGATGTTCTCTTCCTGTCAATGTTTCCCATAGCAAGCTGGTAAACAAGAGACAATAAGAGTACGATAAAATAGCAATATGGTTGTTAGGAAACCCACATCGGAAATGAGATGAGACCTAAAACAATATACAAGAGACATTAATCAATCAACTCATTGTTATCTTGAGTTAGAAAATCCATGAAACTTAAAAAATGATATTCTCTTATAATTCATCAAAAAATTAAGTTTTTAAGAATTTAATAAATTACTCGTGTTGTGGGCAAACACCCATGCTTGTGTATACTCTGTCCATATCATTGCATATATCCAAACCTTGAACAAAAGCTGACCCTGATGTTGGTTTAATGAGTCCAATCATCTAGCAAAAAATTCGGAGTATGAATTCTTGAAAAAGTTTTTCATAAGAAGCTAAGCACAAAAGGTTTATATCTGTCCCTTTGGGTACTAACCATATTGATGAAGGAGGTCTTGCCAGCACCATTGGGACCTAAAATGCCAAAGCATTCTCCTGAATTCACAGCGAGAGATAACCCACGAACTACCAATTTAGGTGGATTCCCATCCCTACCAGGATACACTTTCTTCAGGTTGTCACATAAAATCGCATGGCTTGTGCTCGGCTCAAGCATCAACTGCTCGACCTTTTCTCTCTGATTCCAACAAAAACATTTCATCGAAACAACTCGAAAAATGCAAAGAACATTAAATGGGTTGTGAATTCTTTTGCAATACCTCTTGAATGACATCTAGTTTATCCATTTCTACCAAAACAGAAGATACTTGTATTTGCAATCTAGGCCTTTCTTGAGAAGAAGATATCTTGAAAGCGTTTTTCAAGAATACAAAAGGGTCTTTCGCGGATGAAGAAACTCGGTCCAAATAGTATGCTGCAATGAGTGCGAGAAACCACTCAACGATAATAATGGGGAAAACTTCATCCATTGCACTACCTCTGAAATCTTTCCACTTCATCCCATCTCTCCCATTCAAGTTTCTTTGGAAAGCATACTGAGAGAATTCATACAACCCACGGTATAAAGAGAAGCCTGGATACAACTCCATGACAAAAATCCAGCGTCCTGGGAAAAAGTAAAAGATCATTATATATAGTAGCTAGCATTGTGGTCAGTTTTGAGTATATATCTTCTTCAACTTGTTCTTGATAGCTTACTAGGAAATGATAAACCTTCTATCAGGAACTGGAAGAGGAACGCGCCCAAGAGCCCAGATCCAAACACGTATATGTAAGCTGCAACTACAGTTTGGGAATAGAATCTTAACACCAAGAAGTTCCCAACCAAATTTGTAAAAAAAGTGACTTCAGTTAGTACCTGATGCTGTCACAGTCTTTGAAAATGCTGAGGAAACTAGAAAGGCAATGGAGATTTGCAGATTTATATAAAGAAAATAGAAAATGAACTGGATGCTGTAGTCATTGAACCGGAAGAACTTCAGTCCTGCAAAGAACTATAGCTGCTATAGTAGCCCCAGAGAAGGAAACTTTTTCTATAAGAAAATATTAAAATAAGAAATGACAATGATTCGGTACCTATTGCTGACCCAAATATCATCAAGCATACAATGTATAACGTGGATATGGCGAGAAAATAGGCGTAAGAAACCATCCAATATGGAGCATCTCCTAGCCCATGCATTTTCATTATAATCCTTAGACGCTGCTGCTTCTCATACACCAGTGAGGTCAAGATCACCTACATATATAGAAAATGTATCTAATTATTGAAAATACCTATTAACCCAGGCTTAGGTCCATAGTCTCTTGAGCCGGAAAACAGAGAAAATTAGTTAACATGATAAGATTTTGATCATAATAGCAAACTATTCACAAGATTTAGAGATCATGATATATTGTAAGAGTATGAAGCAGTACACTTAAAACGAACTTACAGGGAACAGAAGAAGAATAACCCATGTGAAGAAAATGGGACCAATGAGAGACGCCATGTCCATGCGAAGTCTAGTTTCTTGTTTAGGCATTTCTTTCACAAAATCGAATAACATCTTCGTTCCCGGGCCTTGCAAAAACTGAAGATAAGCATTTGAAACCTACAAATTTTTGCAGATTCTAAGAATGGGTTTGACCAAAAGACTAGTCCTAGATATAGAGTAACCACGCTTATTTATATATTAGTGTTGGTCCCTTTAAAATTCCGATGTAGAATCCTAACATAAAACACTTAGTTTCTTACCATATTGACTGAGCGCAGAACTCTGACATACTTTACACGCCAATCTTGTAAATCTCCCTTGTATGTCGTGTAATACCATATGGTTACATTGAAGTTGTTCTTATCGGTGTCCAAGAGATCATACGCTAATAAAAAGAGAGAGAGTCAGAAATTGCATATATAAACACATATACAAATGATAAGAGAAGTGAAATAACCTGCAGCGACCTCATTGATGATCTCTTTATGATTTTCTTTATGATAGCCCTTAAAGATCTCATTGTTGACCTCTATGGAGTTATTTCTCCAGATATTCAATCCTTCAACGCATCTCACCTCTGCTTTGACACATTAAATATTAAGTTAACCGGCTCCAAGAATGTAATTTTAAAGCTAGTTGTGACTTGTGAGTGAGGAGTACAAATTAATAGGCTAAAAAAATATTCTAATGTTATTATGTAAATATTTAATTTAATTTATAAGAATGGTAAATACAAAACACATCAAATATCTATCTACATATTACATATTAAAAGAGAAGTTCTTAAAACCTTTATTTTGTTTTCATTTACATTAACCAAAGTGACTTAAAATCAGAATAAGACTTTTAGGGGCATAAATTAAAATAAAGAGATTGTGTGAGCTTATATAAAGAAACCCTAGAGACAAAGGATATTCACTGCTTAAAAAACTCTTGTTTTTATTAGTTTTTGATCATATCTGGCGAATTCACACGTGACCATATATTTTTGTGAACTTAATACCTTTCTGAAACTGGAGAGGTGATTGTCGGAGTGAGAATGAAATTTTAGAGGCTGAGGTGCACTGAGGTTGGATGTTGAAGATGGGAAGATCCGAGTATAACCCTGGATCACGATAATTGGTGTAGTCTGTCTCTGATGTTGTACCCTGAAAATATATATGTTCATCAGATAATTAAGTCCCTATAGATTGAGTGACTTAATAATGATAATGGAAACAACAACAAAAAAATCAAGCAGAGAAGAACTTGCCAAGACATTATATGCGAGATTACGCAAGAAAAGGTCAGAAGAGTTGACAGTGAAAGAAGTACTGAGCAGATTCCCAGACAAAGCTAAAATGTGAAAATTAGTTCGATAGGAAACAACAATATTATATAGATATCAAACAAATTTAAAGAGGGAGAGTACTATACTTGCTCCAAGGGATTGGTTAGTCCCAGTAACAAGTATGGTTACAGGACAAGATCCGCTTCGTGATCTGCACGAGTCACGACGAGGAATATGTAATAACGGGAGCAATGCTGGAGGGTTAGGGAATGCACAAAAAACAGCTTGGTTTTGAGATGAATATTGTAAACCACAACTCTTTATTTCGCATTTCTCATCTCCATTTTTTTCGTCAATGCATCGGCAACCACATTGATTATCGGTAGAGTTATTAACCAGTGCATCGAAGAGAGCTTGGATACACACAAGAACCACACAGAGGTACAAGGGGATCACGATCAGCCGAACGTTGCTCCATATGTTCCGTTTCTACACCAAATGGATTTTTAGTAACAAGATATATTTACATTTCTCCATATGTATATATATAGATAACGCTATATATATGGTTAGACCAAACCTGATAAGTTAAGTTTTTTCTAAACAAGGCATTGGCCCTCGTCAAGAAACTGGTGGGAATAGGTTTCGCCATTGATGAGTCCTCATTTCACAATTAGAGCGATATCACATGCTTTTATTTCCACTTGCGAAATTTTAAGTGGTTAGGACATTAATTTCGTCTTAATGATTTGTTACTTGTAATTTCAACAAACAAAGATTTCAAGAGTGATCCACGACCAATAAAATTCTTCAATCTTGCATATGAGGAGAGTAGGAGAAAATGGTGTACCTTAGGACACCTAACTAATTTTACATTAATTCGAATTTCACAATATAATAATTTTTTTTTTTTTGGATTTAGTTGAGATTTTAGATATATTATATATATATATATTAAATTAATATTTGATAACCAATATTATGTTATTTTCTATTGAGTTATATTTTAAGAATGCAAAAAAACCTAAATATTTTCATTTAGTCTAGATAAGTTTTTACAAATTAATTATAAATTTCAATTATATAATCATAAAAATATTTTAGATTTTTAGATTTAGTTAAGATTTTAATGTATAATTTATTAATTTTACATAATAATTTTAATTGATAACTACAATTAAACTGTTTAGATAAAAGATAATTATAGTGTCTATAAAAGATAAATCCATGAAAGAATAAATTATAAACTAAAATTAAATAAAACATTATTTAAAATTAAAATTAATTATTAATAAACATTATATTCTATATTTTTTAGTCAACATAATTAAGTTTTAATTAATTACGAATTTAAACTATAGGATTAAAATAATATTATGAATTTTATATTTTATTTAACTTCTTACACAAAATTCGTTTTAATAATTATAATTAGTTTTTTTTTGTTATTTTAAAATTATTTATTTAAAAAATAATTTCATGAACATAAATTAAATTAAGTCAATAGTTTAAATAAGTTAACTATGTAAATAAATCAACTAATAAAAATATAAGTTAACTGTTATAAAACAAGTCAATGGTAGAAAACAATTAAGTCAGTAGAAATAAAACATAAGTCCATAGTTTGATAAATCAGCTTTATTAATAAGTCAACATAAAGTTTAATAAGTCTACCAAGAATAAACAAATCTACGAAAAATACAATAATTTAAGTATAAGTCGGCTATTATATAATAAGTCGATGAAAAAAAACTTAAGTCAACAGAAGTAAAAAATAAATCGACAGTTCAATAAATTAGCTTTATTCACAAGTCAACATAAAATGAATATAAATCTACCAAGAATAAATAAGTCTACAACAAAATAATATAAATCGGTAAACAAAGACAATAAGTCAATAGTTTAAATATGTCGACTATGTAAACAAATCAACCAATAATGTATAAGTTGACTTTTATAAAATATGTCGATGGTAAAAAAAAATAAGTCGACATAAATAAAAAAATAAGTCTGACAATTCAATAATTCAGCTTTATTAATAAGTCAATATAAAATTATACAAGTCTATAAAGAATAAATAAGTCTACGAGAAAACAATTTAAATCGACTAACAAAAAAATAAGTCAACAGTATCAATAAGTCAACTATGTAAGTCAACGGTTATAAAATAAGTCGATGATGAAAAAACTTAAGTCGATAGAAATAAAATATAAGTCGCCAGTTCAATAAACCAACTTATTAATAAGTTAATATAAAATAATATAAGTCTATGATGAATAAAAAATAAGTATACAAGAAAAATATATACAAAAATTAACTAATTAAAATCCAACTATGATTCCCTTTTTTGTTAGATATCAGTTTTCATAAAAAAATAATTAATTTTTAAACAAAGTTAAATTAATTAATTTTTAAACAAAGTTAAATTAATTATATTTTTTTATTAATATGTAAAAAATAACGGGGAAACCTACTCTCTTCTTGTGATGATTAAAAAAAAAGGATCCACGAGTCTTAAATATGTTGTTGGGTTATTTCGTTGACTTGGGTATGTTCATTAGAACGAATTCGATCTCTAACATTAAGTGTCCCCAAAGTTAAAAAATGCTGTGAGATGTTAAATATTAGAAAAACGTGAGTGGTCTCTACGCAAAAGCTCTTAACTCCAACGTCTACCTAGATTTTATTAAATATTTTCATACAAATGGATCCACAACTAATATTGTTTTTGGCTCCCAATGGTGATTGTAGCAGACCAGAATTAAAAATCACCACCATCAAGCATATTACGGAGATCCCTCCACTTCAGCCATCAAACGGGTCCCAAGACCTACCCTATAGGAGAAAATTAGGATTCCAGGGCTTTCAAATCTCAGGGAGACGACTTTTTGTTTCCCTAATTTAATGATATATATTTGAAATGTGGTATAACAATAATTGATATTTCTCAAAATTTTCCAAAAAAGAGAAAAAAAAAGAAGAAGAAACATTTTCCTTCTCTATGCATCCATATAATTTATTTTCTCATATATTAACATTCAATATCATCAATTACTTGCCATCCAAAATTTATACCACAGCCAAGGTGGTGCTTAGCTTAAGCATTCACCTTAGGCCCTAAACTTTATTTTGATAAATTTAAATATATAGGTTAGGTTTCTAACGTGTTCTTAAATTTTGGATAGCATGTTAATGTTCTAAAATTTATTAACAAAGAAGTTATTCAAACTTCAGAGATCGAAAGCTTGCAGCCGATTTCCAATAATGAACATGAATCAAACCTCTGATTGACCAACTTTAAACAAGAACACATATTGACATCAAGCAGAAAAATATATGGTAACCTTTAGAAGAATCAAGAGAAGACATTAAAGGCCTGAGAGGTTCTAGAAACTTTAATAAAAACATCTTCAAGAGTTGTATCTGCAAATCCCCAAGCAGACACCCTGAAATTGCTCTTTGCCTTCTCTACGGCCTGAAACACTTCGGAGATCCGAACTTCCTCTTTCGGAATCTCAAATTTCTGTGTCCCTGCGATTTGATATATCTTTTTGGCATTTAGAGAAACATTTTGAACCAACATCTCCACATCTTCTCATGTTCTGTTGATCTTGTCATTGGTAACACATAAGATCCACCATACCTGCCCTTTAGCTCTTTTGGATTGCCATTGCTTTGTAACCTTCCACCTACAAAAATTCCCAATCGGTCACAGAGATACTCTGCTTCTTCCATTTAATGAGTCATGAGGATTATTGCAGTGTGTTTTTTTGCACGTTTGATGACTGTCCATAGGTTCATTCTTGAAGCTGGATCAAGTCCTGTGCTTGGCTCATCCATATAAACCACCTTTTATATAAAAAGATAAACCAAATGGGAAAATGTAATTGTTAAAGCTTGAAAAACTTTACTCTCTAAATAAGGGCTTATCAAGTTTTCAGGAGATGAGTAGGAGAAAATGGTGTACCTTAGGACACCTGATAAGTGAAATGGCTACGCTGTATTTCCCAGCAGGTTTATCAGCAACTCCTCCGTGAAATAGGTTTACACTCTTAAGAGACTCTTCTACAACCTAATAATTAACTATGAAGTGACACTTTGATAACTTTTGGAGTAATAAAGAAGAAAAGTAAGATAGATCACATACTTGGTTGAAATCAGAGCCTTTGAGATTCTTTAGTCTTCCGTAAAAGAGCAGATCTTCCCTTCCTGTCAAAGTTTCCCAGAGCAAACTGATATACGACGATCAATAAGAGAATGATGAAAAATTATACATACAAATGTTTTCAAGAATATAATTATTTATTCGTGTTGTGGGCAAACACCAATGATGGTGTAGACTCTGTCCATATCCTTGCATATATCCAAACCTTGAACAAAAGCTGACCCTGATGTTGGTTTCACAAGCCCAGTCATCTAACCAAAAAAAAAAAACACAATACAACTTTGTTAGGAATATATCACATCGGAAGTGAGATAAGACCTTGAATGATGTATTACTCTATAAATTGTTTTATGTACTGACCATATTGATGAAGGAGGTCTTTCCAGCACCATTGGGCCCTAACATGCCAAAGCATTCTCCTGAAGACACAGCTAGAGATTGTTGGATAAGGCTTCAACATTGGAGTAAAAGCCCAAGACGTCTTTACACCGTCGTAGTAAAGATAAGATAGGCTTAACATTTTTTATGATAGAATTAGGAGTTATCTAGTTCTAAGATGAAAAGGAAATAGTTAAGGAGGTGCTATCATCCTTATATATATATATATATATATATATATATATATATATCGATGTTGAGTTGTGACATTGATTAAGAGCTTTGGTGTTTAGTTTTGAGTTATTTTATAAACATTAATAAGAGAGTTATTATTATTCAAAGCTGAGTTTCTAATATTTGGTATCAGAGCTTAAGGCAATTTGATCAACTCAGAGAAGATCGCGAAGCTTTGACAAACCACCACGAAGATTTTACGAACATACAAACATCGTAACCGAGACATGGGAGACGTCGACCCACATAGCTCGAAAGAGCCTTGACAAACTTCAATCCAATGCCCTATGCTGAATTCAACAAATTACACGGTATGGGCAATGAGGATGAAACAATCGATCCTGGTTCGATTGATTCCAACAAGAATGATGTCGCAACTGGATTGCTTTTCCAATCAATCCCGGAGTCACTTATCTTGCAAGTAGGCGAGCAAACTTCTCCTAAAGGGATTTGGGAAACCATCAAAACTCGTAATCTTGGAGCAGAAAGTGTTAAGGAAGCAAGGTTACAAACCCTAATGTCTGAATTTGAGAGAATCAAGATGAAAAATTCAGACACAATAGATGACTTTGCGGGAAAGTTATCGAAGCTAGCGTCCAAATCCGCAGCACTCAGACAATCGATGAAAGAACCAACGCTCGTCAAGAAATTCCTAAATAGCTTGCCACACAGCAAGTATATCCACATCGTAGCCTCTCTCGAGCAAGTATTAGATCTAAACACAAATGGATTTGAAGACATAGTAGGAAGACTCAAGGCCTATGAAGAACGGATTCTAGATGAGGAAAATCATGAAGAGACACAAGGTAAGCTAATCTTTGCAAATTCAGAAAGACAAAATACACAATGGAGAGGACATGGAAGATGATACAGAGGACGATGCAGAGGTAGATCAAACTACTCATATGAGAGATCAATGGATCAAAACTCGGAAGCAAGGGAAAAGAGAGATTTAACAAAAGTAGTTTGTTATCGATGTGACAAGCTCAGTCACTTCGCCTCTAAATGCCCTGAAAGATTGAAAAAACTTCAGAAAACAAATCTGGTTGAAACAGAAGACGCCGAAGAAGACGAAGCTCTTTACATGCACAAAGTCGTATTCTTAAATGAAGATAAAATCATACCAAATAACTACAAAGGAGAAGAAGGAATTTGGTATTTAGATAACGGGGCAAGTAATCACATGACCGGAAACAGGACATATTTTTCAGAACTTAATGAAAAAATCAAAGGAAAAGTGAAGTTTGGAGATGGATCATATGTCGAAATAGAAGGGAAAGGGTCAATCTTATTTCAAGGGAAAAAGGATGATCAAATACTTGTCTTTGATATCTACTACATCCCAGATCTCAAGAGCAATATTTTAAGCTTAGGACAAGCTACAGAAGCTGGGTGTGATGTTCGAATGAAACAAGATTATCTAACAGTCCATGATCCGAATGAAAGATTGTTAGTAAAAGTCATTCGATCACCAAACAGACTCTACAAAATCAGCCTAAAAATTGGAAAACCGATATGTCTACATGAAAAGATCAAGGACAATACTTGGAGATGGCATGCGAGATTAGGGTACATAAGCTTCAAAACGATCAAAGCCATGTCTCATCAAGAGATGGTCCATGTCCTGCCAGAAATAAGAGAAGAGAAGAAACTGTGTGAATCGTGCCTAGTCGGAAAACAAACTCGTCATATGTTTCCTAAGGCAACTAAGTTTCGAGCATCAGAACCTTTAGAACTTCTACATGCAGATTTGTGTGGCCCTATATCACCATCTACCATTGCACATAAAATATATATATTTGTTATAATAGACGACTTCTCAAGGTACATGTGGTCTATCTTGCTAAAGGAGAAAAGTGAAGCTTTTGGTAGATTCAAGGCGTTTAAGAGCTTAATAGAAAAGGACTTAGGAAAAGAAATCATGACACTTAGAACCGATAGAGGAGGAGAATTTACTTCTAAGGTGTTTCAAGATTTCTGTGAAATAAATGGAATCAGTAGACACCTAACAGCACCCTACACGCCACAAAAAAAATGGTGTGGTAGAAAGAAGAAATAGGACATTGATGGAAATGACGAGAAACACTTTAAAAGCAATGAAAGTTCCAAACTATCTATGGGGAGAAGCAGTGCGTCACTCCACTTATATAATTAATAGAGTGCCAACAAAAGCTCTTGAGAACATGACACCATATGAGTGCTTGCGAGAGAAGAAACCGCACCTCGGACATCTAAGAGTTTTTGGTTGTCTAGCTTACTCGAAAGTTGACAATGTCTATCTCAAGAAACTGGATGATAGATCACAATCCCTAGTGCATCTTGGAATTGAACCAGGATCCAAAGCCTATAGATTGTATAATCCATCAACACGAAGAATAGTAGTGAGTCGAGACGTGGTGTTTGATGAAGCAAAAGGCTGGAGCTGGAGTGAAACAACAAATGGAGAAGGAAGGGATCCAGGAATGTTTCATATGAGATGGGGAGAAGTCGTAGACACTGGAGAAGGACCTGTGATAACTAATGAGGATCACGATGATACCGAGAACAATAATGATCATGGAGCTGAGGATGACAGCAATACGGAAAATCATGAAGATGAAGATGAGAATGACACAGTCCAAGAAGTGCAACCATTGAGACAATCAACACGGCAAGTAAGTAAACCACGCTATCTTAATGATTATATACTTAACCTTGCCAAAAGTGAAAGACTCTATGTACTTCAAGCTTATGTTGAGTGTAAGATATTGCTACTCTCAATAAACAATTAGCCAAGATTTTACAAAGAAGCAAAAGGCATGTTAGAATGGAGGAACACATGTGAAGAAGAGATTCAGTCAATCAACAAAAATAAGACATGGTTTGTTGTTGATAAACCGAGTGAGGCAAAAATTATTGGTCTTAAATGGATCTTTAAGATTAAAAAGAATGCAGATGGCACTATCAACAAATACAAAGCGAGACTTGTGGCTAAAGGATACATACAAGAATCCAGCATTGACTTTGATGAAGTCTTTGCTCCAGTCGCCCGCATTGAAACCATACGTCTATTAATTGCATTGGCAGCGTCACATGGTTGGGAAATCCATCACCTAGACGTAAAGACAGCTTTCTTGCATGGAGAACTAAAAGAAGATGTTTATGTTGATCAAGCTGAGGGATTTGAGGTGAAAGGTGAAGAACACAAGGTGTATAACCTCTCAAAAGCTTTGTACGATTTGAGACAGGCTCCACGAGCTTAGAATACAAAGCTAGATCAAATTCTAAAAGGGATGAATTTCAAGAGATATATGAAAGAAACTTCAGTCTACCGCAAAGAAGAGGAAGGACAATTGCTTATCATTGCGATTTATGTCGATGACCTGTTTGTAACAGGCAATAACCTCAAAGGAATCAATGATTTCAAAGCTGGAATGTCATCAAAATTTGAGATGTCTGACCTTGGAAAACTCATATATTATCTCGAATTGAAGTACATCAAAGCGAGGATGGAATCGAAATAAAACAAGAAGGTTATGCACGCAGGATCTTGAAAGAAGCTGGCTTAGAAGACTGGAACCCGACTAAGGTACCCATGGAATTGGGACTAAAAGTTTCTAAGGCACAAAAAGAAACAGAGATAAACCCCATGAGCTAACAGAAGAAATGTCAGATGTTTAAGATACATGATACTCACGCGACCAGACTTGGCATTTTCTGTTGGAGTTGCTAGTAGATATATGCAAAGTCCTCGGAGCTCGCATGGTGAAGTAATGAAGCAGATACTACGATATCTTAAGGGAACTGTTGCTTTTGGTTTGAAGTTCAAACGGGATGGTACAAAGAAGCTCATTGGATATAGTGACAGCAGCCACAATATCGATCAAGACGATGGTAGAAGTACTACGTGCCATATGTTCTACTTTGGAACCTCACCAATTACATGGTGTTCACAGAAACAAGATATTGTTGCCCTTTCAGAGGTGCTATCATCCTTATATATATATCGATGTTGAGTTGTGACATTGATTAAGAGCTTTGGTGTTTAGTTTTGAGTTATTTTCTAAACATTAATAAGAGAGTTATTCTTATTCAAAGCTGAGTTTCTAATAGAGATAACCCGCGAACTGCCATTTTTTCGGGTTCCCATCCCTACATGGATACACCTTCTTCAGATTTTCACATACAATCGCATGGCTTGTGCTCGGCTCAAGCATCAATTGCTCGACTTTATCTCTCTGATTTGAACAAAGTCTTTTCAGCAAAACATATACAAAAATACAATATTTTTAAGGGTCAATTCTTGAAATGGCTCTAGGGTGTGAAATTAGATCATATGGACTTTTGTTTTTACAATAAAATTGTGATAGAGACCATTTTTAGAATTTTCCCTATTTTCACTACACGAAATGTGAGCATTGATAGCATTTTAGGATAGAACGATTTAGCTAAGTACTATTAAAAAGGATGTGCTGGAGTGCGATACTCTTGGCTCATTCAATAGATTTTGTTTTTCCAATTTATGAAACAGAAGTTATTTTTCCAATTTGAATTGTAGTTAGGGACAAAATAGTAACATTTACGGTTTTTTTTTGTTTTTTTAAATAGTAAGTATTTCAGTCATCTACAAATATTTTGTCATATTTGATCAATTTTAGTAAACTAAAATAAATTAATATGTTGACCCTTGCAACTTTAACCGTAAAAAAAGTTTGCAAAATCAACATTGGAACTTCAATTTAAATTAACAAGGAGATCCGAGTGAGTGATCCTCACGACCTTTGGATTCGTCAATCTGTGTGATAAAGCGGTTTTACAACCAAGGTTATCAAATAATCTTATATGCTATTGAGCATAAAAGATATCGATCCTCAAGGAAACTACAATAGCAACACTAGAAATGCAAATCTATAATTCACTCTAAGCTATAAAGGTTTTGTGTTTTTAGAAACAAAATTCGAAATCAAACAAGCGGAAAAACAGTTTTGTAAATCCAATAAGAGAAAGCGATGAGTCTCGGGAATGACTGACTTTGATGAAATGATGAACCTTTGATGATGTAAGAACACATGAAGAACAATGTCTTAGGCTAAAAGATCACTAACTAGACTAATCCATTCTCATGGTATTCGTCTCTACACTAATCAATTAATCATCAACAACTCTCATTGGCGATTTAAATAACTAATGATCATTAGCAACAAGTTCTAATCCAACCACTAATCACCCTAATCAACTACTCTCATAAGCTAGGCATGAAAAGTACATTTAAGTTTCATTCAAGTATTTTAACAAACACCTTGTGGACATAAAAATGCAAATAATCTAGACTAACAATCTCTTGTCTAATCTAGCATTACTAGCAATCTAAATGAAAGACTACCTAAGATCTAACCCTAAACATCATCATCAATCCATCAAATTATCTCATCTAAAAAAATACTCACAAATATCCATGAAAACACAAATCAATTGGTTTAATTGATGCATATTTATGAATATAAAATGAATAGATGAAAGATTTAAAGATATAAATAGATTTGATACTTTAAATTAAAGAGATTCATACAAAGATTCTTAAAAACTCAAGAGAGGCTAAGCCAAAATCTCATAAAACAAAGCATAAGGTTCTCTAATTAGGTTTAGAGTATTTATAGAAAATGAGAAAAGGAAGCTAAGTGAACCAACATTATACCAAGACAAAATTGAAACAACTGAGATTGAACCCGGTTTAGGACCAAACCAATGAAATTCGGACAGGTCCAGTGGTGTGCCATTGCCGCTGTAACATGCCGATGCCACTCCATGATGTGTTGAAACCGCTACAACATGTCCACCAATCCAACAGGTAAGTTTCTTCATTTTGCTACCGGTATGTCGAAACCGCTGCAGCAAACCGCTGGAGGTCCTCGACGTCATGAAGCCGCTGGTAAAGGCAGCTGTGTCTCCACGGGGTGATGAAGCCACTGCAAGACCCCAACCAAAAGCTCTGGTGAAATCCATCACGTCCACAACGGTGTGTCCATACCGCTGCACCACCTCGACGTCATCATCCCACTGCAGCTTCATGTCCAAGCTCACCGGCCACACGAAGCCGTTGTGGAATGCAGCTGTGGAATGCTGTTGTGGATTACCGCTGTGGAATGCCGCTGCAACTTCATATCTTCTTTTAATCCTCTACTTTGGTTATTTTCATCCTGTAATCTCCTTGTTTCACACTTTAGCTCCAAAACCTACAAGTGATCAATGCAAATGCAAACATGTACCTAAAATTCTAAATATGGAGTGAAAATGCAAGAAACTAACACTAAAATGAACTCTAAAAACTCAATATATCAACTCCCCCAAACTTATCTCTTGCTTGTCCTCAAGCAAACAATTAAAAAACAAGTCGAGAAAGGAATGTGAAAACAGGGATTCAAACCACAAAGTATCAAACAAAGGATGAAATGCAATGTCCTTAAAGATGGTTAGACGGTGCAAGAACAATCCTTTAACTTTTTAGTATTTTTCCATGTTCATCTCAATGCAAAATTCTAATGCAACCCCTAAACTTAAACTAGGACTCACAATCAAACTAAAGACATCTCTTTAACATTCATTAAGGGGTTTATAGTGCGGTCTCGCTTATGGAAACCAAATCATTCTCAATCGGTTTAGGGTTAAGCATTTTTGTGGTGGTTTCACAAGAGTTTTTCTTTGGGTGGTTTCTCTAAAAATAAAATACAAATCACATAGCATAAGCAATAGAGAGTACGCAAACAAATGTTGGTACAAAATATTCTTTCACTTCTCTATCCATTCTTAAGCTTAAACTCCAATGATCAAAGTGAAGACCTATGACTTTAACATTCATTTCCCAACCCCTTTTAAGAACTTCAAACCCCTTAAACATACCCTTGGTTATTTTTAGATTGAGTCTTTTTTTTTTCTCTTTTGCTATAACTAGAGAGATGGACTTATACATAATCATAAGCTCAACTTCTTCTTTTTTTAACTCTTTTCTTTTATTCCCTCTTTTTTGGTGCCCACACTCTTTTGCTTTTGAACTTTCTTTTTATTTCTACTTAGAGCATATGCACTATCTTTTCCTTTTCTAATTTTCTCTTGAGAAAACTCTTTTCACTTAAGCACTCTCTAGTAGTTTTTACTTCAGAAAATACTCTTTTGGTCATCACCTTATCTTTTCTTGATTCCAAACACCCTTTATCACTAGACAACCCTAAGCTATTTGTTACAAACCTTAACTCTAGTGGAAGAATGCTCTTATCGTTCAACCTCTCTAAAGATTATTGCAAGTAAATCACATAAAAATGCCTCACTCAAAGATTTAACATTGGTGGAAACAAGAAGCTTGGGTTATAGGTGTGGGACTATCCTAATGATGAGGATAGCTACTTGCGTTAACAAAGAGTGGCAAAGTGGATAAGATAACTCAAGTATTTTATTAAGACCACGAGAATGAATTTAAAACCCCTAAGCAAGATAATTAAATGTTCAATTAAATTCAAATAAGATAGAGATGCTTCAAATATCATGCAAGCTTCACAAAAGTAGAAGTTGAATTTCAAAAAATGCAAGGATCAAAACGTGGATTTTTCAAACTTTCAAAGATGCTCAAGCAAAAAATAACCATGACTAAGGGAAATGATCTTAATCCTAAGCATGAACTCCTACAAGGCATGAATCCCATGTGAAAATGAAAACTTAAATGCTTCTAGACTCAATCTTAATATGCAAATGACACTACATGCTTCTTTTTCTGATTTTTTCAAAATTTTCAAATTTTTAGGATTTTTCTATGCACATAAATGTATGCATGAGACTCAAATATGCAAAAAGGAAAATAAAAACATAAAACATGACATTAGAAGACTGGTCTCTCTCCCAAACTTACTTCACACCATCTCGGTGTGAAACAAAATTCAAGAAAGAGACCATAAACACAAAAAGTAAAAAACGAAAATTCATTAAGTGAAAAAGAATTGATATATACAAGGAAGATAGATAGATAGCCATACCTTGGCCCTAGTCGGGAACCTTAGGGAGTGAAGCAAGTGGTGGAGTTGAAGAACTCCTTGGATGGTCCTTGAATGTGAGTGTGAGGACCGTCTTCATTAATGCTTCAACTCCTTATGGTCCTTTGTCTTTGTGTTCCGGAAGGAGGATAGCTTTAACCGATGCAAAGGGATTGGATCACTTTTTGCATTTCACTTTATACTCGAGCTTCCCATCAACACATCTCAAAGGGTGCAAGGTCATAGAAGCGATTACCAATGGTGAATGGAGAAGGGTGGGAGGGTAAGCTTGTTTCGTCTCCCTCTTGATCTTCTCAAGAACCTTCTTGGTTTTCTCCAACCTCTTGCCAAGAATACTCTCTTCGCACTTAGCAAACAAGGAGTGTAGACATTCTCCATCCAATGATTCGTCACCAAGCTCTACTTCTTGATTCTTCTCTCTTACACCATTAAGCTCCTCTTTCTTTTCCATTACTTCATTGGTGATTGTTCCACAAAACATGGTAGAGGAGGGCTTGATGGGGTAAGAAGCTTTTGGATTCATGTGGACAAGAGTTACTCTTTTAGTTGGGAAGTCGATGCTTGCTCCCGTGGTGTTGAGAAATAGAGTCCCGATAATGAGGAGTTTTTCCGGTTTCTCTTGGTCCACAATCATAAAATATGTTGGCACTAAGCAATCTCCAACCTCTAGCGGATAATCTTCAAGCATACCAAGTAGTGATTTTGATGAAGCATCTCCATACGTGATTGAGGATGATTGTTCCTTCATCCCTTTACAACTGAGACTCGTCATCATTTCAAGGGACATGACGTTGACACAAGCTCCAGAATCACACAAGGCATTATCAACTTTTAATTCACCAAGAGAGCAAGATATGATGAATGTACCAGGATCCTTGAGCTTTGGAAGAGTCTTGGGTGCAAGCGGTTCACTTGGTGGTTCATATAACTTTATTACTTCCTCTACATTTGCTCGGTTGTCAATAATAGATTGAATGAACTTCTTGTGGGTAGGCACTTGGTACAAATTATCCATAGAGGGCAATGGGACTCCAATCTCATTCATGCTTGCCTTGAAACTTGAATATACCTTCTTTTGTGCTTTAGTGTAGAATCTTCCAGGAAATAGGAGTAAAGGGTCGTAAATAGAGATCTCAACCTTTGGTGCACTAAACAATCTATATTAGAATTCAAAGAACTAAATATTCTTAAAAAAAAAAAAATTAAATAAACCTCATATTTAAAAATTTGTAAAAATAAATCGTTTATCAAAAGACTGCATAATAAAGTAAATAAAATACACATCTCTTAAAAAACGGGAAAATAACATTTTTAACTTTGAAAGGTACATATGCTAGCACTTTAAACCTTGAAGGTATTACACTAACACTTTAAACCTTCAAACTATTGATACTAACACTTTAAACTTTGAAACTACCTCCCGCATTTTCTCCGCCATAAAATTCACTGTAAAATAGTTACCAAAACATTGACAGAATTTCCGATAATAATCCGACAAACTTTTTTGACGATAATCCGACGGATTTCCTACAAAATAGTTTTGTCATAATTTTAGAAAATCAAATGACTATATCAATGTGCATAATTTCCAACGGAATATTGACGGTTACTCAAAAATCTGTCATAAATTATATGACGGATTGCCGATAGAACTATTATGTCAAAAATCCGTTGAAATTATGCCACTACAAGAAAAAGTTACGGAAAACTGATGAAATTTCCTACGAGATCTTAATTCGAAGGAATTTTTGACATAAAAGATTGACATATCAACGTACATATTTTCAACATAATAGTTCTGTCGATAATCCCTCGAAACATTTCTGAAGTATTTTCGAGTAACCGTCAAAAATCTGTTGGAAAATATGTACGTTGATATAACCGTTTTAATTTTAAAAATTCTGACCGAACTATTTTATCGGAAATCCATCAGATTACCGTCAAATTTTTTGTCATATTACCGTCAGAAATTCCGTTAGTTTTATGGTATGTATTTTGTAATAAATTTTATGGCGGAAAAACAAAAGAGATAGTTTCAAGGTTTAAAGTGTTAGTACAAATAGTTTGAAAGTTTGTAGTGTTAGTGTAACACTTTTGAGGTTTAAAATTCTAGCAAGAGACACTTTCAATGTTTAAAATGCTATTTTCCCCTTAAAAACTATATTTCCTGTTTGATAAAATAAATCGATACATTCTTTGAACTCCAAATTAAATGATTCAGAAATTTAAATGATTCAGAAGTTTGAACATGGGCTAGCTTGTTACCCTCGGCCGGCGCTGATTTCTTAAAGGCCACAAGCCCAACAAAAAAAGGTCGAGTTTTAAAAGAGGATTCGAACTAGAGTTTTTAATTATAACTAATATGCCTTCTACCACCAGACTAGCAAAAGCTTTTGTTGAAATGACAGCCGCTAAAAATAGATAATCTTTGGGTCGGAAATTCAAGCCATGGACATTCTGGATCCACCATGATTTCTTAAAACCTTTAAAATTATTTTCAATGGCTTTAAATCGATGATAGTACAACCTGGTCATGTTATTGATTTCCTATTACTTAACATGGATATTTCTTATTGTTTTATTAGGTTAAAAAGCAAGAGAGATCCTAAAGATGGCAAGGAACATACTTTTGAGTTAAAGAATAGAAACTCAACTAATGAATAATTTACAAGAAATGGAGTTTTTATATATGACTACTTCCGTGATACAAACCAATGAGCAAAGGAGTTGAACATTTTCCAAGAATCTACTCGTGAGAATATGGCTATGAAAGGAAGGATAACAGCTCTGTCCAAAGCTCTAAAAGATAGCAACTATGAAGCTGAACCTCTCTTGAAGTTCCATGACAACATCAACCATCCATTTGATCTCCAAGGTACGTTTCCAATATATTTTGTCTTTGATGATTCTAAATTGGCGTTGTGTGTGGCAGGTCAAACAGATTTGAGGACAAATCATTTTCAACTGGGGGAGAATGTTGCAATTCTAAGAGGCTCCAAGGACATAGAACATGGAGTTGGCGTTATTCAAGACACGGTGATCAAACATGGAGCAAAGGAAGCTTGGAAATCACTCATTGGACTCAAGACTTGTTTCCGGACAAGGAATTTTCATCAAGCATTTAGAGTTTCACTTCATCTTATGAAGACTCGTGAGGATCACTCAACTTTGGAGGTTGTATCAAGTCCACATTGGTCATGGTACACGTTCAAGAAGGCTAGAGCTTGGCCGTATGCTCCACTAGCACTCTTTTTCCCTTATCTCGGTTTTGTCCCAATGAGTTTTCCGAGTAAGGTTTTTAACGAGGTTTGTGGCTCATACATTTGCCACATCTAGTCCAATCCGGTCCATCAGGCCCATATAGAAGACATTTTGGGCACCTTCTTATCTCTTATCTCTTTCAAATTTGAATGTTGTAGTTTTGCATGGTCTTGAGGTCTTTAATGTGCATGGTTCCGAGATTTGTCTCTCGTGAACTCCCCGCGTCTCTTCTTCTCTTTCTCTTCTTCTCTTTATATTATGTCTCGAGACTTCTTTTACCTATATATCTTTTTATTCTCAAACTTTTACAAGAATAGATCATTGCTTCATTTTCGTGTGATTTGAATTTGAATCTCTTAGACTTATCAAGTAGTTTTTCTGCGACCTCTTGTGGCGTCATTAGATCCATAAACCTCTAGGTTCTCATTAATCGGGTCTAGAACAAGTCATTCGTCGTCTTAACATCATGGTGTTGAGATTGGGCGTGATTCCCTCACCGGAATCGTATCACGCGAAGGAGTGATCAGACTTGAGCCCTCCAAGTGATGTAGTTGGTGGAAGAAAGCTTACTCACATTAACCATGTTAACCGAGACTAGTGATGTCAACAACGGTCCGGAATTAACAACCTCGGATGTAGAATCGTGCAACATTTTAGAGAGTAAGGAGAGATGATTAGAGATCATTTGGAAAGGAGAGCTTTGATACCATATAGAGTTTAATGTTATGATTGATTGAATAACTTGATACAACATACATACTTATATAGCAGAGTGTAGACGACCTAGAGAGAACACACACAAGGATCTATGGAGAATAATATCTACGTATATGCTAACTGAACTAGATGTGATAATATCAAGAAGGAGATAAAAATATCATCTCAATACCAGGTTCAACAGTAAATATCCAAAATTTGCCATTAGACGAACCTTTATTATAGAAAAATAAGTGACGCTTATAACCATTGTAATCAAACTTTACATAGTAGAGATGGCAGGGAAAAGGTTTTGTACTGATATGTACTTATGTACTAACTAGTTCTTGGTTTCGATTAATGAAGGAACGCATGGGTCAGTTAGTAGATGCACAAAAAGAAGTATCAATTAATTTAAAAGCGTCAGAGAGGGAACTTGAACTTGAAGCACAACTCGTCGAGGCACATAGCATTATTCAAGAAACAATTACCTAAGACTGACCTGAGAAGGAACTCAGCTCCTCCACAGTTTGTCAATGGACTGCGAGGCTGATTCATTAGATTGTGAATCTCAGGTTCAAAAGATCAAATCTTGTCCTGTAGTATATCTTGTTTAACAAAAAAATGTTTTGTATTTTTAATCAGTTAACAGGAATACAAACATAAGACTTGTATGAAATTTTAAATGAATGTGGATTCGTACTTTTAACGTTGTACAGAAAAATTGTAGACATCAAATTTGCAAACTGTAGAGTGTTGGTAAAATCTTTACCAGTATTAAACTTTTGGGTTTATTTAGGTGAATGATGGCAGAGTTGGAAGAGAAATAAATTCTTAAGACAAAAGTCAAAGCTACATTGGCTTAATGTTGGTGATAAAATAACCGATATTTCCATCAAGCGGCGAAAGTTTGTGAGGTAAGAAATTCTATTCGAGAAGTTGAAAAGCCTGATGGTGTGATAGTGAGCTCCCAAGAAGAAATAAAATTAGTAGCTGTGCGGGTTTTTAAGGATTTCTTAGGCCATTTATTTCACTGTGAACAGTTTGGATACAACTGGGGTTACACCGTACACTTGCACATATAACTCGTGGAACAATGACACACAATGCTCTTCCTCTGCAGATGAACATCAAGGTTTAGTCTCTCACTTGTCTAACTTTTCTGTCCGGATGCATCTCAATTCTTTGTCAAAAGTAAAGACTTTCCCTGGCAACAATTTGGTAGATGTAGAGATTCCTCTGTACACTATCCTGGTGGACACTATCTGTTCTGACGAAAGACCAAACTCCACAAGGTTCCCTTCCAACCATGTTATACTAACCGTCATACTGCCCCGTGCCCTTAGCCCTTTAGCTATACCGTTAGGCCATTTATCCACTGGAAGCGCTGGGAGCAAATACAGATCCTTTGTTGTGCTCTGCACTAACATTTCCGATACCGCTGCTGAGAATCTGCCCAAGGTAACAAAAAAAAAATCATTTATAAAGTTTAGACTAGTCATCGAATAATTTTAATTTGTTATCAGTGTAACGGTTTAGTACGGTGGTATGTAAATGTAAAGATCTCACATATCTTAGAGAGGTAATTGTTTGCAGTACCCAAAATTGGCATCGATCTGGAACGGTGGGTGTGCAGTAAACAATTTAGTATAGAGTCCTCCTTTATAGTTCCATTCTTGTAAGGGATCCACAAGATCAAAAATATGTGCAACCATCCGATATGCATGCTCGCTACTGTGAAGCCTTGCCCACAAGGCAGCTTTCCAGGTGGTTGACCAGCCTGGCCCTTCCTCTCCTGCGTCAATCAGTTCAATGACATTGCGGAATGGGAATGGGAATGGGAGAGAAGAAAGAATTACACCAACCTCTTTTGTTAAGGGATACTGCCACAGCTTTTGCAAGTTCTGGAGACTTGTCAAGTGTAATAGTGTGACCCGGGAAGAGGCCAAAGAGATGTGAAACATGTCTATGATGTACCTCTGGGTCCTCAAAGTCTTCTACCCATTCCATAATCGAACCATCCTTTGCTATTCTAGTGGGTGGAAGTTTTGCTTGGGCAGCAATGACTTTTCCGATAAGAGTATCATTTGTTTTTCCCAAAACCTGTTGATAAACCAGAAGGCAGAAGCAAGCTTAGTATCGATGAGGTGATATGATTTCTTTTTGTTGTTTCATCGGTCTTGTTACCTCTGAAGCAGAAACAATATCAGAGAAGACTTCCTTTACTATGGCAATGTCCATGGTTGATGAGTAGCTAACACTACCGGGTTTGCCATTTGGAGCAGTAAACATATGCTCAGGGGAAGTCGATGGATTGGTCTGGAGATATCCGTCTTTACCTTTGATCAGCCAGTCCAAAAGAAATAAAGTACATCCTTCCAACAATGGATATCCCTTTTTTTTAAGAAATTCCTAGAAATGAATCCAAGTAATAAAGGTTGAAAGACATAGTAGCTGCTAAAGAAAA
Organism: Cardamine occulta; assembly: GCA_028015245.1. NCBI lineage: Eukaryota > Viridiplantae > Streptophyta > Magnoliopsida > Brassicales > Brassicaceae > Cardamine > Cardamine occulta. Next base: position 14,257,435 of record CM051378.1, on the reverse strand, counting down.
TGAGAAAATTTGAGGTCCTTTACCCTGTGAGATTGATAACATGTGCTGCCACCTGTATGCAATAATTTATAATTATTTATTTGTTAATTCGATGAATTAATTAAAATATAATTATTTTTTTGGTTTTAGAGTACAGTGCATATGAATTGTTAGTAGAGTGTTTTAGTTAAATAATGTATGTTATTTTAAAAAATTGAATAGTGTATATGTGTTTTAAGTATTGATTATGTGTTTTAGTAACGTATATAACTTTCATAGAATTGTTAGTAGAGAGTTTTAGTATAATGTGTTTTAGTAGAGTGTTTTAATAGTGCATGTGAATTGTTAGTAAATAACTTTAACATTGAATTGTTAGTAGAGTGGTTTAGTTAAATAATGTATGTTATTTTGTATATTGAATAGTATGTAGGTGTTTTAAGTATTGATTATGTGTTTTAGTAACCTAAATAATTTTAGGGAAAACTATTTAGAATGGTCCTTTTGAAGATGTTGGATTTAGAAAAAGAACCCCTAATCCAATAATATTAAAATGCCAGCGCTACCCTCCTATTTTAATTATTCAGCTATCCTTACATTTATTTAACTTAAAAGGTTTTTACTATTCTACTTTTTAAGAGTTAATAGTTTGTAGAAAAAAAGAGAGTTTTGGTGTAGAAGATGTGGTGCAGATGTGCACCAAACTCGCAAAAAAAAACCTTGTTGCAGTCATATTGCATGCGATTTTGCAAGGGTTAAAATTATAAATTATTACGCACTTAAATGGATATGTAATTCAATCGCCCTTGATTAAGTTTTCGGTGTTTTCAAATTTTTGTTTTGTTTTTTTTTAAATAGCAAGTAATAAAGACGAGAAAATTATGTGTTTATTTTCTACCAAAGAATGTCCCAGTGAACATGACCACATAGACAACAAAATACATTAACCATATCGGAGTTAGTCATGAACAACCATATTATTCGCATGATTCACTATTCCATTTGATTTAGAAAAGGGACCGACTTGTGAAATTACCCTGTAATGTAACAAGTGTAATATATGATACCACTATTATGCTACATAAATGCTTAAAAATTCTGAGTATACATATGGATACAAGTCCCTTTCATCTATCATATGTCTTATTTTTTTATGTGGTCATGTCTAATGGGACATTTCTTGGACATTTCCCTCCCTTCAGCCATCAAACGGGTCTCAAGACCTGTTTATAGTATAAAATTAGGATTCCAGAGCTATCCAAAATCTCAGGGAGTCGACTTTTGGTTTCCCTAATTTAATGATTTATATTTAAAATGTGGTATAATAAATTAATAATAATTGATATTTCTCAAAAAGAGAAAAAAGAGAAAAAAAAAACATTTTCCTCTCTTATGCATCCACATAATATTGTTTCTCATATATCAGTATTCAATATCATCATTTACATGCCATCCAAACTTTATACCACAGCCGAGGTCATGTTGGAGATGGGCCGAGCACCAGACCCGAAGCACGGCCCAAATCCCTATGTGACTTAAGCATCAGCGAGTCTTGAAACCTACCTATGAAAGGCACACACATGATGCTTATATCTTTTCCTCTTCATAAACTTGTAATAGCAAATCATTCATGGGGCTTAAATCTCATGGAGTCTAGTTGTTTTGTTTCTCCCAAAGAGTTCTGAGGTCTTGTTTCATCATTTTCTCACAATCTGTAACCACCTTACAACATGTAATCCCACACCAAATTGGGACAAACCTCAAAGTTATGTTTCTAAAAGGACTAAACAAGACGCGCGATCACCGCTGTTTCACTTATCTGACCCTAGACTAGTCAGCTGTGGCTACAGTGACAAAACACAGTAGATCCTAATCTGAATAGCTTTTCAAACATGAACAAGCAAAAAATAATAATCTTAATCCAAAAGATTCAAGAGAAGACATTAAAAGCCTGAGAGGTTCTAGCAACCTTAATGAAAACATCTTCAAGAGTTGTATCTGCATGTCCCCAAGCAAACACCTTGAAATTGCTCTTCGCCTTCTCAGCCGCCTGAAACACTTCCGAGATCCTAACTTCTTCTTTTGGGATCTCAAATTTGTGTGTCCCTGCGATGTGATATAACTTCTTGGCATTTGAAGAAACATGTTGAACCAACATCTCTACGTCTTTTTCATTTTCTGATGAAGTTGTCATTGTGAATACATAAGATCCACCATATCTTCCCTTTAGCTCTTTTGGATTCCCTATGCATTGTAACCTTCCATCTACAAAAATCCTCAATCGGTCACAGAGATACTCTGCTTCTTCCATTGAATGAGTAGTGAGGATTATCGCAGTGTGTTTTTCGCACGTTTGATGACTGTCCATAGGTTCATTCTTGAAGCTGGATCAAGTCCTGTGCTTGGCTCATCCATATAAACTACCTTTAAAATAATAAACCAAATGGAAAAGTGGATTTGTTAAAGCTTGAAAAACTTTAGCTCTCTAAAATCTCATGCAAATAAGGGATTATCATAAGTCTTTAGGAGATGAATAAGAGAAAATGGTGTACCTTAGGATTCCCGATAAGTGAAATTGCTACGCTTAGCCGCCTTTTCATTCCTCCGCTATATTTCCCAGCAGGTTTATCAGCAACTCCTCCGAGAAATAGGTTCACCCTCTTAAGAGACTCTTCTACAGCCTAATAGTTAACCATGAAGTGACGTTTTGATAACTTTTGGAGTAATTTAGAAGAGAAATAAGATAGATCACATACTTGGTTGAGATCACAGCCTTTGAGATTCTTTCATCTCCCATAAAAGAGTAGATGTTCCTTTCCCGTCAGCGTTTCCCAGAGCAAGCTAGTATACGACAAACAATAAGAGAATGATGAACAATTAATGATGAACCAAAATAAAATGTTTTCAAGAATACAATAATTACTCGTGTTGTGGGCAAACACCCATGCTGGTGTAGACTTTGTCCATATCATTACATATATTCAAACCTTGAACAAAAGCTGACCCAAATGTTGGTTTCACAAGTCCAGTCATCTAACCAAAAAAAAAAAAAGATAATACAACTTTGTTAGGAATATATCATGTATCGGAAGTGAGATAAAACCTTGAATGATGTATTAGTTTATTAATATTTTTATTTACTGACCATATTGATGAAGGAGGTCTTTCCAGCACCATTGGGCCCTAACATGCCAAAGCATTCTCCTGAAAACACAGCAAGAGATAACTCACGAACTGCCATTTTTTTCGGGTTCCCATCCGTACATGGATACACCTTCTTTATGTTGTCACATACAATCGTATGGCTTGTGCTCGGCTCAAGCATCAATTGCTCGACTTTTTCTCTCTGATTTGAACAAAGTCTTTTCAGCAAAACAGATACATAAACACAATATTTTAAGGGTCAATTCTTGAAATGGCTCTAGGGTGTGAAATTAGTTCATTTTTAGAATAAAATTTTGAAAGAGACCATTTTTAGAATTTTCCTTATTTTTTATATGTAATGTAAAAAAATTTGCAATACCTCCTGAATGACATCTAGTTTCTCCATTTCTATGGAAACAGCGGAGACCTGGCTCTGTAAGCTATGCTTTTGTGGAGTAGGATATTTCTTGAAAGCTTTTTTCAAGAATAGAAAAGGATCTCTTGCGGATGAAGAAAGCCTGTCCATATAGTATGCTGCAATGAGTGTGAGAAACCACTCAACGATAATGATGTAGAAAACTTCATCCAATGCACTATCTTTGAAATACTTCCACTTCATTCCATCGCTCCCATTTAAGTTTCTCTTAAAATCATATTGAGAGAACTCATACAGCCCACGGTACAGCGAGAAGCCCGGATACAACTCCATGACAAAAATCCAGCTTCCTGGGAAAAAGTAAAGATTTTATTAGCATAATTGTGGTTAGTTTTCAAGAATGTCTTCTTCAAGTTGTTCTTGATAGCTTACTTGGAAACGATAAACCTTCCAAGAGAAACTGGAAGAGGAACCCTCCCAAGAGTCCAGATCCAAACACATATATGTAAGCAGCAACTACAATTTTGGATAAAACAGAAAAAAAAAGTGTTTCTTTTTAATTAACACCATCATGTTCTTGAGCACATTTAGAAAAAATGTGGCTTTAGTTAATTAGTACCTGATGCTGTTTCAACCTCTGAAAATGCTGAGGAAACTAAAAAGGCAATGGAGATTTGCAGATTTATGCATAGAAAATAGAAAACGAACAGGATGCTATAGTCATTAAACAGGAAGAACTTCAGTCCTGCAAAGGAATTACAACTGTGAAACGCTTCTAACTTTATATAATAAGATAATAAAATATTAACATAAGATATGTCAAAGATACAGTACCTATTGCTGACCCAAATATCATCAAGCTTATAACATATAGTGTTGATATGGCGAGAAAATATGCATAGGAAACCATCCAATATGGAGCATCTCCTAGACCATGCATTTTCATTATAACTCTTAGACGTTGCTGCTTCTCATATACCAATGAGGTTAACATCACCTGCATATAAAATGCCTCTGACTATTGAAATCCCATGCATCATGTAAGAGCCTGAAGCAGTCAATAGTTGACTATAATTAAACTTACAGGGAACAAAAGAAGAATAACCCAAGTGAAGAAAAGGGGGCCAATGAGAGACGCCATTTCCAGACGAAGCCTAGTTTCTTGTTTAGGCATTTCTTTCACAAAATCAAATAATATCTTTGTTTTTGAGCCTTGCAAAAACTGAAGATAAGCATTTGAAACCTGAAAATTTTCCAAGAGTCTTAAGACCTCTAGCTAGGTGTAAAATAAATGAGGATGTCTTGAATACAAGACTGAGTTTCTTACCAAATTTACTGAACGAGGAACTCGGACATACTTTACACGCCTATCTCGTAAATCACCCTTGTATGTAGAGTTGTACCAGATAGTCACATTGAACTTGTTCCTATCAGTGTCCAAGAGATCGTATGCTAAAAATTACACAAAACAAAAATATAGAGGAAGAGTCATAAACTGCATTGTAAATACCGAGACAAATGATAGTTGATAAGAGAAATGGAATAAACCTGCAGCGATCTCATTGATGATCTCTTCATGATTTCCTTGCCGATAACCCTTGAAGATCTCATCATTTATCTCTATGGAATTGTTTCGCCAGAGATTCAATCCTTGAACGCATCTCACCTCTGGTTTGACACATTAACCATTAACCATTAAGTTAATTAGCTGGATGAATGTTTTTCTCAGAAGCTAGCTTTGAGTGAGGCGCAAGAAATGTTATTTTTAACAAATTAACTTCGAGTATGGAATGCTCAAGTAAAATCTACATGTTTTATAAGATAAGTACATAAGATCTTATATTCTTATATTTATTTTTTTGGTATCAACTCAATCATACAAACATATGAAAATCATTATACAATTTATGATTAATACCTTTATGAAACTCGGGATCTGATTGTCGGAAGGAGAATGACAAGTTGGTAATTGGAATACACCGAGGTTGGATGTTGAAGATGGGAAGATCTGAGTGGATCCCTGGATCAAGATAATTGGTGTAGTCTGCCTCTGATGTTGTACCCTGAATATATATAACCATAATAAATCCTGAGAGCTAGAGACTGGATGGTAATGGAAACAATCAGAATTCGTGCAGAGAAACTTACCAAGACATTGTAGGCAAGATTACGTAAGAAAATATCAGAGGAGTTAGCGGTGAAAGAAGTTCTGAGCAGATTCCGAGATAAAGCTAAGAAAATGAAGATTAGTTGGAGAGTAAAGAAGAATATTGTAGAATATCCTCGAAAAGTTTTTAAAGTACTGTAGAATATGGTTCAAAACTTCAAATTAAGAGACATACTTGCTCCAAGGGAAGGGTTATTCCCAGTAACAAGTATAGTCACAGGACAAGATCTGGTTCGTCTGCACGAGCCACGAGCACGATCAATAGAACGGCTTTCAGGACGAGGAATTTGTAACAAAGGGAGCAAAAGTGGAGGTTTGGGGAAGGCACAAAAGAAGGCTTGAATTTGAGATGAGTATTGTATACCACAACTCTTTCTTTGGCATGTGCCATCTTCATTTGTGACAATGCATTGACAACCACATCGTTTATCAGCAGAGTTATTAACTTGTTTATCGAACAGAGCTTGAATGCCCACTCAAAGTAGGCAGAGGTAGAAAGGGATTACGATGAGCCTAACGTTGCTCCATATGTTCCGTTTCTACACCAATGAATATTTAGTATTAAAAGTATAATTACATACTTGAAATGAACATTAATGGATTTTGTAACAAGTAGAGAAAACACATCACACATGTATTGTTTGGACAAACCTGGTAGGTTAAGTTTTTTCTGAACAAGGCATTGGCTCGCGTCAAGAAACTAGCCGGAACATGATTCGTCATTGATGAAGCTTTTTTAGTTTTACTTTTCTTTTCTTTTGTTCAACTAAGCGTTTGTAGTATTGACTTTGTTTTTTCTTCTGTGTTATCTTTCCACTTGTTTTGGGTTTAATATGAAATCCCAATATATAAGATCCATATGACACGCTCAATTAAATTTCCACTATGGAATATGGAATTTTTAAGTGGTTTAGGCCATGAATGATATCTTAATTAATAATCTATTCCTACTTTTTTTATTTCAACGAACGATGATCTTTAATTATTTGTGGTGACAAAGAAAAAAAAAACTTCCAAGTAATTTACAAGAAGTTTCCAAATCCAAGGAAAGGAATGATCCCAACGACCAATAAATTCTTCAATCTAGATATGTGGAGAACGAGTTGTTTAGTTTACATAGAATCATTTATACTATTGACTATTATAAGATTAAGATAATTAGATTACGGGAAAACGAGGATTATATTTATGGGGAAACGTGGGCTCTTATCAGTAGGTAATCACGTAACGTGATGATCATAAATTTTAAACGCTAAATATCTCCCGGATCTAAAAGATATTGTCCGGTAATTAAGGTAGTATAGGGACTTTTCGTTAGAACGACGTTGATCTCTAACGTTATATGTCAAAAGTTAAACAATGCGTAGAAATACTCTATCGGTTCTTGCTTAAAGATGCTGCCGTCTCGCCGGTGTAAATTAATATTTCCGTTAGATTTTTTAATTTTTTCAAAGGTTGAATGGTATTTCAAAAAGTTTTGAGCCAAATCCCATACCATTCCCCTTCGAGATCTAATTTTTTCCTCCTCCCAAGCCAAATCTCAAACATCTTGACCAAGTAATGCGCCTACACTTTGTTAATGTCTGTTAGATTTGTTGTTATGTTCTTGCAATTGTTCATATGTTTTTATCTATCTTTTCTAGTCCATTCATGGTTCATTGATTAAGTTGGAATACCAAAGTTCAAGTCTTTTCATTGCAATCATAATTTGATTATTTTGGATACTTTAAATGGAAAATATATCCTGAAGATTAGTTTGGACTTTAGTTTATAATATCCAACCATAGTTGAAAAACTCTTAGCTCCAATGTCTATCAACATTTTCAAAAATATTTTCATATGAAAGGATCAATAACTAAATTTGTTTCTGTATCTCAATGGTGATTGTTGCAAACAATAATTCGTCATCACCACCATCTCAGCAAGCAGAATATCACGATCCAGATATGATAACCATTGGCGAGTCTTGAAACCTACCTATGAAGGCACAAACATGATGATTATATATTCTCCTCTTCGGAAACTTGGGATAGCAAATCATTCATGGGGCATAAATCTCATGAAGTCTAGTTGTTTGGTTTCTCCCAAAGAGTTTCGAGGTCTAGTTTCATTGTTTTCTCACGCTCTGTAACCACCTTACAACATATAATCCCACACCAAATTGGGATAAACCTCAAAATTGTGTTTCTAAAAGGACTAAACAAGACGTGTGATCACCTCTGTTTCACTTATCTGACCCTAGACTAGCCAGCTCTGGCTACAGTGACAAACACAGTAGATCCTAATCTGAATAACTTTTTAAAGATGAACAAGCAAAAAAAAAATATTATCTTAAATAAAATGACAAAATTTTATTTTGCACCATTTTGAAAATTTATTTTCAAACGAATCCCCTGTGAAAGGTTTTTGACACAATAGGGGTTCTGTTTGAAAATAAAATTTTAAAAGGGTATTTTTGTAGTTTTCTCTAATTAAAAAGATTCAAGAGAAGACATTAAAGGTCTGAGAGGTTCTAGCAACCTTAATGAAAACATCTTCAAGAGTTGTATCTGCAAGTCCCCAGGCAAACACCTTGAAATTGCTCTTCGCCTTCTCAACCGCCTGAAACACATCTGAGATCCGAACTTCTTCCTTTGGGATCTCAAATTTTTGTGTCCCTGTGATGTGATATACTTTCTTGGCATTTGGAGAAACATGTTGAACCAACATCTCTACGTCTTTCTCATGTTCTGATGATGTTGTCATCGTGAACACATAAGATCCACCATATCTTCCCTTTAGCTCTTTTGGGTTTCCTATGCATTGTAACCTTCCATCTACAAAAATCCCCAATCGGTCACAAAGAAACTCAGCTTCCTCCATTGAATGAGTGGTGAGGATTATCGCTGTGTGTTTTTTCGCACGTTTAATGACTGTCCATAGGTTCATTCTTGAAGCTGGATCAAGTCCCGTGCTTGGCTCATCCATATAAACCACCTTTTAAAAAATTAAACCAAATGTAAAAAATGGACTTGTTAAAGCTCTCTAAATCACATGCAAATAAGTTTTCGAGTAGATGAGTAAGAGACAATTTTGTACCTTAGGACTCCCGATAAGTGAAATGGCTACACTTAATCGCCGTTTCATTCCCCCACTATATTTCCCAGCAGGTCTATCAGCAACTCCTCCGCGAAATAGGTTCACATTCTTAAGAGACCCTTCTACAGCCTAGTAATATAACCATGAATTAATGTTCTGATACATTTGGAGTAATATAGGAGACACATAAGATTGATAGCATACTTGGTTAAGATCAGAGCCTTTGAGATTCTTAAGTCTTCCGTAAAAGAGTAGATGTTCCCTTCCTGACAGGGTTTCCCAGAGCAAGCTGGTGCACAACAGAGAACAAGACAATTAGATATAGTGGAACAAAATAAAGAGAAAATTCTTTAAAATGAACCCTTGAACAATTTTATTGTAAAAAAAGGACACATATGTTCTAATTTCACACCCTATGATATTTTTCACAGTAAAATTGTGAAATGATCGGTTTCAAGAATTGGCCAAAAATTAAAACGTTTTCAAGTATATAATTACTTACTCGTGTTGTGGGCAAACACCCATGTTGGTGTAGACTTTGTCCATATCATTGCATATATCCAAACCTTGAACAAGAGCTGTTCCAGATGTTGGTTTCACAAGCCCAGTCATCTGCTCAGAAAAAATGTTAGAATATATTCCACATGGGAGATTCACCCATCATGAAAAAATATAATACAACTTATATTGTTTAGGAGAGTGTATTCAATCAGAAGCTAAGCAGAAAAGATTTTCTATAGATATTTGTGTACTGACCATATTAATAAAGGATGTCTTGCCAGCACCATTGGGCCCTAACATGCCAAAGCATTCTCCTACAGACACTGCGAGAGATAAACCTTGAACTGCCATTTTAGGTGGGTTCCCATCCCTACCTGCATAAACCTTGTTCAGATTGTCACATACAATCGCATGGCTTGTGCTCGGCTCAAGCATCAACTTCTCTACTTTTTCCCTCTGATTAGAACAAATTTCTTTTCATCAATACAACTAGCAAAACGATGGACATGTACTTAATTCATTTTGAATCAGTTTTTTTTTCTTTGTTATACCTCTTCAATGACATCTAGTTTCTCCATTTCTATAGAAACAGCAGATCCCTGTCTCCGAAAGCTATGCATTTTTGGAGAAGGAGATTTCTTGAAAGGGTTTTTCAAGAATACAAAAGGGTATTTCGCGGAGGACGAAACTCGGTCCATATAGTATGCTGCAATGAGTGTGAGAAACCACTCAATGATAATGATGTAGAAAACTTCATCCATTGCACTATCACTGAAATGTTTCCACTTCATTCCATCGCTCCCATTTAAAGTTTTCTTCAAAGCATACTCAGAGAACTCATACAACCCACGGTATAAAGATAAACCCGGATACAACTGCATAACAAAAATCCAGCTTCCTGGGAAAAAAGTATTAAAGATTATATATACATTTAATTTCGAAGAATTGTGGTCAGTTTGATGAATATATCTTCTTCAAGTTGTTATTGATAGCTTACTTGGAAACGTTAAACCTTCCAACATAAACTGGAAGAGGAACCCGCCCAAAAGCCCAGATCCAAACACGTATATGTAAGCAGCAACTAAGATCGGACCACAAACCAGAAAATGTTTCTTGGAATGTATACCATCATGTTCTTGAGAAAATTTAGAAAAAAAAGTTGCTTTAGTTAGTACCTGATGCTGTCTCAGCCCTTGAAAATGCGGAGGAAAGTAAAAAGGCAATGGATATTTGCAGATTTATATAGAGAAAGTAGAAAATGAACTGCATGCTGTAGTCATTATACCGGAAGAACTTCAGTCCTGCAACGAACTATAGGTCTCAAAACGCGCTGAACTTTATATAATAAGATATATTAACATAAGATGTGGCAACGATCAATAAAATACCTATTGCTGACCCAAATATCATCAAGCATACAATGTATAACGTGGATATGACGAGAAAATAGGCGTAGGAAACCATCCAATACGGAGCATCTCCTAGACCATGCATTTTCATTATAATTCTTAGACGTTGCTGCTTCTCATACACCAATGAGGTCAAGATCACCTACATAGAAAGTGTCTCTAACAATTGAAATCTCATGATAGGATATTTTGATCATAAAAATAAATTGCTTCCAAGACTGAAGCAGTCTTTGGAAAACTTACTTACAGGGAACAAAAGAAGAATAACCCATGTTAAGAAAATGGGGCCAATGACAGATGCTATGTCAACGCGAAGCCTAGTTTCTTGTTTAGGCATTTCTTTCACAAAATCAAATAACATTTTTGTCCCAGGGCCTCGCAAAAACTGGAGATAAGCATTTGAAGCCTGCAAATATTTTACGGTGTCTAAGAATGGGTTTGATCAAAAGACATGTCCTAGGTACAAAAAAATGAGGCACTTAGTTTCTCATACCAAGTTGACTAAGCGAGGAACTCGGACCATTTTTACACGCCTATCTTGCATTTTGAATTCTCCCTTGTCCGTTGAGTTATACCATATGGCCACATTGAAGTTGTTTCTATCAGTGTCCAAGAAATCGTATGCTAGTAAAACCAGAAAAAGAGAGTTAGAAGTTGCATATGTAAACACAGAGACAAATATAAGACAAGTGTAATAACCTGTAGCGACCTCATTGATGATCTCTTCATGATTTCCTTGCCGATAACCCTTATAAATCTCATCGTTGATCTCTTTGGAGTTATTTCGCCAGAGATTCAATCCTGGGACGCATCTCACCTCTGCTTTGACACATTAACCATTAAGTTAATCAGCTGCTACAATGTTATTTCAGAAGCGATCTGTGAGTGAGGAGTTAAAAATACCCTTTGTAACAAAATTAACTTGGAACATGGACTCAAGTAAAATCAACAATCTTATGTTCACTAGATTGGATCTACTAGACTTCTTTTCATGCGCCTTGCACGAAGTAATATAAAAATAAATGATCATAAAATATAATAGATGTCTCAAAAATAAACGAGAATCTTACGAAAATGGTCTAACTACCTTTATAAAACTTGAGAGGTGGTTGTCGGAATGAGAACGACAAGTTGGGGTTTGACTTGCACCGAGGTTGGATGTTGAAGATGGGAAGATCTGAGTAAATCCCTGGTTCACGAAAATTGGTGTAGTCAGCTTCGGATGTTGTACCCTGTATATAAATATTCATGATAAATCCTACGAGACTGCAGAGACTTAATGATAATGAAAATAACCAAAAATTCAAGTAGAGAGGATAACTTGCCAAGACATTGTAGGCGAGATTACGCAAGAAAATGTCAGAGGAGTTCATAGTGAAAGAAGTTCTAAGCAGATTCCGAGATAAAACTATAAAAGAAGTCAAAAATTAGTTCGAGAGGAAACAACAATCTCGTAGACTTTCATGTAAAAATAAAAAAAAATTAAGAGATATACGTACTTGCTCCAAGGGATTGGTTATTCCCTGTAACAAGTATGGTTACAGGACAAGATCCTCTTCGTCTGCACGAGCCACGGCTACCATCAACAGAACGAGTTTCAGGGCGAGGAATGTGTAACAACGGGAGCAGTGGTGGAGGGTTAGGGAAGGCACAAAAGGCTGCTTGTTTTATAGATGAATATTGTAAACCACAACTCTTTCTTTCGCATTTGCCATCTCCATTTTTCAAGATGCATTGACAACCACATCGATTATCCGCAGAGTTATTAACTTGTGTATCGAATAGAACTTGAATTCCCACTAGAAGTAGGCAGAGGTAGAAAGGGATCACTATGAGCCGAACGTTGCTCCATATGTTCCGTTTCTACACCAATATAAATATAGTAAGATTTTCGATATCAATGGATTTTTGTATCAAGTGTAGATAATATATGTGTATTGTTAGGCCAAACCTGAAATGTTAAGTTCTTTCTGAACAAGGCGTTGGCACGCGTCAAGAATCCCGCGGAAACATGGTTCGCCATTGATGAAGCTTCTATAATCTTGAAATTGTCTTTTTCTTCGGTTTTATCTATGCTTTTGTTTTAAGTTCGATGACATTAAGTCCTGATGAAGTCAAAGTAAGAACCATGTGACAGCTTTTATTAGCACTTGCGGATTTTTATCTGGTTGAGGTCATTAACTATGTCTGTCTGTTACTTTTAATTTCAAGGAACGCAGAACTTCAACTTTGTTTTATTATTTTTCTTATCTAAAAAAGTATATTTTTGAGATTAATGCGGGCGAACCCTACAGCTATAGATATGCAAATTAATGGTATACCATGCTTATAACATATGGGAAGTCTGCATTATACCATGCTTATAACTTATAAGCATATGGGTCTGAGACTCCGTTATCGATACTAATGGGAAGTCTGCATTATCCAATCATAAACAGCGGAAATGGACCACGAGTTTCTTTAAATTTAGTATTTGGAACCAAAAACTTTCATCCTATCACATGGTCACCCCTCTCAGAGAAAAAAAACGTCAATTATTTGCAAGTTGACGAGGAAATTAAGGAGTGACCCCGCGAACAAAAAATTCTTCAATAAGATATGGCCGGGAAGTTTCACTTCTCACGTATCCATAAGATATGGCCGGGAAGTTTCGTTTACTATAACATTAACTGTCAACGGGAAAATAAAATAAAAATAAAAGCACTCTCATTGGAATCTCTAATTAAGAGACTTGTCTATTAAAAAAAAAAGGAGAGAAAGGAGATTGTCCACATTTATTTTTTTCATTGATTTATTCTATTTTTATTATTTAATTAAAATATATATTTTGAAAATCATTATTTTATGTTATAGAGATTTTTGTGGGTTTCTCCCATTGGGAGTGCTCTAACTGTCCACACACAAAAATACTCTATCATAATTACTAAGCTGCTGCTATACAGTGACATCGTAATGCAAACAAACAAGTATACCAAATGTTTTTCATTTAGTCAGTTTGATTTATGCACTAGAATGTTGCCTTTGTATATATGTAAAACCAATTGCATCAAATGTACTCAGTTTAGATGCATATTTTGATTGAATTCATACCAATTTATAACAATTTATAAAACTAAATATTAATTTACTAGTTAGGATTCGTGAATATACTACAAAGTTTTGAATATACCTGAATATTTTACAGCGGAAAAAGATGAACCAAGTAGTTTCGAAATTTAGCACTCCAAATATTGTGTCTCCACGCGCACAAACTGAATTAGACACGGTATGCTAGTACGGTTGAGATCAGATCTCGAAACTAAAACTCGTCACACAAACTTGTTTCTCAGAAATTTAAGGTTTCATGTGAATTAATCTCTCTGCTTGTGTCACTCAGATCCTACAAGCCGTCACACTATTATGTATATATAATACATGGACTAAGACCTAACATTTAGGCATGTTGGGCCAAGCCCATTATTTTGACTAATTGATAATGTATATGATTAATTATAGGAAGAATTACTAGAATGACCATAAAAGTGAATTAATAATTAGAATGACTTACATTTCTTTTTAATTATTAGTTTGTTTTTTAATTTTTTAAACTCCTAAAATACCCCTTGAAAGCTTTGTAAGCAAAAAAAAATCAATTACAAAAATGCTATTAATATTTAATTCCACATCTCTCGTATTTACAAAAATGTCATTCTCTCTTTGTTGTGGCAGCTTTGTTTTTTACAGGATTATTTTCTATTACTGCAATTTTATTTGACTAAATTAGTTGTCGTAGGATTTCTTAACGTTATGACAGCTTTGTTTCCACGTACATGATTGTTTTCTATTATTGTAGCTTTAATTGACTAAGTTCATTGTCATGCGATTTTTATAGTTATGACAGCTTTGTTTCCATATACATGATTATTTTATATTACTGCAGCTTTATTTGACTAAATTAGTTGTCGCAGGATTTCTTAACGTTATGGCAGCTTTGTTTCCACGTACATGATTAGTTTTTATTACTGCAGTTTTATTTGACTAAATTAGTTGTCACAAGATTTTTTATAGGTATATAACAGCTTTGTTTTCATGTACAGGATTATTTTCTATTACAGCAGCTTTATTTGACTAAATTAGTTATCGCAGGATTTCTTATAGTTATGGCAGCTTTGTTTCTACGTACAAGATAATTTTCTATTACTGCAGTTTGCAGCTTTATTTGACTAAATTAGTTGTCACATGATTTTTTAACGTTATGGTAGGTTTGTTTCCACTTACAAGGTTATTTTCTTTTACTGCAACATTATTTGACTAAATTAGTTACCACAAATTTGTTTTATGTCATGGCAGAGTTATTTTTGAAAACGTTATCGCAGACTTATTGTAATATTTTTGAATAAGATATTTTTGAATTATGTTAGATTTTTAACTTTTTTTTTAATTATGTTGGATATTATGAAATTATGTTAATAATTTTTATTTTTGAATTATGTTAGATATTTTGAAATTGTGTTAATAATTGTTTTTTATTTTTCATTATTTTGTATATTTTTGAATACATTTTTTAAATTATGTTAAATTATATGTAAGATATTTTAAATTATTTTAAATTATGTTAATAATTTAATTATTTTTGAATTTATTTTAAGTAATATTAAATTTTTTATGTTTATTTTTTTAATTATCTAAGATATTTTTGAATTATGTTATATTTTTTAAAATTTTATTTCCTTTTTTTTAATTTTTCATTTTTAAAAAAAAAATTATTCCTTTTTTTCAATTTTCAATTTTAAAAAAAAATTAATCCGTTTTTCAATTTTCAATTTTTTAATTTTTTCTTTCTTTTTTTCATTTTATATTTATTTTTCACTCTTATTATTTTTCATGTTTTATTTTTTAAATATGTTAGATTTTATAATTATTTATTTTATAATAATTTGTTTTTTTTTGTTTTTTAAATTTTTTTTTAAAAAATATTCTTTATATTATTTTTATATTTTTAATTCTTTTTTAATATATTTTATAATTTTTTTTAATAAATTATAATGATATTTTCGTTTATTTTATTATAAAAAAAGGTTAGATAGTCTTTTACCTCTTTCTATAAAATGTGTGTTATTCTGAGCAATCCTCACTTAATTATATGACATAACTTTTATATCATCACATCCAAATATATATATTATAATATTAAACATGAAACTCCATTACCCCAATGTATTATCAATACAGTTGGCTTAGGTGTGTGATCCTATAGGATCGTACAATATTAGTAATGAACTTTTCAGTCCATAGATTATAAGGCTCTCTAGTAAAACATTATAACCACCTAATATTATAGAACTCTTAAACATTGACATTACAACCATAACTACAGTAAAGTACAAATAATTTCATGTCATTTCTAACATATTGTGTACCTTAACTTAACAAAAGACCAAAACATCTTTTACAAAACTCATGAAACTACCAATTATTATGAATATCAGAGCATCTACATCGGTGACCGATGTTCTCACCATTAAAATAAATTTAAAAAAAAGAAAGAGAAAATGAATCGTCTCTTAAACTAGAGACGATGAAATACGATCATAACCCCTTCCATGCAACATGTTCTAATTTTATTGGTCTCTTTCCTTTTACCACTTAAAATTTTATTCAATACTAAATTGAAACCTCTATAAATTAATACATCGTTAAATTAATAATTTTTTCTGATCTCAAATTGATAGTTTGAGTCAAATATCAACTATATAAGTTAATAAACTCGATAAATTAATAAAATATCGTAAAATACATTGATCTTAATATTATTAATTTATAGAGGTTTTACTGTATTATCTTAAAAATTATTATTATTTTATTTGTTAGATACTCTCATGAGGGCATATTGGGATAAATATTTGGTGAGATTTGAGTTTTAATGAATTTTGAGATGATTTAGTTGAATTTTGGTGAATTATGAATTTTGTTATTAAAT
Organism: Cardamine occulta; assembly: GCA_028015245.1. Classification (NCBI taxonomy): domain Eukaryota; kingdom Viridiplantae; phylum Streptophyta; class Magnoliopsida; order Brassicales; family Brassicaceae; genus Cardamine; species Cardamine occulta. Next base: position 14,240,825 of record CM051378.1, on the reverse strand, counting down.
TCTCTGAAATCCCACATAAAACCATGAGATTTGGATATTTGTATTTTTAACTAAGAAATTCCATGAAATCTCACATGAAACTTTCAAATCCAAATTTCAAAATGTTTTTAATAACAGTGGATTTGATTATATATTTTAAAATCACTAATCCAATAACGATGAATTTTAAAAGATATTTTGAAATTCATGTTTTAATAACACATGATTTGTCATTTTAACTCAAATATCTCCAAATGCTAATTTGAATACACCCTCCTCAGACTATCTCCACCACATGCTCTAAACTATGTCATATTTTATGTAAAATTACTATTTTACATCAAAATAGAAATCTCATGATTGTGTGTAGTTGAAAATGCATTTTACCATTAAAACTGCAAAAAACAAATGTGTCAAAATTACATAATCTCGTTTTGGTACCAAAAACACTGTATAAATTAATACCTCGCTAAATTAATAATTTTTCTCTCCTCTCAAATTGATATTTTAAGTCAAATATCATCTTTGTAAATTAATAAACACGATAAATTAATAAAATATCTAAAATACATTGGTCTCAATATTATTAATTTTTAAAAGTTCTACTATATATGAAAAACATGGATATTCCTTAATTTGTAGCATCAAAACTCTATAATAACCTCAGATAAATTCACGAACTTGCTACCCATTTCTTCCAATAATGTACATGAATCAGACCTCTGCGAGGTGGGTTTTATCAAACATGAACAAGCAAATATTGACGTTGAACAGCCAAAAAATGATCATCTTAAGAAGATTCAAGAGAAGACATTAAAAGCTTGACCGGTTTTAGCAACCTTGATGAAAACATCTTCAAGAGTAGTGTCCGCAAGTCCCCAAGCAAACACCTTGAAATTGCTCTTTGCCTTCTCCACTGCCTGAAACACTTCTGAGATCCGAACTTCCTCTTTTGGGATCTCAAATTTCTGTGTCCCTGCAATGTGATATATCTTCTTGGCATTTGGAGAAACATCTTGAACCAACATCTCCACATCTTTCTCATGTTCTGAGGCTGTTGTCATTGTCAACACATAGAATCCACCATACCTTCCCTTTAGCTCTTTTGGATTACCAATGCATTGTAACCTTCCGTCTACAAAAATCCCCAATCGGTCACAGAGGAACTCTGCTTCTTCCATCGAATGAGTAGTGAGGATTATCGCAGAGTTTTTTTTTGCGCGTTTGATGACTGTCCATAGGTTCATTCTTGAAGCTGGATCAAGTCCTGTGCTCGGCTCATCCATATAAACCACCTTAAGGTAAAAAATGGAGTTGTTAAAACCTGTAAACTTGAACCTCTCTAGGTGGTTGATAAAAAAAATGAGTAAGCCAAATGCCATACCTTAGGACTCCCGATAAGTGAAATGGCTACGCTTAGCCGTCTTTTCATACCTCCACTATATTTTCCAGCAGGTTTATCAGCAACTCCTCCATGAAACAGATTCACATTCTTAAGAGACTCTTCTACAGCCTAATATGCATGAACTAACCATCCATGAATTGATACTTCAGGAGTAAAAGAAAAAGGTAAGTAAGATTGATAACATACTTGGTTGAGATCAGAGCCTTTGAGATTCTTAAGTCTTCCGTAAAAGAGCAGATGATCCCTTCCTGTCAGTGTTTCCCAGAGCAAGCTGGAACACAACAGACAATAAGAGAATGATGAACAACGAGGTGATCTTCTGTACATTTGAACAAAACAAAATGGTTCTAAGAGACTAATTACTCGTGCTGCGGACATACGCCCATGCTGGTGTATACTCTGTCCATATCATTGCATATATCCAAACCATGAACAAGCCCTGTCCCAGATGTTGGTTTCTGGAGCCCAGTCATCTGACCAAGAAAACACAATAAATATTACTACAACTACAAGACTATAGAGTTTGTCAATCAGAACTGATATTAGAATCTAAGCACAAAAACGTTTCTGTCCATTTGCACACTGACCATATTGATGAAGGAGGTCTTGCCAGCACCATTGGGCCCTAACATGCCAAAGCATTCTCCTGAAGGTACTGCAAGAGATAACCCTCGAACCGCCTTTTTAGGCGGGTTCCCATCTCTACCAGGATACACTTTCTTCAGGTTATCACATACAATCGCATAGCTTGTGCTCGGCTCAAGCATCAGTTGCTCAACCTTTTCATTCTGATTAGAACAATATATATATATATATATAATTAAAAACAGCTAGAAGAACACAAATAACATGGAATGGGTTGTGAATTCTTTTGCAATACCTCCTGAATGACATCTAGTTTCTCCATTTCTACGGAAACTGCAGAGATCTGTTTTCCCAAGCTAGGTCTTTGTGAAGAAGGAGAGCTCTTGAAAAAGTGGAGATTTTTCAAGAAACACAAAGGGTCTTTCCTGGATGAAGATATCTTATCAATGTAGTATGCTGCAATGAGTGCAATAAACCACTCAACGATAATGATGTAGAAAACTTCAGCCATTTCAGTATCACTGAAATCTTTCCACTTCATCCTATTGGTCCCATTCAAGTTTCCCTGATAAGCATTCTGGGAGAACTCATACAAGCCACGGTATAAAGAGAAGCCTGGAAACAACTCCATGACAAAAATCCAGTGTCCTAGGAAAAAGGTAAAAAAAAATTATATAGAAGCATTGTGGTCAGTTTTGAGAATATGTCTGCTCCAAGTTCATCTTGATAACTTACTGGGAAACGATGAACCTTCCAACATAAACTGGAAGAGGAACGTGCCCAAGAGCCCAGATCCAAACACGTATAGATAAGCAGCAACTACAATTGGGCCATAAAACATATAGTGTTAAATTTCTACTAATTTACACCATCATGTTAGTTAATGTGTGACTTTAGTTAATTAGTACCTGATGCTGTCTCAACCTTTGAAAATGCTGAGGAAACTAAAAAGGCGATGGAGATTTGCAGATTTATACATAGAAAATAGAAAATGAACTGGAAAGTGAAGTCATTAAGCAGAAAGAACTTCAGTCCTGCAAGGAACTATAGCTGATATAACAACCCTATATAAAGAAACTTGTTCTATATGTATAAGAAAATAATAACATTTTAATCTAAAGTGACGTTATGGATTTTTTAGAGGTCTTATTTGAATAAGCAGAGGAATGCCACAGTATACGATAAAATTTAAAAGATTTATAAGATATGACAAATGATTCAATACCTATTGCTGATCCAAAGATCATCAAGCATATAATGTATAACGTTGATATGGCAAGAAAATACGCGTAGGAAATCACCCAATATGGACCATCTCCTAGGCCATGCATTTTCATTATAATTCTTAGACATTGCTGCTTCTCATACACCAGTGAGGTCAAGATCACCTGCATAGAAAATGTCTCTAACTATTCAAAACCTATAATAGGATTTTGAACTGCTTTCAAGATATACTTGTAAGAGAGCCCTAAAGCAGTCTATATTGTAAGTGAACTTACAGGTAGCAGAAGAAGAATAACCCATGTGAAGAATGTTGGACCAATTAGAGACGCAATGTCTAGACGAAGTCTAGTTTCTTGTTTAGGCATTTCTTTGACAAACTCAAATAGCATCTTTGTTCCAGGGCCTTTCAAATACTGAAGATAAGCATTTGACACCTACAGTCATGTAGAGTTTGAGAATCTCTTCATTCTTGCGATGCAAGGATGTGTTTTTGGTACATCACTTAGTTGCTTACCAAATTGACTAAGCGGGGAACTCGGACCAACTTGAAAGGTTTATTTCCTGATACACCTTTGTACGTTGCATTATACCAAATGTTCACATTGTAGTTAGTCCTATTTGTGTCCAAGAGATCATATCCTAAAGCAACAAAAAAAACCGCAAGAAATAATAGAAATATTCAGAAAATCTCATGTGCATGCTAAGCATTGTAGAGAAAAAGACAGAGAAGTTAAACAACCTGAAACAATCTCATGTACCATCCCATTAGAATTTCCTTTTTGATAACCTTTGAAAAGCTCATCATTGACCTCTATGGAACTATTTCTCCAAAGATTCAATCCTTGAACGCATCTCATCTCTGTTCTCAACAAAAGGATTAATTTAAGGACAACATTTCATAACAAACTTGAGAGATGATCATAAACTTTATACCTTTAGTAAAATTGAGAGGTGATTGTCCAAGTGAGAATGAAAAGTTAGACATTGTAGGGCAACGAGGTTGGATGTTGTATATACTAAGATCTGAGACAATCCCTGCATCAATATAATTTGTTGCACTTCCCTTATATGTTGTAGCCTGAAACATAAGCTCAAAGTAAAACAAAAAAGCTAAGACCAAACACTTCATAATGTATAAACAAACCGAATTTTCAACAAAAGAAGAGAACTTAGTACTTACCAACACATTATTCGCTAAACTAAACAAGAGGTCGGAGGAGTTCATAATAAAAGACCTCGTGAGAAGATTTCTAGACATAACTAGAGAAAACATTAACATTAACATTAGTTTTAAGGGAGAAAACAATATAGAATATGCCCAAAGAAGAGAAACATACTTGCTCCTAGAGAATGATTATTCCCTGTAAAGAGTATAGTTACAGAACAAGTATTTTTTCGTCTACACGAGTCATCAGTGAAACTGGAATCAAAGGCACGAGCTTGAGGACGTGGAATTAGTATTAAAGGAGGCCATGGTTGTGGTTTTGGGATAGCACAAAACACTCCTTGATCTCGAGTTGAATATTCTATACCACAGACCATTTCGCATTTGCCGTTTCCAATCTTGTCAATGCATTTGCAACCACATTGATAATCAACGGATTTATTGACTTGTGAATCTACCAGAGCTTGAATACACACAAGAACTATGCAGAGGTAAAAAGGGATCATGATGAGCCTAACATTGCTCCATATATTTCGTTTCTGCAAAAACCCCAAAGAACAAGCAAGAACACCTTTTTATCAAAAAACAAGCAAGAACATCAATGGATGTTGATATTTGAAAATAGAGTAGTACCAATATTTGATCAGATATTTCGAAATTGTTGTAACTTTTTCTGATATTTACGAAAAATCAGGAATGAAAATTTACTCTAAAATTCATCGATGGAATTACCAAAATCTCAGAGCATGCTATTAAAAATAAAAAAAAACTTGTAGATATGCATGTAAGTGTAATTATGGATTTTACTACTGGAAACGAAAATGTCAAACCTGATAGGTTAAGTTTTTTCTAAGGATAGCATTGGCTCGCGTCAAGAAGCTGGCTGGACTAGAATCCGCCATTGATGAACCTTTGTTAGCTTCTCTTCTTCTTTGTTCTTCTGTTTTAAACGATCGCAAACTTACGTGTCTTTGTTGCAAAGTGCTTATTTGGCCTCAATTTACCCTTTTACCCCTAAGAATGGCTTTTTTTTTCGTTAACTCTCGCTTGGGATTGTAATTTAATTTGTCTTTTTCTTAATAAAAACTCAACACATTCATGATTCGTCTAACAAAAAACTTTCCAACATACTTTTCAATGCCTAAATTTTAGATTTTAGTTTGGTGTTTTAAAAAAATAGATCACCACATTCGTGATTCATCAAACAATTTTACAAACATACTTTTCAATACCTAATTTTGATAGACTTTGTTTTTTCCAATTTGAAATGTAGGGACACAATAGTAATATATACGTTTTATTTTTAAAAAAATAGTAAGTATTTTCAGTTCATCTATAAATTTTTGTTCTATTTGATCAGTTTTAGTAAACTAAAATAAAAATTAATATGTTGACCATTGGAACTTTAACCGCACAAAAAAGTTTAAAAAATCAACATTGGAACCTCAATTTAAATTTACAAGGAGATCGGTATGAGTGATCCTCACGACCCTTTGGATTCGTATGGGATATGAATTTAAAAGATACTTTTAGACATTGAACAATAAATTATTACTATTATTATGTTATTGTTATTACGTGTGCACACCATTGACACCATGATGATCGCGATGTATGCACGCGCTATTCAAATGCTCTACCAAATCCTTCATATGGATATCTAGCGGTTACTTGGACAAGAAGTAAATGCATACTCCGACAAAAATAATTTCTTATGTGATTTAGTTGGAACTTCCTTTTTGGTAGACCACTAGCGGGCGGGTTTTTGGGTTTACTAAAATTTTTGCTAATACTATAGTTTTAGTTTCATATCAACTTGTCAAATACTCAAAGATTTTCTTATACAAGTAAAAACTTTTTTTTTTTGTCGACAAACAAAAGTAGTAATTTTCAATTTTCGTAAGACCATAGTAGATGTTTTTATATCAAAAAAATATTATATTAAATCAAGACTCTTGACTGATGATATTAATCAATCTAGAAAAGAAGAGTTTACAAACACTTTATGTAATTTTTTAAAACGATTTTAAAAAAGAAAGAAATAAACCTCTTACGTAAAATTTTAAATCTATATCAAGACTGCGTAATACAGTAACTAATTCCAATTTATTTATAATTTATAAATGATGGAATTCTGTTTTATGGATGTTTTATTTTGTTAGAAGAAAGTTTCATCACAACAGATACTGATATATTTATATCAAAAAAAAAAACAGATACTGATATACACACATCCTTTTTTAAAATAAATAAAATACACATCTCTTAAAAAACTATATTTCCTGTTTGACAAAAATAATCGATTCATTCTTTGACCTCCAAATTAAATGATTCAGAAGTTTGAACATGGGCTAGCTTGTTGGAATATTCAACGGATTATTATATCAATGTTACACTTTATAAGTATTTTTTTCCTTGTTGTTGAAATCTACGAAGCCAAAATTTAAAAGTGTTGAATATCAACAAGTGTATATTGAATTAATATTTGAAAATATTTGAGTTTTAATGAATTCTGAGATAATTTGGTGGATCAAAAATTTTATTATTATTAAATTTTGGTCTTTGTATTTTTAGCTAAAAATTTATCTCAAATCAAATACATTATTTATTATTTAAACTCAAATATTTTCAAATATATTTTAGTCATGTACAAATATATTATTATTTTAATATTTTTAAAAAAATCTTATATGTAAAAAATAAGAACCGATAAAAAAACAATAAAAATTAAATTCCTCATAATTTAATAGGAACAATTGCTGGCACTCAAAGCCTAAAAGTAATACTTTTTCCTGGTAAGAAGTAACCCAACATTAATCACACGAATTATTAAAATAAAAAAACCACAGGAATGAAATAATATTGTTTTTTTTTTCTTTTCAATTTGACATACATAAATTCTGCGTAATAAATAATCAATTGTCTGGAAGTTATCTGTTGCGAGGTAGTTTCGGAAGCAAATCTGAGTGGCAAAATACGTAATTACCTCAAACTCCAAGGGCATAAATATAAACTCTTACGTGTCCATTAAATCGGCGTCTTCCAAAATCAGAATCGGGATCACAGTAGTTTCGAAAACAGAGCCCAGAGGCAATGACGTTGCAGAAAGGTCTACCTCTTCTCTGGCAACAGTACACGGCGTTATTCCGGAAAAACCTTTTACTCTCATGGCGGAGCAAGCGAGCAACGTTTCTTCAGCTCTTCGCTTCTTTCTTCTTCATTCTCCTCATCTTCTGTATCCAGGAAGCTATGGAGAAAAGCTTCTCCTCCTCCACGGCTCTCAAGACTGTTACAGATCCAACGGCGTTGATCTCTCCGCCGATTCCGCCTTGTGAGGATAAGTTCTTCGTAAATCTTCCGTGCTATGATTTCGTATGGAGTGGGAATGGTAGCCCGAGAGCGAATCAGATTGTTAACGCGATTATGAAGAACAATCCCGGAAGACCAATTCCGACTGAGAAGGTAACAGAATCTTTAATTAGAGTTTTTTTTTTTTGTCAGTTTCTTCGAATTATGTTATTATTTTACAGTAAAATTGAGTAATTATGCATTTTTGATGAGAAATTGAAGTAGATCGATATGGCGATTTGATAGGTAGACTAAATACATATTTTTTTAAATTAAATGTTATATTTATTCAACTCGAAATTCATTTTTTTATAATTGGGTGCTACTGTTTGGATTCTTCTTCTCTTGTCGCAAACCAACGAGTTAACTAAATAATTAAGTGTTGGATAGTAGACATAAGTTCCAGAATAAGATTGCAAATTCAAAGTCATTGTTATGTTATGTGGTCTTATTTCAGGTTTTACCATTTACGGGTCCTGATGAGGTTGATGCGTGGCTTATGGCGAATCCATTGAAAGTTCCAGGAGTATTGCATTTTGTGGAAAGAAATGCTACAGTGATCAGTTATGGTATTCAAACTAATTCAACTCCAGAGATGAATAGAGGAAGGTTTGAAGATCCCACGTTTAAGTTCCAGATACCACTTCAAATTGCCGCTGAGCGGGAAATCGCGAGGTCTTTAATAGGAGGTATGTATATATCTTTTGATGAATCTTTGTACTTGTGGTAACAAGTGTTTAGTTCTGATGTTTGGAATTTGTTTATACGTTTTGCAGATCCAAACTTTAACTGGGTTGTTGGATTTAAGGAGTTTCCACATCCAACTATTGAAGCTATTGTTGCATTGGACACGATAGGACCGACTTTTTTCCTTGCTGTTGCGATGTTTGGTTTTGTTCTTCAGATTAGCTCTTTGATTACTGAGAAAGAGCTGAAACTTCGCCAGGTATAGTATTGTTCCTATGTAGGCTGTTACAACTGTTTATATTAGCATATTGATTGTGTTATTCCTTTTGTTTTGTAACAGGCAATGACGATGATGGGTGTTTTCGACACTGCTTATTGGTTGTCATGGCTTACATGGGAAGGAATTCTTACCGCTATCTCGGCACTCTTGATTGTTCTCTTTGGAATGATGTTCCAGTTCGACTTCTTCTTGAAGAACAGCTTCGCTGTTGTCTTCTTACTTTTCTTGCTTTTCCAGTTTAATATGGTAAAACTGCATCCCTAAGACTAACGTTGAATAAGGATTTGTGTTTCCCTCTTTTGACACCATTAATCAAATTATATCTTTCATTATTTGTGCTGCTAGATTGGACTAGCATTCATGCTATCAGCTTTTATCAGCAAATCATCTTCAGCAACAACTGCTGGATTCTTTGTGTTTCTGGTTGGCTTTGTAACACAGGTGCAGTTCTCATGAAAAACTGAAACTGTTTCTTCGAATTATGAATTGTTACTAATCATAAATTTCACTGCAGCTTGCAACATCAAGTGGGTTTCCCTATGCCAAGAATTTTTCTCGCACGATCAGGGCGATTTGGTCGCTGTTCCCACCCAATACCTTTTCTCAGGGTCTGAAGCTGCTTGCTGCTGCAACTTCAACTCCTCAAGATCCTGGAATTAGTTGGAGTAAGAGAGCAGAATGCGCACCTAATGATGACTCTGATTGTGTGATTACAATTGTACGTCAACTCTCAATATTAATTCCATCTAATATCTGCGTCCAACATTCTCTGATCATTACTTATTTGGTTTTGGCAGAATGATGTCTACTTGTGGCTTCTTGGGACATTCTTTTTGTGGTTTGTTTTGGCTCTCTACTTCGACAATATTGTTCCAAACGCGTCTGGTGTAAGAAAATCTATCTTTTACTTTCTAAAACCTGGTTACTGGACTGGTAGAGGTGGCAACCGAGTCGAAGGTACTTCCTCATCAGTCTTTTTTCTGTATACATTAGTAATTTTGGTGTCGAAAAAGTGATCCTAATTAGCCCTTTTTACTCTTAACAGAAGGTGGAATTTGTAGCTGTACTGGATCAGTCCCACCTGTGGATCACGTCACTCCAGATGACGAAGACGTCCTTGAAGAGGAAAATTTCGTAAGACAACACTCAATGGAGGGTTTAGTTGATCCCAACATTGCAGTTCAAATACGTGGTCTTGCAAAGACTTATCCTGGGACGACGAAGTTTGGATGCTGCAAATGCAAGAAAACTTCCCCATTTCATGCTCTGAAGGTATTTCTTCTAAGAAAACAAAAATGAAAAACTGACCTTCTTATGTTGGTTAATTGCAATTTAGCATGGCAGAGTCTGTTCTTTGCCAAAGATGTTCAACATATGAAAATCTTACCATTGATCTATAGCTAGGACTACGATAAAGTTATACTGATAAGTGTTTCTTTTGTTCCTTAACTAATTTTTGAAATATAATCAGGGGTTGTGGATGAATATTGCCAAAGATCAATTATTCTGTCTTCTTGGACCCAATGGCGCAGGGAAAACAACTACTATCAATTGTTTGACAGGCTTATTTCCAGTTACTGGTGGTGATGGTAAGATGAAGCTTACATTTTTTCTTGTTTTCAATTCGTAGATGCGTGTCTTAAACATTTTCACCATACTAAAATCTCTGTGATTGGCGTTAACAGCACTAATTTATGGAAATTCTATTAGAAGCTCTGTTGGTATGTCCAACATCCGTAAAATGATTGGAGTTTGTCCTCAGGTGAGCCATTTTTCTGTTGCTATATATCTGCTTCTGGCGCGTTTGCCTTATTTACATCCATTTGTTATGCATTAAATGATTTATGACATTCCCACTACGCAGTTTGATATTCTTTGGGAGGCTTTGTCTGGTGAAGAACATCTCCAACTCTTTGCTAGCATCAAAGGGTTGCCACCTGCATCTATCAACTCGGTAAGTCACCCGAATAGTAGAAATGAGTCTGTTGGTTTCTTTAAGAGTTTCTGCTAAGAATAGATGGTTTCTACTTTCAACTTCAAATCAAGCGTATTTCCTCTTTTGTTACTTAAAAAAAATGTTTCTTCCCCGTCATACAGATTGTTGAGAAGTCACTGGAGGAGGTAAAACTGACAGAAGCAGGGAAAATCAGGGCTGGAAGTTACAGTGGAGGAATGAAACGCCGACTCAGTGTTGCAGTTTCACTCATTGGTGATCCCAAACTAGTCTTCCTGGATGAACCGGTTTGTTACTTTCCAGCTTCTACATTCCTATCTGAATATATGTTACATTTATTCTGTTGATAGTTATTTATCTGTTCTGTTTCCTTTTCACATGTAGACTACAGGAATGGATCCAATCACAAGGAGACATGTGTGGGATATTATACAGGAAACCAAGAAAGGTCGCGCCATTATACTAACGACACATTCCATGGAGGAAGCTGATATCTTAAGTGATAGAATAGGGATAATGGCTAAGGGTAGGCTCCGCTGCATTGGAACCTCGATTAGGTTGAAATCCCGCTTTGGCACAGGTTTCATTGCTAACATCAGCTTCGTTGAAAGCAACAACCAAGAAAGCAATGGTAATACTCGCAATGGCGAAACTGGTGCTGCAGATTCACGCGAGCCACTGAAGAAATTCTTTAAAGATGTATGTTTGTTTTAGCAGCTGGTTAAATTTTGCAATTTACAACGTGGTTTAACTTAATCTAACACCCTCTGAGCTTTTTGATAATTTCTTGCAGCATCTCAATGTCAAACCAGTAGAAGAAACCAAGGCCTTCATGACTTTTGTTATACCGCACGACAAAGAGAATCTTTTGACAGTAAGCAATTACACACCTTATCATATATAGAGTTTTCACTACCTATTGTGGAACTAAAGTGTAAGTGATTTCACAATTTCTCCGTTTTCTTAACAACGAAACAGGGATTTTTCGGTGAGCTGCAAGACAGAGAAATAGAATTTGGAATCTCAGACATCCAACTTGGTCTTGCAACTCTTGAAGAAGTCTTTTTGAACATAGCAAGAAAAGCTGAACTCGAAAGCGCTGCGGTTGATGGAACAATGGTCACTCTAGACCTAACATCTGGCTCATCCGTCGAGGTAAATAACTACATCTTAGACATTCATATCTATCTATTAGGTAGACTTATGACGTCCGAGCTGATCCGATCCAATGCACTCTACAGATACCTGTTGGGGCAAGATTTGTTGGGATACCGGGAACAGAAACTGCAGAGAATCCGCGGGGAGTCATGGTAGAAGTGTATTGGCAACAAGACGAGTCAGGATCATTGTGCATCTCAGGACACTCAACGGAGATGCCAGTTCCTGATATAGTTCCTGCTACAGATCCGGTGGCACCAGGACGTGGTGGAGTAAACTTGTTGGGACGGAGAGGACGAAGACAACAAGTTCAGGGAATTGTGATTGATCCTCAGTTTGTTAGCGTTTCAAGAACCGGTTCCATGTCTTCTCGACGATCTTTTTCTTCCCGACGTTTTTCATTGTGAAACGAAATCAAACATGCGCGCTCTCGCACACACACAGTTCTTAACTTACCGAACTGCGCTCTACTACAGGTTTCTCTTGTTCGTTGTTGTATTTAAAAGAATCACAGGCGTGTTTATTTAAATTGTGTGTTTACATAGTTATGACTTTAAACTGCCATGTTCATATCAAAATATGATTAAAGATAATCTACTACTCTGGTTTAGTTCCACAAGACTGGGAAGTTCGAATTTACATAAAAACAGCAAAACTCTGATATAATTAACATTGAGCTAATAAAAGACGTCTCTATCTATGCAATTAGCCACGCCGTGACTGTACATTCATCGGTCTTGATCCTTCCGGTGCCTGAAATATAATCGAAGAACCAACATTGTTGAAGTTTGTGTATGAGGAACAAAACAGAAAATGGTTCTGAGTTCATGTGTCTAAAGTACAATGTACCTTTTGTCCGAAAGATTTGATGATTTGAACCAATAATCTATCTCCGGTTATACTTCTCAGTCGTTGAATCAACTCAGGCCGCGAGATTCTCCTATCCTGTGAATAGCCAAGGAACCAAGAATTAGAATATGTTATATGATAATGATGAAACAGAGAGCCAAACATTTAAAACAAACACTTACTTGATGTTCTTTATAGTGTTTCTGAATGAGACGGATTTGTGTTGGATTTACAAACTTCGATATCGAATTGATCAAGACCGGAAACGAAATCCAAGGCGATTTCGGTTTCTCTACATTAAAAAAAAAACATACAAAATTTAGTCAAGTGAACCAACTAGTGAATCAAAGAAGAGGAGAAGAAACATTTTTTGTGTGCTTACTAGTTTTCAAGATAGGTGGAGTTTTGATGCATACAACAAACTCAGGCAAAACATGAGTGTTCATGTGTGTGCTCCAAATAATATACTTCTTTGGAGATGTTAAACTGTCTACACCTGAATCAAACTCTGTAGAACTCGGATACGATTGCGTGGATGATCCTTGATGAGGAGAAACAACCTCTGATTTTCCCATAATGATTCTTGAAAGCAACAAGAATCTAGTCCCGTCTTCGTCACAAGATGATGAAGAATCTATCATACTATACCAAAAAAAAAAAAGATAACATTAATCATTGATAATAAACGCAAAAAACGACAAAATGAATCAAAGTGTTTAGATGTTGTTACCATTGAAAAGGAGCATTGTTTGGTGAGAAAGATAAGCCATTGTTGTTACTAAACTGCTTTTCGTGGCTAAATCCATACATTAGAATCGTTTTCAACTCTTCCTTCTCCACGCTACAACAACCATATTTCACTCTCGCCGTTTCAGCCGCAGCTTTGTTCCCACTGCATTCGCAGCAACCGCCGTTTTTCTTAGCCACAGATTCAGTGTATATCTGAAAGGCTTTAAGCTTAGCTTGTCCCAATGGAGTTTTAAACTCGTTCTTGAGAATCGATACGATCTGAAACTGATCGCCTAAGTGTGAAGTTAGGTTAGATTGACAATGCCTATAGATTAGCTTGTAGGCTTTATTGTCTTTATGCAACTCCATTAGCCCGAGCTCGTTAGCTATTGAAGACGTTTGATCACAATCCGAGAACTCATCATTGCTTCTGCTTTCACAAGATTTGGTTGATCCTTCTTGTTCTTCGTAATGGTTTAGCTCTGTTGTTGGGAAATGGAGATGATTAACCGGAGTTTCCTCGGTTTTTATATAATCCATAGCTGAGAAACAAATAACAAAAATCAAAGTCAGAAATTTATGAATACCAAACTTTAACAAGAAACCAAGAATTCAGAAATCAAACCTTTTTGATTATTTTAGATGAAATGATATGTTTTTAGCTTTCTTGTAGTTTTTGAGATTAGAGAGCATAGAAATGTTTGAGTTTGAGTTTGAATTTTAATGGCAGAGAGCTATAATCATATATATATATATACTGAATTCTGTGTTCTTATTTGTTTAAGTCTTCCTGTTTTAGGTTTGTTGTCTGTTTTTGTCTTTTTATTATTCCCTATTAAATATGTATTCTCTAAATTGGAGTGTTTTGTCTTTTACTTTTTTTCTGTGAAGGAGAATTATCCACATTCACACGATTACAATAATCCCACTTAATTAAGAAAAATACGAACTCGTAAAATTTAAATCTTTTTTTTGTTTGTTAAAGGGTAAAAATTTATAGCTTACACGTTCTAATTTGCAATAAATACATTAATGAACAGTCTCTATAAAATTGTAACGTTTCTACTCATGCAAAGCTTCTAATATTTCTTTTGTTTGAGTATCAAAAGCTTCCAATCTTGTGGGCATAAAACAAAAACTCATACCCTTGATTTATCAGTGGACATTTTTTAAGTTAATTAGATTAGTCTGCTAGCTGGTTAAACTTCGTTCAATCCATCAACGTATACACTACTATTTAGTTTGACTTAGTTAGAAAAAACATTAATATAATAAGTCTATTAACGGTTTATCTAGGCGGCGCAAGCTGTTTTGGGAAAGTGCAGTGGCTGGTCGTTTTACGTACTGTCTGATAATAATAACATGAAACAGCCTTTGCAATAGAGGCGGGTTGGAGCTTGGAATTACCAAATTACCCCTTGGTGCTTATTTAGATCCGTTGCTGATTCAGTGATTCAGACGTTTAGTGGTTTTTCATTTTTTTTTGATAAAGATGGTTTTTCATTTTTGTTACCAGAAATAGAAACCATGGGGCTCAGCAAACTTATTCAATTTTTTTAATACTACTATATTGAGCTACAATTAAGGTAACGACTCATTTTATCAGAAAAAAATGTCACGTGCGTTAGTTCCTATCGAATATCCACTAGAGTCTAGTCTACAATGATGCTTACTCATTGACTGGAAAGACATTAGTGTACAATGAATGAAACTCACCCTTTTCAACAATATGTACAATAGATATTCAATAAATTAATAAATGTTGATTGTCTCGTCATCTCGAATTGAAACAGTAGAATAATTAACATAATTCGATAAATTAATAAGATGATATTTTTTGAAAATTTTATATAAATTTATGATCCGATCAATATCATAAATTAATAATCATAAAATTTTATAACATATAAATAAAATATTTTAATAAAGTATGATTATAGTATAGTTTGTTTATTCGAAAATTTGCATTTTTATTGGAGTTTATCTCTAATTTTTTCTTACTGTATCAAAAATTATTGATATTATCTTCTCAAATTACATCCAAATATTATAAAGAATTTTATATGTGATAATTGTTTCCTAATGTCTTATGCGACTAAAAATATCAAAGCAATTTTTCACTTCTTACTTTAAATAGATTTTTTTCCAAAAATTAGATAAATCTCTCTATAAATTAATAATTTATCGAGAAATTAATAAATTAATAAAATAGTTTGGTCCTAACATTATTAATTTATAGAAGTTTTACTGGATTTGGTGTAAGGGAAATGAAGAGATTTATAACAAATACAGTAAAACCTCTATAAATTAATAATTTTGGGACTTTGATATTTTATTAATTTATTGTGATATTAATTTATCTATAAATTAATATTTATTCATTTGTAGAGAGATTATTTTCAAATTTTTTATTATTTAAAATTTAGTCTTAATTTTTTTTTTAAATATGAGTTAAAATTATTTGATTTACATAAAATTAATATTTTGAATACTATAAAAGTGTAGTTTTAACTTACACATTTAATATTTATAAGAAAACAGATTTTTTGATGATAAATAAGAAAAACTACTGATGAATTCATTATGCATAAATTCAAAATTATGATTTGTGACTTCTATTTTTCCATTTTAACAATCTACGAAACTATAAAAATAAAAATGATGCATATTGGAAGATAAAAAATTATAAAAAAAATTTGGCTACTTTGATGACGAAATAATAGACTATACAACCATTTGATATTTTGAAATACAACACAATAATTGTTTGATACAATAGTTTACTAATGATATTCAGTAAAAAACACTAAAACATATATTAGTATATTATCTTCTATATATATATATATTTATATATACATGATTATTAATTTATGATACTAGTGGAACCATATATTTATATAGGAATTTCAAAAAATATATTATCTTATCAAATTTTGTTACTTTTTACACTTGTCTGACTCGGGACCGGAGAATTTTATTATTTTATCGTGTTTATTACTTTATAGGGTTTTACTGTAGATCATTTCTCATAAGAGTTTAAAGACATAATGAAATAGTTCATTGGAGCTTTGGAGCTTTATTAAGTGCAATAAAAGTAAAATATGGAAAACTTAAATGAAAAATACTATTTTAAAAAAAGATTATGAAATAAAAATAGTATCCAAATGATCTCGTTCTTGGAGAAGGACGAAAAAGATTATGAATAAAAAAAAAGGATGGAAAACTTAAATGAAAAAGACCAGAATCAAATATTCTTATATTGATTCATAAAATAGAATAGAGGGAGAGTTGCATAAAGTTAGAGACATTGATGCTCATGACTATATACATGAACCTATTTATCCATAACCGAATTACATGAGTTTCAATTGGGTTTCTCATGGAACAATATTTGGACTTCTACGAATGCTCGGAAAAACGTATTAGTGTAGAATTATCTTCATTTTTCAATGTAAAGCATTCTAACACGTTCTCCTAAAATAATTATTTTTTGGTTCAACATTTAGGACCAATCTCAAAAAAAATATAGATTGATTATGAGCGCTGACCATATAAGATTATAAATTTTCAACTCAAAATCAAGTGACAATAGGTAGAATGGTCCATATTTTTATATATTAGTATTGAATTGTCTATATTTTATATGCTAGACATTCTAACATTACAATATCTTTCAAGAAATTGTTTATTTCTTTCAGAAATATTAAAGATTCTAACATTACAGTAACTTCCAAGAAATTGTTAATTTTTCAGAAATGTTAAAGACCTAACTCGTGATTTTGATTGAACTGGTAAAAAATGTACTCTTACAAGTTAATAATCAAGATAGCAAACACATCTAAACAAGTACGTTTAGGTATCTTTTCTGTTTTCACACATTATTTTGGAGGATTTATCGAAAAAGGGAACTGGCTACTACCAGCAGATCACAAGCTGATGTCAACTTTTTTTTTTTGGTCTACTTTCAGATCATCTAACTATCGTAACCATATGAAACTCCCAATATTTATACGAATGGTAGAGTAATGGAAATATGAGATTTCACTACTCAACTAGAGTCCAATGACCTTGAACCCAATTCTTAATATAGTCCAATGACCTTGAACCCAATTAACCTATCTTTTTATGATCAAGGAATATTGATTAATTATCGTTCTACGTTCTTTGATTTCGACAACTTCATTCAGAGAGAAAAAGAGAACCATATTGCATCAATTCATTAGCGAGATCTTCATACTCCAATCAGTTGTAATTATAAGCTTTTGTACGGGTATTATTTGATAATAAATCTTATGACATTTGAGATTCTCACATATTCAAACTCGTAATTCAATTCAAAATAAAGAAAGCACGGGTGTTCGTTTAATAGAAATAAAAAGTCAAATAAGTAACTTGTAATTAATTTTTAAAAAAATATATGGAGAAAAAGAGAAACCAATTGAAGAAAAAATTATTATTATATCTTGAAGACTTTGAAGTACTTTCTAAAATACATGCTCTACTTTTCTTTTATTTTCTTTATTCAACAGTAAAAGTAAATCACGCGTTGCAAATACAGGATTCAAACTCATGAAAATGGGCATAACACACCTTATAGTAAAATCCACTAGACTCAAAGGGATCCGGTCAAAAGAAACAAGTGAATATCTACACTGGTTTTAATTCTGTTTTAAAAAGGATATTTTAAAAAATCCACTTGTTTGAGTACATAATTTAAAAAAAAAAAAAAGTATCGGAAATACAATGGTTACACATAGTAAGGAAACAACCAAACAAGTGAATGAATATATATTCCATTAATTTTTATTACCACTGTCCCTTGTCAAGTACAATTTTTGTTGAAATTGTTTGATGTTTGAACAACGACTAGTATTGCTTACCGGAAACGGAAAAAGTCCTATCACGTGATCAAACCAAATCAACCGATATAACCCACGCTTCACCTTATTAGTTGTATATGCATGTCTTTATAACGATTAACGACCGAGTATTCAGATATTTACCGCTTATAAAATCCAGAACAGTCTAACAATAGAGTAGAATTTATAACGTAGATTATCCACTGGCAGAAATGGCGATGGTTCTTCATTTGTAGAAACACTGATTATATTGGGTCAGGACACGGTAGAATTTGAAGGTTGAAATGCAAAAATTCAACTGATTGCAAAGTACAAAAAAAACACTTGACATTTCTGTTTTTGACTTTTATTCAAATACTATTAAGTAAAGTGAAACTTTTTTTTTCTAGGTTTATTTGTTCTCTTTTCCTAACCTGCATGTAATAATTAAATAAGAACTTATCCATTGTCGTTTCTGTAAGCTGCATGTTAAACTATATATATTTTGAATTAAAAATTATAATTGCCGTTATCTTCACCATTTTTAATCGTAGATTTTTGAACTGCTACTAAAAACAACACAGTTGAAATAGTATCTTGCGCATCGTATATACAAAATGTCTGCAAATGTTAGCCATTAAAATGAAAGAGTTGAAAAAAATAATTAAAAACTTTTGAGTTGAATCTCATTCAACTCATTCAACTCTAAAATAGTAGATGAATGAGTTGAACACATTGTCTTTGTAATTTATGTATTTGTTCAGTTTTTTTAGCTGAACAGATTGAATCAGTTTTTCAACCTATTTATCTCAAATGGTAAAATATTAGATAAATGCTCATTCAATTTTTTCAATTTGTTAATGTAACGCTATCATTTGCCAAACTTGAAAAAGACAATTCTGAATTTCTGAGTTCTGACAAACTTTTTTGCCTTAAATAACGTGAACGTAAATCCAAAGCCACTTGCTTCTTTCAACAACTGACAAAACAAAACCCTGAAAAAAACAGTACTCCCTCCGCTCTAAATCATAAGAGTTTTTAGCCAAATTTTGTTATTCCATTTTATAAGACTATTTTTAAATATCTATGCATTTTTCAATAAATTGTAGTCTAAAATAATTAAAAACCCTATAAATTAGTCATTTACATTGCTTTTTTGTTTTGAGAATCGAGAATAATCTTAATGGTAATAAATTAAAGTTAAAAAAAAAGTTTCTAATGATAACTTTTGTTTTTAAAATCTATTTTCTTAATAAATATATTTTTACCCAAAAACTCTTATAATTTAGAATGGAGGGAGTACATAAAAGAAAATCCAAACGCCACAATGATTGTAAATACAATTAATTAAAATTGAAAAGACATACTTCTTTATCAAAAAGAAGAAAAAAACTGAGAAGAATTCTTTTTCAAAAAGTAAAGGAAAAGAACTCCTTAGTTTATTGCACTAATTCGACTGCATAAGCAAACTTCGGATGAGTGCAGCTTGAGCAGTTGATTCCAAAAGTTGAGACAATCTTTCACTAAGATCATTCACTTCTTTGTTCAAGTTCCTTATGTAACTGCATGTCTCTTGTAATACCCGCGAAGCTGAAACCTGAAATGTAACTACGATTATTTATATGAAGAAAGATATCTGATAAATTAACTATATGAATCAATATTGTATTACCTAGTTTTGGATAAAAACTCATTACTTCTCACTAAGTGTATCACAATCAAATGAATATATATATATATATATGGAAGATTTTTAAAAAGGGGGAAGTTTATAGATCACTCATCACGATATTTTAGATTTAATATGTGTGGTTTTTATCATTTACTAGTTCAAATTAAAGTTTAGAATATTCGCTTTTAATTTCTTTTGCATCTATATATAAAATTAAAACTCTAAGAGCATGTGCATTACGTGAAGAACCTCTCAAATAAATTACTTTAATAATTTTCATATAATTTAATTATTTATTTAAAATATAAATTGTAAATAAAATAAAAAACCAAGCATGTTAGTAAATTTGTCAAAAAAGTCGTTCTCATTTTTTTTCTCCTTAGATCTTACTTTTATTACCTTTTTTTCCCAATTGTTCATTTTTAGTTTGAGGGAAGAAATTAGACAGAAGCGAGGAATTAGGCTCCATTTTAGTTTGAAGGAAGAAATTAAAGTAAAAAAAAGAAACAGAATCATAAAAAGGATGATAAATATGATAAAAGTTTTTTTTTTAGTACTTGAATATGATAAAAGTTGATTGAGTACGTAGACCATTGTACCTTTTCAGAGCGTGGTCTGTTGTTGCCAAGTTCAGGAAGAAGACGATGAAGCTGGACGACAAGATCGTTGATCTGGTCTTCGGTGATCATGGAATCTCCAGTTTGTCTTGACAGTGATTTTCGGCTAGACATTATGTATGATATGGTAGAGATTTATAAATCTCAGGGTTTTTTTATAACTTTGATTAATAGCTATGCAACTGAATATATAGAATAAACATGAATGGTTTCAACTTGTGTTTATATAGAAGATTTTCTTCCGTTTTGGCCTTGGGTGGAGACTAATTCTAATTGAAAATAAATATACTGTATATGTTTTTTATATCAGTTGATTAAAGAACTCGATAAGTAATTGAAAAGAGATGAAAATTGATCCCAAAATTGCTATCAGAAAATAGCAGCATATATTTAATTGATTTTTTGAATTAACGTTAAACTTTTTGATGGAATATCGACAGATCAATGATTACAGATCAATATATTTAGAGAAAACTGTATCTCTTTGAAATTTTATTTTTAAACAGGATTTTTTATTGTTTCAAAAACTCTTCCTATAGATTCCATTTGCAAATAAATTTCTAAAAGAGTGCAAAATAAAAATTTGTCCTTATATTTAATGGTTTTAGGGTCATATCAAATTTCACAGTCAATAGCTTTAGAGCTACAGATCAACAATTAGTTTTTTTTCTTAAAGACAGATCAATAAATAGTTTATAGTTTCTTTTGTAAATTTTAACGATACATTTTGCAATAAAAACCATCTTGTAATGTTTTTTAATAAGTAAGGAACGAAATTTATGATTGAAGTTTCAAGGTTTAAAGTGTTAGCATCTGACAAGGTTAAAATGTTATTTTTTACTAACATTTTAAGCCTTGAAATTATCTCCCGTGTTTTTTTTCTGCCATATAATTGACTAAAAATAGTTACCGAAAAATTGACAGAGTTTTTGATAATAATATGACAAAAATTTCTGACGATAATCCGACAGATTTCCGTGAAAAAGTTTCGTCGTAATTTTAGAAACTCAAACAGCTATATTAATGTACATATTTTCAAACGGATTTCCAACAGACGGTTACTCAAAAATCGTCAGAAATTGTTCAATGGATTATCGACGAAACTATTATGTCAAATCCGTCGAATTAAGATCTCGTCGAAATTCCATCACTACAAAAAAAAGTTATGGAAAACTGATGGAATTTCTGACGAGATCTTAATTCGATGGATTTTGAACATAATAGTTCTGTCGGTAATCCGTCGAACAATTTCTGACGGATTTTTGAGTAACCGTCACAAATCCGTTAGAAAATATGTACGTTAATATAACTGTTATAATTTTGAAAATTCTGACGGAACTATTTTTCAGAGATCCATCTGATTACCATCAAATTTTTTTTGTCAGATTACCGTTTGAAATTCTGTTAGTTTTTCAGTAGATATAGATTTTATGAAAGAAAATCGCAGGAGGTAGTTTTAAGGTTTAAAGTGTTAGTAAAAATAGTTTGAAGGTTTAAAGTGCTAGTATAATATTTTCGAAGTTTAAAGTGTTAGCATGAGACATTTTCAAGGTTAAAAATTTTATTTTTCCTAATAAAAAAGAAACACATTTACATTTGATCCGACTAAAGTATAAGTATTAATAAAATGGGTGATAGCCTAATGGTAGCACAAGGTATTGTTTCCTCTTTGTTTCACTAGTGACCAACATTCAGAACGAGCGTGATCCTATGATATTAAAATTATTATAAGTTGATGCTTGAATATAGTGGGAAGATAACCTTTTTTTCTTGTCATGATCGAGTAGGAGGATACTAACATTTCGGAAATTAATAGACAAAGGGAATATGCATGGGAATTAAATTAATTTCCATTCTTATCAGAAAACTTGCTTAAATTCTTGAACTAGTGATGATAATTAAAAGAGAAAATTTGAAAAATACTTTATTTCAGTTTTTTATTTCAAAAATACATTCTCTTTATTTAATCTATTTTTAAAAGAAAATATTGTTATTGTTTTACTAAAATACCTTTTTAAAAATAAATCTAATTTACAGAAAAAAATCAATTAAAAAAATTAAAATCGAGTATATCTTTTATATTACAGAAAAATAAAGATTTTCTTTGGCAAAAAAATAAAGAAAATCTCTTTAAAATCTCTTAAATATCTCTTATTAGTTGATTAAAATACAAAATTTGTGAAAAAAATCGCAACATCTTCATTTTCGACGAAACAATTCTCTTGACCAATTTTTTTAAAACTCAATAAGCTTCTAAACAATTCTCTTTTTAGGTGAGAAATAATAATATTTTTTTATCAAATGGAATTCAAACAAAAGTTTTATTCTCTGTTGTTGAAGAATCGATATTTGATTCATGTTGTTTATGAAAGCTAATGCTCTATTTTTGCTTTATGTGTTGTTGTACATGAATGTTGAAGGCAAAACTTTAGTTAGAGTAATCATGAAAAAAGCTTAGGTTTTAATTTTTTTATGCTTCAAATGGTTATTTAAGTAGATTTTATTATTTAAAATTAATAAAACATTTTTATCTCCAAACGTTTTTAAATAGTAATAATAATAATTGTTATTCTTTAAAAAATTCGTTTTTATTTATTAAAAATAAATGACTTGTAAATTAAATAAAGGTAAAATTGTCATATTGTATATATTAAAATATTGATTTAAAATAAATAAATGAAGAGAATATTTTCAAATAAAAAACATAAATAGTGTAGTTTGCAAAAAATCTCTAATTAAAAACCATCGCACTCTATATTATACTTATTTCTAATATGGCCAATATATATATATATATATATGACATGCATTATGTTGGATTTAAATAATTATATGATGACACAAACGATATTAACAAATAACACAAACCATTAGACTATATACTATATATATATATATATATATTATTTATATGTATATTAATTAGTATAGTAGGTTTATGATTTGCAGTAATGTTCGATTAATCCAAAATACATCCATTTATATATTTTTTACACGTCCATCTTCACTCCAATTTTTTTTTTTGTTAAAATCTTCATTCTAAAAATTTACAACTATGAATATTTGATATAAATAATTTGCATATAATTAGTAATTATAATCAAATCCTTAAGGACTGTATATTTATAGTTAATTCCTGAAATTGTTTGTCAACCTTTTTTGTTTAACTTCTATATAGCTCTAGCCCATCAACTTCTATGTAACTCTTGATGGGCTAGAGCTTGATCAAGTACATACATAATTAGAATAGAATCCTTGACAAATTAACGTCTAGATATTTGTCAAGGATTATATTCTAATTTTGTTCCTATGTTGAATGTTCCTTAGTTTTTTTTTTCCTTAATTTTGGTCTTTCTTTCATTTTTATGTTTTCTATACATCAATCAGTTGATCAATTGGAATAATCAATCAAACGTTAATTTGTTTATTTTAATTCATTTAGATCTGATATAGTTGCAAACCATGAGGTAGGTCTAATGGAAATAAATAAGCTTCTTCCTCAAGCACACCCTCCATCTGTGGCGGTGTAGCATTTATAATCAATGAATAACCCAATTTTATACTACTACAAACTTATTAATGTGGGATTTTTTAACATCTAAAGCCCATCTGGTTTACCATTAATACTTTTGTTCTTCCCTACGTCATTTTCATATTATTAAAACACTCGATTGGTATAAATGATAATTTAATAGAAAACTGTTTCGAATAACTTTGCTCCGTGAACAAAATTCACATGAACTCATTAAACTATTCACATTATCAGTTGGTCACAAAATTATTAGTATATCATTAACCGGTAAAACATGTTAAATTGGTTATGATTTACGTAACAATTAATAAAAATGTCCAGAGAATTGGAAATTACTAGATAACTGCTTTTTGACAGGTCAAAGCAAAGCATACTTATTGCAACTTATGGTATTATTATTTTTTCTTGTCCTCGCAACTTGCCGTATTAGTTATTGTAAAATGTGTACTTTCAAAATATTAACTTAAGGTATTGTTTTGGTTTTTATAATCATTAATGATCCGAGGATTAAAAATAGCGAGTGTATATTAGGCAAAAAAATTCCAAATAAAGAGTATTTCTAGTTAATTAATCAATATATGGTACTATTGCGTGGTCAGCTTGGGTCTCGGGCCACATGATTTTATTGGAATATACAGCGACGAATCACGAGGTACTACAAACTCATATATTGTTAATTTGGTTTGAATGTCCTTATAATTTAATTTTTCAATTATTCACATTGCTTTTCAGTTTATATAACAAGAGTTATATGTTTTACGTACGTTATACACTCAAGTTCTTAAGTCTACGTACTTCTAACTCTTTTGTCCAACAAAAAAAATCGTACTTCTAACTCCAATATCAATTCTGAAATAAATTAAAAAAATCTTGTTGCTCTTTTCTTGCTTCTTCTTTTTTTGTTTCATTCCAAAAAATAATTTGTGTGTAATAAAACTCTAGTTTCTTTTACATTTTTTACCAAACGCAAACATCCAACCAAGTTTCAGATGTGTAATTTTTGGCATTCAACCAAGTTTCGATGTTGTAAGAGCAACATCATAGGTAAGAGACTCTATTGAGTCTCTTAAAAATAAAATATTAATGTTTTAAATTTTTAAAAATATTGACCACTAGAAAAGAAAAAACAAATGGAGGTAGAATCTCTTACACTATACAAATTTCTCCTTTGAGAAATATTTCTAGTTATCTCTCCTACTTTTTTTTAATTATTTTTATTTTTATTTTGAGATATCCTCTTAAATAGTTTAATAGAACGATGGAAGTGCTCTAAGAAGAAAAATTCAGCTTAAAATATACAATATCTAAAATTATGCATTTGTTTTATTTATTCATGTTTTCTAAATAAATTATTTTTGAACTTTAAACAATATTTAGAAGTTTTGATAGCAAGAAATTTTTTTAATGACGATCAATATAATCTTTCGATTCTACCCTTGCATCTAAAATCAGTTGACCATAAAGGGAAAACTCACATCTATAATCATATCTAACTGAAGAAACTATTATATAAAAATAGTGTAGAGAAACCCAAGTTGACGGAGTCTTTTTAATGGGTGATAGAACGTTATTAGATTTTAATACAATAGAATACCAAGGAAGATTTAGGAGATCTCTATGCCATATGGTTTCTGTCTGATTTATTCGCTTCTATGTTTATTGTATGACAGAATAAGAAATTTATACATACAAAAAATTTACGAGACTCGATACTACACATTTTCAAAGATAAACACGAAGTTCATTATTTTATATAAGCTATATATATATATATACACCCGTGTACCATCATCATATATCACACTCTCGCTTTTATATGAAGCATGTGCATGCATGCAAAATACTAATGTTGAGTTCGCCGGTGCGATTCCAACGTTCCATTTAGTTTTCCATATATTTATGGGATATATCTAGATTAACATACATACGATATGAAAAAAGTTAAGAAATTTACATTATAAGAATTAATTAGTTCTTTCTGGTGCTACATGTTAAAACTGATCAAACTGCTCCTATAACTCCAGAGCTGTGAAAAGAAAGAAGATCGAGAGCATTTAGTGCTATAGAAATCAATTAATTAGGTTATTTTAGTATGTTCTGATGTAATTTTTTATTTTTTTTGGAGTATGTTATTAGCATCATGTTTCTTATAGCCAGAAAATAAAAAAGTTAAAACATTAATAAATTAAATAGATTTTTGATTAAAAATTATTGAATATATATTTAATTAAAAGACTGAAAGAAATTATATTTTCATCTTGACAATGTTTTTTTCTCGATATACTAATATAGTTATTCCGCTTAAATCAAGACACAATTACCTTATCAATATTTAACATTATTCAGTGATATATAAATTTAATAAATCAAGAACTAAATTGTTACAAATATATAAATCTAATTAGCTTGAATGTGCAGTATATCTCAAATTGGAAAAATGATTGGGTGTAGATATTAAATTAATTGTATGTAAATATTAAAATCGTATAAGGGAAAAAGACAAACCAAACTTAAACTGAACTAGAAGTTTACTTAAGAGAACTCTCATGTCCCTTGTTTACTTAAGAGAAAACACATTAACTTCCTTAATTAACTTCCTAAATCTCCTAAATTTAGGAACGTTATTAGATCTTAATTTACTTAGGATTTTGTTATTAGAAGTTAATTAAGGAAGTTAATATACTCTCAAAATTTTATTATTAGAATTTTAATTTAGATAGACTAGTCTGGATTTTGAGGTAGATATTCCCGGTTTAAAAACAAAATATGTGTACCACCCTTCACTAATGAATAAATTTATTTAAAATAAAATAAAGAAAGACATATACACTGTTTGTGCCCTGTCCTTGGACTACTTGAGAGGAAAGTAAGATGGGCTAACAATAAGGCCCATTAATCCGAGTTACCCGAAACTAAACTCGTTAACATTCCGAGTCATTGACTCAGTATCCCCTTCTAACGAATTATCAATTTCTCATTTGATCTCTCAATGAAATTGAGACCACGACGAACCG
The DNA here is from genome assembly GCA_028015245.1 of Cardamine occulta. NCBI lineage: Eukaryota > Viridiplantae > Streptophyta > Magnoliopsida > Brassicales > Brassicaceae > Cardamine > Cardamine occulta. The sequence goes on along the minus strand of CM051378.1, from coordinate 14,213,786 downwards.
CGAATGGACGCGATCAAACCAGTTCCGCAGGTCTCGAACTTCTCCGCGTCGGTCTTCACCTTCCTCGATGAAAGATTCAGAGACTCCAGCGATCTCTCCCAGTCTCCGGGTCTAGTTTCCGAGTTACAGACTGAGATTTCCGAATTGGATCAGAGATTATCCGGATTAAATCGCCAGCTCGAGTCCGGTCTCGCTGCTTACGCTTCTTTTTCTGATCGCGTCGGTGGTCTATTTGTAGAGGTTAATGCTAAATTGGCTGATCTCTCTTCTTCTACCTGCGTTCTACGCTCCGCGTCAGGTTGGTATGATTGATGATCGTGAAATGTTGTAGCTAAAGATCAAAATTCGGTTTTCTAGTGGTGGGAGATTGTTCCAATGCTGGATATCATTGTGACATTTTGGTAAAATTTGAGAATCGTTATCTGTGTTATTGATTCAGATGGAGGGAAGGAGGAAGAGACGACGGAGAATGTAGCTGAGGAGGAGCTTCCATCATTAGTAAAGGAAGTAGCTCAAGTTGAGTCCGTGCGAGCTTATGCTGGTAAGTTTGGTTTAAGCATTTTATGGCTCTGGATAGTTTCTGATAAACAATGACCTTATTTTATGAATTTGGAATTTCTAATCTTCGTTCTTAGTTTGGTCAATGTGGTGTTCATTTTTTCCTTCAAGATGTTTCTCTTATGTTGCAGAGACTGCACTAAAACTCGACACTTTAGTGGGTGAAATCGAGGATGTTGTGATGGCTTCTATGAATAAAAACTTGAAAACATCTCGGTCAAGCGGTTTTGAAGTAAGCACACTGTCTTCATCTAGAGTGTTCTGTTACAAAATTATGATTGTAGCGTGTGTATCATCATCAATGTTTAAAATTTTACTGGCCATAGGAACTGCGGTTACACGCTATCAAAACACTTAAAGTGACAGAAGAGATACTGAGTTTAGTGGCAAGGAAACATCCTCGGTGGGGTCGTCTTGTTTCTGCAGTTGATCATAGAGTAGATAGAGCTTTAGCCATGATGAGACCTCAAGCAATTGCTGATTACAGAGCGTTGCTTTCTTCTCTTGGATGGCCACCTCAGCTTTCTACTCTAACTTCAGCGAGTCTTGATTCAAAGTCAGAAAATGTCCAAAATCCGCTTTTCACCATGGAAGGAAACCTGAAAAGTCAATACTGTGGAAATTTTCAAGCCCTGTGTAGCCTGCAGGGGTTGCAGTTGCAGAGAAAGTCGCGGCAGCTTGGGAGTCATAAAGGAGAAAATGTTCTTTTCCACCAGCCACTCTGGGTTATTGAAGAGCTGGTCAATCCTCTGATAGTTGCATCCCAACGACATTTTACAAAGTGGAGCGAAAAGCCCGAATTCATTTTTGCCCTTGTGTACAAGATCACAAGGGACTATGTGGATTCTATGGATGAGTTGTTACAACCGCTTGTTGATGAAGCAAAACTAGCTGGGTACAGTTGCCGAGAAGAGTGGGTTTCAGCTATGGTAAGCTCACTGTCTTTGTACTTGGTGAAAGAGATATTCCCTACATATGTTGGTCAGCTAGAAGCGAATGAAACGGATCTTCGTTCTGAGGCCAAGGTTTCATGGCTCCATCTCATTGACTTGATGATCTCTTTTGATAAGTGAGTTCAGTCTCTGGTATCGCAATCAGGAATACTTTCGCTTCAAGAAGATGGGAATCTTGTGAGAATTTCCTCTCTCTCAGTTTTCTGTGACAGACCTGATGGCTTGATTTATGGGCAGAGATAGAGCTAGATGAGAGACTCGTCAAATTCAAGGTGGAGATAGATAACGACAGAAATTGGACCTTGAAGGTCCAAGACGAACTCATCTCCACTTCCAACGTTTACAGGCCACCAATCATTTCCAGCTTCTTTCTGCAGCACTTATCATCTCTAATCGAACGATCCAAATCAGTTCCAGCCATTTACTTGAGGGCAAGGTTCTTGAGACTGGCAGCCTCACCAATAATTCAGAAGTTCTTAGATAGCCTCCTTCTCAGGTGCCAAGAAGCCGAAGGACTAACTGCTTTAACCGAAAATAACGATCTAATCAAGGTTTCAAACTCCATCAATGCTGGTCACTACATTGAATCTGTCTTAGAAGAATGGTCTGAGGATGTATTTTTCCTTGAAATGGGAACTGGACAGCACAATCCACAGGAAACTGTAGGACTAGAGAACTTTACAGAACCTTCTGAAGGTATTTTCGGAGAAGAATTTGAGAAGTTGGAGAAGTTCCGGTTAGAGTGGATAAACAAGTTGTCTGTGGTGGTCTTAAGAGGCTTTGATGCTCGAACTCGAGACTACATAAAAAACAGAAAGCAATGGCAGGAGAAGAGAGACAAAGAATGGACGGTTTCGAGGACACTAGTTGGTGCTCTAGACTACTTGCAAGGAAAAACGTCGATAATACAAGAAAATCTAAACAAAGCAGACTTTACAGCTATGTGGAGAAGTCTAGCCTCAGAGATAGACAAGTTGTTCTTAAACAGCATCTTGATGGCGAATGTGAAGTTTTCTAATGATGGAGTCGAAAGGTTTAAAGAGGACATGGATACTCTATATGGGGTTTTCAGGGCGTGGTGCGTTAGACCCGAAGGTTTCTTTCCTAAACTAAGCGAGGGGCTTATGGTGCTGAAGATGAAGGAGAAGCAAGTGAAGGACGGTCTAAGCAGAGGCGATAAGTGGTTACGAGAGAATGGAGTTCGATATTTGAGTGAAGCTGAAGCCAAGAAAGTGGCCAAGAGTAGAGTGTTCTCTTAGTTTTTGACCTCTTTCAGCAAATCAACATCTCACTGATGTCGTTATTGATTTTAGACTAAGGTACATTATTGATGTGTTGCATAGACGCGAACAATACGGATAGGCGAGATCATTTCATTAATTTGTGGATTATAAAACTCAACTATGAATTTTTGTTTTTTAATTGAAATTTTACTACCCAGCCCTGGTTTTGACGCTTCATTACATTAATGATTCATGATTTAATAGAAAGCTTAACACTTGAAGATTCTGACTCTAGGTTAAAGTAATTGTGTTAACACAAGAAAAAGTATCTTCAACAGTAATGAGCACTAGACAAAACTCAAGTTTCATTGTTCTCAAACTAAGCTTTCTAATAGAAGCTCATTCATCTTCAAGTTTTAGTAAGTTCCCTTTAACATAGGAAACTTTGAAGAGAGGCTACGGCCAGCCATTGTACAGTCACTCTGAAAATTTCTTCTACTTAGGATTGTTATTTGTTATTAGTCACAGCTTAGGCTTTGAGTCTTTTCTTCTTCTTCTTCTTGTCCTCCGTTTCCTTCGTCTTCAGCTTCAACTCCACAGGACTGGTTTAAGTACTCTTGAGCGTCTTCTAGTGCGGATTCATTTGCATCGGTTGCATAAAGTATCTTCTTCACTGCTCCCACTATCTGCATGGTGGTTCCAAGGAGGCATATATCAGATTCAAATATGATAAACTTCACAAAAGTTGAGTTCAGATAGAAAGAAACACAAAATATGCTCGCTAAATATCAAGTGGTGCAATGAGGAGTTCCTGGGTTAGAGCTCTTTATTGTCCTCATGGTTTTAAGAGCGATATGATATATACTTATAACAGCAAGGAAACGAAATTCTGGTTCTAGGATAGTGCAGTGTGATTTGGAGAACTTTCATCGGAGCTGAGAAGTGAAGTTGGTGGCTAAACCATGCAATGTAGACTGAAACAAGGCGTAGAAACAAGAAGGGAGAAGAAGATAACATCCTCTAGGGAAATGCTTACCGGAACATCATCTAGTTCAGGAGTTTGGCAAAGTATCTCTACATCCCGGAGCTTGGAGAAGTAAAAGTCTCTTTCTTTTTCCAAGAGATCAACAGAGAGCTTGAGATCTGCAAGCTGTATTGCAGAAAAAGACAAATGAAGTTTCAAAGTTAGTAATGAACATAGAAGAGAAAAACGTTATACATATATGACAAATGATGAAAGCTTCATTCATAAGAGCATAGGCAAAAACTAAGAACGAAAGAGTTAAATCGAGAGCGATATGATCTGAGGTAATGTACCTCCTTCAACAAAGCTTGCACTTCAACTGCTTTTGCTGGCTTGGGCCCTGAGAATTAATGGTTCCAAAAATGTTTAGAAAGATACATAAAAGAATTATCTTTGCTTAGATAAAAGAATCTGTTTAAGTAAGGCAAGAGACCTAAGGCTTTGCTAAGACCAACCGAACTGGAATTGGGTGGAGGATGATTATTGTTTGTTTGCAGTGACTTTGAAATCTTGCTAGATCCCTTAACACTCCTCTCTTTACCACCTCTTGATCTTCGATCCACCGGATTATAGTTCCTATAATTTCAAAAAAAGTTTAAATGTTTGGGAAACAATGAAAGAGTAACAATTTCAAAAATCTGACAGATAAAATCCCATACTCATTCATAATGCCACCATTAATTGAATCACAGAAACGTTTCAGCCATTGTAGAAACTCCAAGTTATCCAATGGCCGGCCTTTAACAAGCCTGTTAATTTCCAATGGCTGAGCAAGACAAACAAGGTGAGTGATATACATATACACAACTATTACAAGAACACGATAAATAAATCGAAAGATGATTGACATACCTTTGTAATTTTCAGCTTGTTAAACACATCTTGCAAGACCTTGTAGTTTTGTATCATCTCATACTCGTTCTTCGCATCGAAGTTAACCTTGCAGAGGAGGATTTTGAGATATTATGCAACCAAGACCAAGAAGCAAAACTAAACTTGCAAATGGTAAAATATAAAATTCAACATTCACCTTGTGCATTGGCACAACTCCTGGAAAGGTCATATCAAGCATCTGACATTGCACAGCACCAGATGCAGCCTAACAAAAACCCAGACAAAGAGTTTTACTTTAGAACAAAGACAACAATGTCGGATATTTCAATCAAGAACAGTTCAAAACAAGACAGCAACAACAGTAGATCTATGACATTGCAACTTTTTAAAACAACTAAACAAGCATACAATGCCAAAGCCTTTTGTCTCCTCTTAGTTTCAGAAGACTCAACATAACCTATCCCCAACATAACCTGCCAGCTTCTAATATTCCTAATACTGAAATCTCATCAAAAACTTGTTAGCCAATTGAAACAAATCAAACCCAAATCTGCAAATCTCTCCGAAGTTCAAAACCATAATTCCCCAATTATCCAGCAAAGGAACCAAATCAACACTACCACCATCACCAATGCACAAATCAATGTCCATATCCAGCGAACATAAAACCCTAGAAAGAAAATGCAGAATCATACACAACTCTGTTCTCAGATGAGTAAGCAAAAAGGAACCATAGAAGAATCAGATAAAACTAACATGCAGATAGATATACACTCACAAAATCCAACAACATTTATACCTCTTCAACACGAGAAAGATTGAGATGAAGACGATCATTGATCCAACTTAGAAGCTCATTTCTTCCGACGAAGTAAGCACTATCCATCATTCCAATGTTCGTCGCCATTTGAGTTCTCTAGTCACTAAACCCAAAACAAACAAACAAACAAACAAAATTCCTTGCTTAAATTCTTGGAAACAAGAGCCATACAAGTATTTGGTATTAAAGAAAAAAAAATCAGTAGAATAAAAAAAATACGCAGAGAATTCTTCTTTTATTTCGGAAAAAATATTCGATCTGTTTTTGGAAGACAAACGGAAGCAGAGAAAAAAGGTCGGAGAGAGAGAGAAGACGGTAAAGTGAAAAGAGGAAACGGCTGGCAGCGGCAACTGTGAAAAGGTCGCAAAATTTAATTATTTGTTTTATTGACAATTGTATATATTTAAATCCTCTGAAACTATCAAATTTCTTCTCATCTATTTCTCAAAGTTATTTTTGATTTTTTTGAAAACTTTTTAAGAGAGAAAAAAATTCAAAGTTATTTTATCAAGTGTTTGTTCATAAATTACAATCACAAATTGTTAATTAAGGGATACACCAATTTCTGACTATTTTGTGTAATAGGTTAAAACTTAGCTAAATTGGCATTTCCAACGCACCTCCAAACTCTATTTTGGAGTAAAATTATCTCCAAACTCATAGTTTTACTTATTGTTGTTTGATGTTATTGGCTTGGTAGGGTTCCGGTGTTTGAGGTTCTGCGTGTTCCAAAAATCCGTTGGAAGATCTGCTAAATCTGTTTGGTAGATCAGAGTATGGTTTATGTCTTTCTGAAAAAGTTATCATGTTTATTGTATCATATTAGAACAACAATAAAGGAAAAAACATCTATAGTATTGGAGCAACTAAGATCCTAAAGTTTTTGTCTCAATTGTTTGAAGGCAATAAAGTGATTCAACTCTAGTTGGATTTCTAATAAGCTTCAGTTCCTCCATTGTAGATTTTGAAAATTGAAAATTATGTCTTTGCTTAGAAGTTAAAATTTTAGCAATAGATTAGAAATTGATTTTGTTCATTTGATATTAACTTTTACTACTTCTCATTGTACTAGTTGAGCGCATAAGAATTTTTTTTTAGATTATACATAGTGGATATAATGGTGGTGATATATATTGAATTCGGTGATCACTCGCGATCTGAGCATAATTGTAGATACTTTGCTGAATGAACTCATAAAAATGGAGGTTAGCTCTCATGAAAATGGGTATGAGTCACTATTTTTAGATTTTCTTTGTTTTCTTTCTTTTTTAGGTTCCTCGTGAACAAACTGTTTACACTTAATTGGTTGAGTTAGTTACATAGTCACATATGTAAACTGTTGATTTTTTGTTTTTGTTCGTCGATTTTTTTTTTGTAAACTTGTTTATTATTGGTAGACTTATTAAATATTACGTTAACTTTTTAATAAAGTTCATTTATCAAACTCTCGACTTTTATTTTATTTCTATCAATTTAATTTTTGTCATCATGGATTTGTTTTATAACAGTTGACTTATCTTTTGATTCGTTGATTTATTTACATAGTTAACTTATTTAAGTTGTTGACTTTTTTTATGTTCATAAAATTATTTTTAAATAAAAAATTTAAATTAACAAAATAATTATAGTTTTAAAAACTAATTTTATGTAAAAAATTAAATAAATTTAAAACTCATAATATTATTTTGATCATATAGTTTAAATTTGTGATTAATTAAAAATTAATTATGTTAACTAAAATATAGAATATAATTTTCTATTAATAATTTCTTTAATTTAAAGTAACAGTTATTAATTAAAACTATATGTTAAAATTGTAGTTATTAATTAAAATTATTTTGTTAAAATTATACATTTTCTAAATTTTAACTAAATCTAAAAATATTTATGATTATATAATTAAAATTTATAATTAATTTGTAAAATATTATCTTGACTAAATAAAAATAACTTTATTAATTTAAAAACTATACATTTATTATCATGCATAACGACTATTTAGTTTTGGTATTCTTAATAAATAATTAATTTTAAATATACTCACTCTCTCCTATTTTAATAGATGTTTTAGGTTCTTTTTCTTGTTCTATTTTGTTAGATGTTTTGTAAGTTTTTATGCAAAACTTAAATTTTGATTGATTGAAAGTAAAACATTAAATGCTACTTTTATAAAGAAAAGTAGATTTTTTAATATGTGTATTTTTAAACAAAACATCTAATAAAATGAGACAGAGGGAGTAACTAAATAACATAATAATAGTTATTATGAAAAATGCTACAAAAGCTTCATTCTTTCAACTTCTTCTTTGTTGACTTTTCTGATTCTCTTCCAATCCCAAAATTACAGATTCAACTTCTTCCAATCTCCGATCCAAAACCACCACAATCGTTTGAATCCAATGGAGTCGATCAACACATTGAAAGGCTACGACAAAGTATCAGACCAAGAAAACCAAATTCATCATCATTCTCCACTTCCCAAATTGTGTATTTTCTTAGAAGTTGGAATTTTAGCAATAGATTGGAAAATTGATTTTGATATTAACTTTTACTATGTCTCAGTGTACTCGTTATATACGCATAAAGATTTTCTTTAGATTAGACATTGTGGATATTGGGCCACTTACGATTTATATAATGCTAGTGATATATAGTAAGTTGAATTCGATTATCAATCACCATGGACCAGTATCTGAAACCTGTAGTGACTAGATTCCTTCCCGCTTTCGATTCTTCGTTCGTCTACTCGACTCTCGCTTCTCTCTTCTCTTATCCTCTGTGGTGAGAATGTAGAAGTTATCGATTCTAATATCTTGGAGAACAAGACAGCCACTGGCGCGCCTCAATTATTGTGCAAGATGATGTATGCCTCAGAGCGTAACGCCTGGGAAGAGAAATCCACCCTTAAAATGATGCTGAGAAACTCTTTTATTAAAGAGATGGACTTGACGGAAGAAATGAAATGTAGAATTAAACGCAAAAAGTTTAATATTCTATGTTTATTGGAGACTTTTAGTGAAGTTCTCTCGAGAACTCTTCAGCCCGACCTATACAAGTGAGAAGAATTTAACATGCCTGCAAAAATTATGTTAGGAGATTGAATTTGGTTCACCTCTTTCTCATGCCTGTAAAAATGATGTTAAGAGATTGAATTTGGTTCATCTCTTTCTCATGGTTTTATTTATTCATTAATGTTATGTAATATAATTTTATTTTATAATACATTTACATTGAAATAATAACGTAATTTGTTACTTAATATTTAGGGATTTTTTGCAAACTATCCTTTTTCATTTATTTATTTTAAATCAATATTTTTATATATATGATATGACAATTTTACCTTTATTTAATTTATAAGTCATTTATTTTTAATAAATAAAAACAAATTTTCTAAATAATAATAATAATTATTATTATTTTAAAAAAGTTTTGAGATAAAGATATTTTATTGATGTTATATAATTAAATCCACTTACATAACCATTTGAAACATAGAATATTAAAACATAAGTTTTTTCATGATTACTCTAACTTAGGTTTTGCTTTCAACATTCATGTACAACAAAGCATAAATAAAAAACAGAACATTAGCTCCTATAAGCAACATGAATCAAATATTGATTTTTCAACAATAGAGAATAAAGTTTTCGTCTGAATTCTATTTGATAAAAAAAAATATTATTTCTCACCTGAAAAGAGAATTGCTTAGAACCTTATTGAGTTTAGAAAAAATTGGTCCAGAAATGCAAACGAAGGCTTTAGAAGATGTTGTGATTTTTTTTTTAAATATTTATTTTAGCGGATTAATAAAAAATATTTGAAGGATTTTGAAGAGATTTTCTTTATGTTTTTTCCTAAATAAAATCTTTATTTTTATGTAAAAAAAGATATACTCTATTTTATTTTTAATTGATTTTTTAAGAAATTATATTCACTTTTAAAAGGGTATTTTAGTAAAACAATAACAGTATTTTCTTTTAAAAATATACTAAATAAAGAGAAGGTATTTTTTAAATAAAAAACTGAAAAAAGTATTTTTCCAAATTTTCTCTAATATTTAAGCTCAAATAAATAGGTAGAATTTGTAACTTTAGAAAATAAATAGGTATAATAAAAATTAGTAACTAATGAAAAATAGAATATTCTTTTTTGGAGTAAAAAATAGAGTAATCGGTTGGAGATGGTCTTAAGCCAGTTCAGTTTAACAATTCATTGTAAAATACCTATGTTTGTGTACTTATCAGAAAAACAAAGTATTTAATTAGAGACTTACTTATCATCTTTTAAATCATAATTTTTTTTTGTTTAACCATATAGTTTATGGGACAAATTTAAATGTGATTTGAGATGAACCAAATTCAATCTCCTAACATCATTTTTACAAATCACCATCATGTTCAAAATCACTCTAATTTCCTAAATAAGTTTTTTTCACTTAAGGACAGTCTATCATTGCTTTCACGTTTCAATGTAAGAACTTTTTGTCCTCTTAGACTTTAGTTATAGTATGTAAAAGTAAAATATGATTTATGGTTTAGTAAATTACCAAAAGATGTTATTAGAGTTTTTTTTTTTTGCGTCAGAGTATGGTTTATGTCTTTCTGAAAAAGTTATCATATTTATTGTATCATATTAGAACAACAATAAAGGAAAAACATCTATAGTATTGGAGTACCTAAGATCCTAAAGTTTTTGTCTCAATTGTTTGAAGGCAATAAAGTGATTCAACTCTAGTTGGATTTCTAATAAGCTTCAGTTCTTCCATTGTAGATTTTGAAAATTGAAAATTGTTTATTTTCTTAGAAGTTGAAATTTTAGCAACAGATTGGAAAATTGATTTTGCTCATTTGATATTAACTTTTACTATTTCTCAGTGTACTCGTTATGTTTATGAACGCATAAAGATTTTCTTTAGATTAGATATAGTGGATATTGGACCGCTTAGGATTTATATAATGGTAGTGATATAAGTTGAATTCGGTGATCACTCGCGATCTGAGCATAATTGTAGATACTTTGCTGAATGAAGTCATAAAAATGGTTGCCAACTCTCATGAAAATAGCCCGGGCCTGGGCAAAAATAACTGATACCGAACTACCGAACCGAACCGAACCAAAAAATTAGTTTTGGTATTGGTTCGGTTATAGGTAAATTAACCGATGGTGTTTTTTCTCTGGTACCATGGATATCGGTACCTAACCGAAACCGAACCGGTATCCATTCGGTACACCGAAACACCGAAATCAAAATGAATATATTGATTTACATTTATATGATTATATCTTTGTGTTTTAACGATTCAGCTTCACCCTAATTCCTAAATCTACGGAAATTGAAATCCCTATATCTTTTCTTTCCTTCACTACATAAAGGAAAATCCCAAATCTAAAACTGGAATCCCAAACTCACCCTAATATTTGTCGAGATCTAGAAGAAACATCATCGCCAACTTTTCCTTCTACTGCTTTGTCGAGAATTCAAAGCGAGGTAATTTCAAATTTGCTTTGATTTCTGTTTCATAAGTGATTTTTGTGTCTCGTGATTTCTTTGTGTCTAGATCTGATTGTTGTATAGCAAAATAGAAAGAAGAATGTGTGTTATTTTGTGTCTTTAAGTTGATTATGCGTAGAGGAATTTCAGAATAAAGAAGCTTTTTTAGAAATCTTACTGCTCGTCTTTGAAAAGGATTTACTTGTAAAATACAAAAGTAAACTTAGCCAAATTTTGTGGTTTGTGGCTTTGGAACTGATTCATGTATATCGCAAAATAGGAAGAAGAATGTGTGAATTTCCTGTTTTTATCTCTGAAATTTGATAACACTTTTTCTATATTATTTTTATACACCTTGATGACCTTTGATTCTTGGAACATTTTCATGGTTTTTACCAGTTCGTTATGTGAAATTTGTAAGCTAGTTGGGTTAGAGTAGCAGTTCCAATGTTCCATGATGTTGGTCTATAGTCAAGAATTCATAACTGATTTTTTTTTTTTTTTGATTTGATGAAGTGATGAATTTTGTGTTGATTTTTTTGAGTTTGATTTTTTTTTTGTATTGTAGATGGATTCTTGTGAAAATGACAATGAAGTTGATGATATGTCTGAACCTGAAATTGAAACACCGATTTCTGCAAATAAAGGCAAGAGGAAGAAAAGAGAAGCTCAAGACGATGATGATAATAAGGGGAGGAAGAAGGCTAGGTCTAAAGTTTGGAAGCATATGAGCAGAAAGAAAGGCAATTATAACAAGTGTAATTGTAACTATTGTGGTAAAGAACTTTCATGTCTAACAACTTCTGGCACCACCAACTTGCAAAAACATCTAGACGGCTGCATACAACACCAGGTATGGCTCGCTGCTAATAAAGAAGAAGATCAAAACCAAACAGTGTTAACTCCTAATGATGGTGGTAATCTTAGGTTAGGAAAAGTTTCTGAAAAGGAATTTAGGGAAGCTTCCAATGAACTGTTGGTTTTAGCTGAGTTGCCTTTATCTTTCATAGAGAGCTTAGCTTGGAGGCGTTTCTGCAGTAGGGTTCATTTATATAAGCCAGTTTCTAGGAGAACAACAGCTAGAGACATTGTCCAGATGTATGTTAAAAAGAAATCAGAAATTAAGGCTATTCTAGGGGATAAAAAACAAAGGTTGTCCCTGACTACTGATATATGGACTGCGCCGAATACTTGAGCTAGTTATATGGTGGTAACAGCTCACTATATTGATACTATATTGGTAACCTGATGGTCTTATTGTCTCTAATCTCCCATTCGGTCCCATGGCCTCCTCATTGGTTACTTTTAAATTTGTGACTTTGTGTTTCACTTTTCAACTTTGATTGTTTTTAATCGGTATTGGTTTTATTTATTTCGGATTTTGGTTACTGTTTCGGGTAATGGTTACTAAAATAACCAAAAAACCGAAACTGGTACCGAACAGAAAGGTATCCGATTTCAAATGGTATTTATCGGTTCTTCAAATTTATAACTGAACCGTACCGAAACCGATTGATACCGAACCGAAAATGTTTGGTACCTATATGGTTCCTAAATTTCAGTAACCAAATAACCGATACCGATCGGTACATACCCGAAACCGAAACCAAAATCCGAATGCCCAGCCCTAAAAATAGGTATGAGTCACGATTTTTAGGGTTTTTTTTGTTTTCTTTCCTTTTTAAGCAGAGTCGGTTCTGAGAAATTCAGGACCCCAAACTAAAATATTTTTTTAAAGTGCTTAATAGAAAAAAAAAATTGAGTTTCTACAAAACTAAAGTTAAAGTAAAAGTACAATAATATCTTAAAAAATATATAACAATAATTTAAAACTTTTGAAAAATAATCATTTTTGCATTTTTTTCTGCGAAATCATCCATCAAACTTGTATAATCGAGGTTTTTAACCATGGTCTTTTCTATCGATAACATAGCTAATCCGTTTAACCTTTTTTGTGACATAGTCGATCGTAGGTAAGACTTTATCAACTTCAACTTAGAAAAACTTCTTTCAGCCGAGATAACTGAAACCGGAATAGTGAGCATTATCCTATAAGCAACTCATATATTTGGATAACAATCTTTCAATCTCTCTAAAAATTCTAATACCTCTGCAGACTTCTTCAAATTCTTTGGTAAAACTTCTCTAAAAACTTTTATTTCTAGAAATAAATCATTCCCATCAATATCTGAAATCGTTTCATGCTTAAGAAAAGCTTCAAAGTTAAGGCAAGATTTCTTCAAACTATCTTCATTCGCTGAGTTGAGCTTTCGTAAACTAAACAAAAATCCAAAAATATTTTCATACTCTTGAAATTGTTCTAACCTTGTTTGAAAAGAAACTAGAGTTTGATCCATGATTTTGATGAAATAATTAATTCTAAAATCCTCCTCCAAGCTTAGAACGAGTCCAGCATCATCAGTTTTTTCTGGTTCCTCATCATAATGACGTTTTCTTCTAATAAGGCGTTTACTCTTCTTTTGAAACACAGGTTCAATATCCATATCAACTACAAGTTTTAAAGCTTCATTTTTTGCTTCTTGAAAACATGATTCTCTATACTTTTGGAAAAAAGAAACTAACCCTTTTAGTTGAGCAATGGCATCATCGATATCCATATCTTCATATTGTAGCGTCTTGCTTACCGTGTTCACAACAAACAGAATATCATACCATATCACCATACCAAACAAAAAAGGACTAAAATCATGTAAAGAAAGAGTTGGAGAGTCAGAGATTAACCTAAATTTTCCTTTTTAAAACTAAATAATATAATGTAATATTTACATAATAATAATTCGAGACCCACACAATGTATGACCTCTATATATTAATGGTCCATTTGTGTTAGTCTTTTTTTTTTACATTAATTAAATATATATATACATATGTATATATGGAAAAAAAATGTGGAGCCCTCTAAAAAGTAGAACCCCATTCAAATGTTTTATCTCCATGCCCTCAGCGTCGGCTCTGTTTTTAAGTTTTCTCATGAACAAACTGTTTAGAACCATTGCCTTGCTTCAACAACTTTCTTCAACTCTCTCCGTCCAGTAATGAACAAACATTGCCAGTTCTTTAATGCTAACCACCTTTCTTTTAAAAACAGTTTCATAATAGTTTTTACCTTCCTCAAGATTGTATGCAAGGAAAGTTTCAGTCTCTTTTCCATACTCCACTTGAAAAACTTCCCCATATTCACTGGTAACATCTTGTATCTCTCCTTATGTGGTCTAGATGTTGTTGTCCTCATAATTCTCTGTCCACTCATGACTCAACCATATACAAACCTTCCCATAATTGGTGAATCATTTTTCCATGGTCATATGGGAGGAATAATTTCCCATAACATTGTTAACTTTTTTTGCTCTGCTGATATGAGGGTCTTTTATAACATTTAAATTTATTTAGGTGGAGGGTGAAAATTTTAGTATATTATATATATATATATATACATATAAGTTTATGTTTAAAATATATTAAATATATATAGTATTAACACAAATTTATATATCAAATAAAAATGAATATACTTTTCACTAATTTATTTGTTTTAGAAAATTTTCATCTTTAAAAAACATGCTATATATATATATATAAAACAAAAAATTTTGTAATCCCCCTCTTCCCTCGGATATCTCATGCTCAAAGATATTTCTACTTGGTGGTGATTCTATATTGAATTTTCATAGCCGCTATTATTTGGTCAATTTGTTTTTTTTTTGGTGTTTTCTTACACAGTTCCACTTATCCTTTAGACAACACATACGCGCTTTGGAGCAAAATATTTGAAACGTCAGAAAAGAAGACGTGGAAGTTAGAGATTCGTTGTGACTTTGAGCTTTATGAAAATTGCTAACAAAAGCTTCATTTTTTTCAACTTCTTCTTTGTTGACTTTTCTGATTCTCTTCCAATCCCAAAATTACAGATTTATCTTCGTCCAATCTCCGATCCAAAACTACCACAATCGTTTGAATCCAATGGAGTCGATCAACACTTTGAAAGGCTACGACAAAGTATCAGACCAAGAAAACCAAATTCATCATCATTCTCCACTTCCTAAACCATCTTCTCGTAAAACCCTAATCGCCACCGTCTCAATCGTATCTCTCCTCTTAATCCTCGCCGTCGGCGCTTTAACCGCCGGAATCTTCACTCATTCTCCTCCTCACCATCCTCAACCAATCTCCTCCGCTTCACTCAAATCAATCTGCGCCGTAACTCGTTACCCAGAGACCTGTTTCAATTCTTTATCTTCTTCTTCTCTCAACGAATCGAACTCAAAATTCGATCCTGAATCAATCCTTGAACTCTCTCTTCGTCTCGCTTCTAAATCAATCTCAAGCCTCTCTATGTCTTTCCGATCAATCAACGATATGCCTGAGGACGCGGCGGTTGGTGATTGTATAAAGCTTTACAACGACGCGTTGAGTCAACTCAACGACTCGATTTCAGAGATTGAGAAAGAGAAGAAGAAAGGAGGGAATTGGTTGACTAAGGAAGTTAACGGAGATGTTAAGACGTGGATCAGCGCCGCTATGACTGACGGTGAGACTTGCTCCGATGGGATTGAAGAAATGGGAACAGTAGTGGGAAATGAGATCAAGAAAGAGATGGAGATTGCTAATCAGATGATGAGTATTAGTTTGGCCATTGTTAGCCAAATGAAGAAGCTTTTGTTGATTTTTCACTAAAAACAAACCAAAATCACAATCTACGAAACAAAAAGGTTCCAACTTTATACATTTTCTCTGTTTGTTAATTTCGAATTCACAAGTGTGTGTGTTGTTTTGAGCTCTCTGTTCTTGGCTCTGTAATTAACTACTACTAAATTGATGTATTTTTTTGGTATGTAAAATTTGATAAGAGCTGTATAAAACTTCTCGTATTTTACATTCTCAATCTATTCAATTTCATCCTCTTTCTTTGCTTTTGATCAAATTAGAGATTGTTGTTCTGTAGTTATAATGGTTTAAATCAAAACGAGCTTCGTCTCCTTGTCTTGTCTACTTCTTTCTTGGTCGTGTTCATCAACTGGAAGAAGAAAAAAAAAGATCGAAATCTCCATTAACCGGAGCTCGAGACAAACAAAATGTGAGTGTACCAGCAAAGTTAGGGAGCTTACTATTTCCTCTGAAGATTTTATCTTCTCTGCATCATCACGACCCATCATCACCGCAACTTCAAGCTTCTTTGAAGTTATTCCCAGTTCGGCTTCTAGTTTTTTCGATTTTACGGTAAGCTCTTCGACCTGAGTTAGTAAAAGTTTTAACCTTTCTTCATCCACAAGTTCCTTATCCTACATTTTGATTCAATAAGGTTTAAATAGTTGGGGACTACTAACCTGTGCTTTAAGTACTGATATTTCATGACTAAGGCACTGATTCGATTTCTTTGGCACTTCTTGTAGCAATACCGTATCTGTAATGTCTGGGGTGAAGTCCGAAGTAGTCCCAACAGATTCAACCGGGCTAGATTTTATCGACAAAGGAAACAACTCAACAGAACCTCTACGTGAAAACGGGAGACCAGAAGTCACCGAGAGTCTTACAAGAGAGGATGTATCCGATTTCGAAGCGCAATGCTTGGTTCGTTGTTTGCTTTCTTGATTAACCGAATCAAAAGAGGTAAGCCTTGAGAGTCTCTGTATGCCTCTAAAGCTATAACTACCTTTAATATCCATATTTGAATGACTTGACGATGCATAGCTTCCTCCTGAAGTTTCACCAATGGTTTTCAAGTCTGGGATCTTAGTTTGTCTAAAGAAATCAAATGAATCAACTCTTAGAAGCGGACGCTGCGGTGTTATGCCAAATTCTTCTAGCTCATTACTGCTAGATGGTAGACTTGCATTTGAAAATCTAGCACTATTCGCCGGAGTTCCTAAACATTCTCTAACTCCTTCGAGTTTTATATAGCAGTCATCGCAAACTCGGTAAGGCCTGTTCGTCTTGGGAGCCATGGCTGCTGCTAAAGATTTTCTACTAGTGCATGAATTACAGAAGACACTCCCACAGTTGTAACAGTTGTGGAGCTTCCTCATGTAATTAAAAGGATGGCGACAACCAGAACACCTAGAACTATCGGTACCCGAAATCGGTTTGTGAAGACATATGGTTGCTGTGTAGTTAGAACCACACACCACTTTTTTCACTTGTTTACCTTTTAAAGCTCTCACAAGAGTCGGCATACGTCTATATTCAGTATCTCCGTGCCCGAGCTGTCCATTTAATCCTTTGCCCCAAGTGTAGACCTCAGCTTTCGAGTTCAAAACCGCGATATGGTGAAACCCGCAAGCTACTTCTTGGACAAAACTCTTTCCTATACCACCTTCAATGCAAGAAGGAGCTCTCACAACATTATCTTGACTCGGGTCAGCAATTCCCATTGCGTAAACTTGTCCAGACGCCGAGAGAGCAACAGTAAAGCTCTGTCCACAAGCTACTTGTTGAAAGCTAGTTGTATCCAGTTCAGTTACACAAGATGGGATTAGTCTAGACTCTTTATCATCATGTCCAAGTCTCCCATCTTCTCCATCACCCCAAGTAAAGAGTTTTCCCGATGACGTGACCTCACCGAAAACACTAACAACAGCAGCTGAATGCCAAACGCCACAAGCTGTTCTTATTGTTCTGCAGCCATTTAGCTCATCGACTTCTCTAGGTATGTTTGTGCTTATACGATCACCATGTCCAAGCGCACCAAAAGTACCATCACCATATGTAAACAGCTTACCTTCTGATGTCACAAAAGCTGTATGCCAAGGTCCACAAGATATAGTTTTTACATTTATACCTTCCATCTGACCGAGAATTCGTACCGGTTTCCAATAGCTAGCCTCACTACCAAGTCCAAGTAGACCTACGTTGTGAGCTCCATCACCCCAAGCATATAAATCCCCTGAGGCTGTTACAGCACAAGTATGAAACTCCCCACAGTCAGCTAACTCTACTGTTGATCCGTTAAATTCATCGATAAGTTTCGGCTGTGGAACATATGTACAAACTCCATGTCCTAACCTGCCACCAGATTCTTCTCCCCAGCTATACATCTGTCCTTGCTTAGTGACTAACACTGCATAATTGGTACCACAAGAAATGCTATGTGCATCAAGTGCCACATGTGATTTGAGGACTTTAGGCAAAAAAGAATCAGTCATTAGAGAAGAGCTGCTTCCACTTTTGTGCATACCACCTCCTAATAGACCCTCTCCAATACTTTCTCCCCAAACAAAGACATCACAAAGAGACTTCAAGTCTTCAAAAGTAGATCCTTGACTAGATGGGCTCACTGCGCTAGAAACGCTATATTTACTTGTTTCAACGGCAGGGGAGTGATTAGTAGTAGATCGATTCTCTATAGCCTCTGGAGATGAATTATGAGGTTTATGAACCAGTTCATCCAATGAGAGTGCTTTTAGTACTGCAGTTTGTGACAAAACCTCTGAGAAAACTTTCCCTAATCTCTGTGGAGTGTTGCTGTGAGCTCCTGAGGCCTTTTTTGCAAGTTCCTGCAAAAGTACCACAGATGAGATATGATATGAAGTAGGAAACAACCCTCTCATGAAGAAAGAATACAACAAAACGAAACCTCATAGCTTGGGTCACTGCTGACAGATCTGATTTTAGACTTCGAATTCTTGCTTGAACAACTTTGTTCTCCATCGTCAGGAACAAAACTACGGTTTCTTGAATGAAGTAGCAATGGAGAAGAAGAGTTGTTTCGTGCGAGAAGAGCACGAAGAGTAGTGAGCCAGAACTCAGCTTCATCCTTGTCCTTGCATACCTATCCATGAAGGTTTCAGTAAATGCTTATCATTCAGTAGTCATTAGAACCTCTTAAACTGACCACAGGGAGCAAAAATACAAACCAAATCGAGAGAGCGGTCGCCATATATAAGAGAAAAAGATTGATATTCCTTGGTGGGTTGAGGATATCGTCGGAAAACAGCCTGGAAAAGTTCTTACAATAACATTTCGTTTGTTCAGAAATCTGCAGCAAAACTGTAACAAGATAAATTAAATGATTCGTACATTTTAACTTACAGTTCGTTGTCCACGTATGATTCTTGTCACAGAACTTAGTTTAAGACGTTTCTCCTTTTTACCACAATACCATAACAAAAATATTTCATCCTGCAAAACATTTGATATAAGCAGTATCAAAGCACAATCTTCAGCTTTAAAAACTGTGATTAAGATTATGAATCGTTACACTTGAAAGCCGAAAAGGGTAGAATTTAGGCTTCCCACGGCGGCCGTATTTCAATAGATATGCTCCTTTCTTCAGAATTGCTATCGCCTAAAATATCAAAATTTAGGAATTGAAGATAATCTTGACCAAAGAACTCTTAACAGAGTTGTTAACAAAGACCTGTTCATTCTCCGTCTCTGTGGGAAGACTTCTCTGGAAACAAGCCATTCCAAGTTTATAAGATAGTTTGATTTACGAAAGAGAGCACCAGATGATTCCAATGCTCGCCCCATATACTTGCCTTGGATCGCCAAAAGTTTCTTATCTATGGAATAATTGCATTTGCGTTCATCAGAGATAACCTAATTTTCATCATCACGTAGGAAACAAAGACGAATCGCATTAATCAGTCGACGATAAGATGGCGATTTAAATGATCAAAGATCAAAGAAACAAACCTAGTTCCTTGGTCCCCACGCCAAAATCCCGGAAACCTTTTTTTTCTTTCTGGAACAAACCTAATCGAATTGAGAATACGTATCGCAACAAATAGATGTTGAGCTTCGAGCAGTCTGTAAGAGACGAACTAAGATTACATTTACCGTAGAATCAGACAGATTTGTGTTGGATTTGAAAGGGGAGCGAGAGAAAAAAAAACAAAAACACGAGATTCTGACCCAGCGTCGACGACAACAACAGATAAGAGAAAGGTCTATGATTTCTCCTTTCGTTGGTATCAGATGCGTTTATCTGTTATTTACAGTTGTTTCCATTCTTCTCGTTTAATCAAATTATATATACCTGCCTGTTTAATGTTACTGATGAAGAATATCAAATTTTATATTTCAAAATATTCTAGAAGAGAGCTCAAAGCGCATACGCTTTTATCATTGGATGATATAAAAACACTCTGTTTCAATGTAATTCTTCCCCAAACCATATATTTCAACTTTTCCAACCAAAATCTTATAGGTGCTATAACATCATTTCAAGACATCAACTAGTACTTCCATAAAAGTGTTGTAAGCTAACAACAATCTTTCAATTTGTAGAAGAAAAATAACAATACAATAAAAAAGATGGTGTGCAATAACAAATAGTAATAAATGTTGTGGTTTAGAAGAGCATTGATAGAGAGAAAGATTGCTTCTTCTAAACCACTCTTCTTGTAAGAAACTATTTTGAAACTACTCATCTTTGGTGCTCAAGAACCCACCAAGGAAACCAGCTCCATTGCATTCCCCACACAACACCTCCTTCTTACCTCTGCCACACAATAAATTATAAAAGGATAGATGAGTTTTTGTTTTTTTGTTTTTATGGAGAAGAAAGAAGATAAGATGTTTCAAACCTGCAAAGCCAACAGAGACCACCAGCTTTAAACTGACCATTGAAATGATCAGTCAAATTCACACCACCTCCTTTGCATTGAGAACATGCCACACAACCTTTTTACACAAAAAAAAATCTATCTCAAATTTACAAAAACCAATTCAGTTGTAGACACTAAGAGCGAGAATCTATAAACACTTACCATTCCCTTCACAATTTGAACAAACTAAGCTGTTCGTTTTAGTGGTCTTAGTATCGTTTGTAGCCTATTTTAACACCAAAATATGAGATTTTTTATTTAATTAGTGAAAATGGTTTATGAAGTTAAGCAAATTTGATAGAGATGAAGAGAGTGTTGGGAGAAATCTAACCTTAACCTCAAAACTTTGGGGTTTTGAAGTGTGAAGCAGTTCTCTCTTCTGGACCAATGATGAGGTGTTATGACCAGTTGAGAAGAAGTGAGTAGGTTTAGGGTTTTTGCTGGGAGATTCGAAGCAAAAAGTAGGAGGAGAAGAGAAGAAGCATAGTGAATTCGCCATTTCTGTTTTTTTCTGATTCTTCTTACCCACTCGATAACAGATAAGAGCCTCTCTTTCTCTTTTTTTTCTCTGTGCCTATTTTACCAAAATACCATTTCCTAACCGACTATAACCAATCAAAACCAGAACCAAATGTTATACCGGTTTTCTTTAGACCCAAAGATATTTTTTGTTGTTCTGTAAAAGACATTTGATATTTGTTCTGTTCTGTTTCTGATTGAGTTGGTTTAGTTATCTTACGACAAAAGAAAATGAGAAAATGACAAAGGTTTAGGAGCTAATTTACTTATTTTTTTCAAACGACCAATGAGGGCCATAACTTATGAATCCTATGAACAACCAAATCAAAAACAAGAAATGACTAAGGCCAAACCCACAAGGACATTAGACGATGTTAAAAAAATACAAAAACCAGGGTTCTTTCACAAGTTGCCCTGTTTCTGTTTCTCGTTAACTCGTGTTTATACTCCTTGTGAAGCAGTCTATGACTCATTCACTAGCTTTCAGCCGCTCTCCAAGTAGCCGAGAAGGCCATGAGTCACCCGCGCTAGCATACCTTGGACATGGCTTACTAACATTTGAGCTATTATATATCAATGGCGTTTGTGTCTGCATACTCCCTGTCATGTTTGAAATATCTTGTGTTTGGAGATCGGGTTGTATCGGAAGTACAAGTACTGTTGCAGGAGGAGGAAGCGTTGCCGAAGATTGTTGAAAACTAGGGCCTTGGAAAATGGGAAGTCCTGAAAACTGAGATGCAAGTTCGGGATAATGCTGTTGTTGATGATGATGATGATGATGGTACTCGGGCATAGGAGAGGTGTTCAAGTCGGGTTTCGACTGATTCATTTTTGCTTCTATCTCAGTTTGTAGTTTCGAGATCTCTGTCTTGAGCGCTGATGTTTCTTCCTTGAGCTCATTCTTCTCCGTGGTTACCTACACAGCCCACAGTTTCCATCAAACCATTGAGACAAACATATAAACTAAAGAACATTGAAACATCATCCATCTAAGCGTCTCTAGTAAGTGGCTTACATAGGTAGATTCAGAGAGGAGTGAAGTGTGCTCCTTTCTAAGGACCTCAATCTGATCAAATACATCTTTCAAGAATCGAGTAGCTTCACATAATATGGAGGCTTTCCCACTATTTTGCTGACTCAGTTCTGAGAGAAGATAAATTCACAATCGGTAAGACCACCACATTCAAATTTCGACTAGTTTCGTTCGATTACAATAATATTTCCTTTGCACGGTAACAACCTCAACTCAACCAATTGTTCATTCAAATCTATGGAACAATATATTCGATGAAAAGATGTGAAAATTTACCAAGAGTATCAGCTAATTCAATGAAAAGCTCATTCAAATGCTCGCGTTTAAGCCTCTCTCGAACAGCCTTGTGAATCCTTTTGGGTACTTTACCTTTTCTACACCTATTGCTGCCAAAGATGAAAATGAAACGAAACATAATCAATCACCAAAGGTCAAAGAAAAAAAAAAAAACCATTTACAGTATCTATGTTCCACAAAATTATCACCTTTCATCTGCAGTAGCATTTGCTTCATCAGTCGATGTGGAAGGAGTTTTTGATCCCATCAAGCAATTGTAGTTTTCTGATCAAGTAACCTAGAATTTAGAGAGAAAATGATTAATTCAAAAAACACTAATTGAAGATTTTAATCTGATATGAATGAATCTGATCAGTCATTCATCCTATAATGTCAAAAACACAATCCCATCATAAAGCTAGAAACTTGGGAGCAGAAAAACAAAAACTTTAATTCTTCGTGTGATTTTGATTCCTCAAAAACTCAAAGAAATACTTTTAGATTCTCACTTTTTATCACCACATTTTTCTTGTCAAATCAAACAGTGAAGAATACCAAAAACAAATTACGGCTAAACTACTCAGTTTAAATCAAAACACAAACGACTTTTAAAAATTCTACCTTTCTTCGGTGAGAATCTCGTCGGAAATTGTAGATGATCAGGATTCAAAACGAGCAGAAGAAAAACTAAACAATGAGAATCTGAAGAGTGAAGTTTGGAGGAAACAAGAAAAATAAAAATAGAAGGGGAAGGGCGTGTGGGGAAAGAAGAAGGCGCGTGGAGAGCACAGAAGAAATGGTGCGTGAAAGTGGACACGTGAGTTTGACATGTGCCTTTGCTTTTCCTGTTTTGTCGTTTTCTATTACGTTGCGTGCCATTTAGCTCATTCTTTATGGACACGTCATCGTATCTTATATTATTAAAATATAAAATACCATAAAAAACCTTCAAGAAAAATACCATAAAAAACCTTCAACTTTACAACTTTTTCCAACTAAAACCTCCAACTATTTGTGTTTCTAAAACAAACCTTCAAGTTAATAAAATTTTCCAACAAAAACCTCAAACTAACTTCTAAGTATAAAGTTTTGCTTACTTAAACCCTCAAATTTCTAATATTGAGCTCTATTGAGGGTTTACTATAGGTCAACGATAACTCCCGCTAAATATTTGGTAACTATGTTTGTCTATTTTTTACGTATTTTTTGTTGTTATTAGTTATTTACTAAAGAGAAAATGAGTTTACGACTATAAAAAATCAATTTATTCATCTAGGGTTCATATTCGAAACTGACGGAGTTAATAAATATTTAACATGTGTTTGCTGTGTTAACTGGAGTTATCGTTGACCGTCAGTTAACCCCTCAATCAGACTCATCAAGATTGAGTTTTTTCATCTAGGATTTTTATTCGAAACTGACAAAATTAACAAATAGTTAACATGCATTTATGGTGTTATCGTTGACCGTCAATTAACCTTCATTGGGATCAATATTAAGAACTTGAGAGTTTAAGTAAGCAAAACTTTATATTTGGAGATTTGTTTTGGAAAAAAATTAGTTTAATGTTTTTGTTGGAAAATTTTATCAACTTAAATGTTTGTTTTAGAAACACAAATAGTTGAAAAAATTTGTAAAGTTGAAGGTTTTTTATGGTATTTTCCCTAAAATATATTTATCGAGTGGAGTGATTTTTATTCGGGTAAAGTTTAATTGATCATATTGGGAAAGTTTGTTGAGTGCACATTGAATTTTGCTTTACATTTTCTACAGAAATTTTTAGGTAAATTCTTGAAATCAAACGTACAAGTACAAAATATGGAATTGTAGAAAAATGCTGTCTACGGATTATATTTATTTTTGACTTTTATCTGTAGGGGAGTGTGGGGTCCACGTGACGGAATAATAAAGGCATGGGAACGATCCGTCGAGAGTCGATGACGTCTGTCGTCCGCCGCCGCTGGCGTGTGCCTCCCACAAACTCGAGTATTTGATAAGTGATTACATTGAATACGGTAGTAAAACTTATATATTTGACTCAACTTAAGTAAATATTTTATTTTTGTTAATGGGCAAAGCATAAAAAATAAAAATAAATAAAGCCCAGTAAGGCATTTGTGTTTGGGCCTAGCCCATTACATCCACATCAGCTAGTATAAAATTAAATTACAAGACCCACATTGAACCAAATAATTGAAATTGATTTTAATGTCTCTATCGGAACTTGACGAAGCTTCCATGGTTGACACCGATTCAACACAAACATGAATGAAACAACCAAGTCAAAAAGCTGTACCTAGGTATGCTTCTCGAATTCCTTACCACCTTATTCCAAGGAACAGCTTCACAATTCCAAATTCGGTTCGGATATCCCAAATAATCGGTTCGGACACTAACTTGTTCCTATATTCGGTTTAATTGAAACTGTAAACCCCAAAATTTAATTTAGGGCTTGGTCTGTTGAGGCATTTTTAGTCGTTAAGACCGACGTTAACTTTTCATCGGCGCAGCTTCCGTTCTATTCACTGAATCTCTCAATTTCTCTTCTCCAAGTCACTTTTGTCTCCGGCGATTCCGGAGATCTCTGACTCCAGCCACTCAGCAGAGAGTGATTCCAAGGTAAGCTTCTTCAATTGTCCTCTTAGATCAATAGCACTTTTACATTCCTCCTGTGGTTTGTATCGATCTCAAAACAAAGTGATTCATAAACCTAAATGGAGAAACTTTACTTAGTTTAGTCGAAATCTAATTGATCCTATAATTCCGTTTCTTCATTTGAATAGGTCTGCTGCCCAGTTGAATTCAGGGGGACATGGAAACTTCTCAAAGAGATGAGCTTTCAAGCTTCTTGAATATTCTTCCACCTGTGGATTTCTGTTGTGTTTATGGTTCGACATTGCACCCAAATAACCAAGATAAGGTTTTTTTTTTATCTTCTCCTTTAACTCTTTGTGATGAGCTTTTTCTGTTTCTGAATCATTTTTACTAATTGGGTGTGAACAAAATGCGACATTTGGTTTTGTAGTCTAAAATGGTTGACTATATCATTGGAGTCTCTGATCCTATGAAATGGCACTCTGAGGTGAGTAATATCTTTTGTTTTGTTTTACAATTTGTTAGATCAGGAGCTATTTTAAGTCTATAGATACTAATTAAGACTTTTTATTGTGTGACAAAGAATCTGAAAATGAATTCAGATCACTATGCTTCATGGATGGTTCACCTTGGTGGAGCTAGACTGGTATATTTCGACACTCTTTCATTGCTTATACTATACGGCTTAATCAAACACTGAACACTCAGTTCTTTGAATTCAAGAATAGATTACAAATGTTGCCGATAAAGTAGGAGTTGGAGTTCACTTCAATCCATTTGTCAATTGGAACGATAGGGTAAGAACTTCCCTAATGAATAATCTTGTATTTCTATATTTCATATGTTTATATTCTGCTCAGATTGTTTGTAATTTTAAGCCAATTTTTCTTGCATGATTTATTTTCTTTGTGAAGCTGTTTGCAGAAGCTCAAGTATGGGGTTGTTCGGATGCACGATCTAGTACAGGACATACTGGACTGGAATAGACTCTACTTGAGTGGCCGTTTACAAAAACCGGTATGCTAGTTACTTGGTGTTCTTACTAATAACAGTGGATCCTGAGATGTTTTAAGAAAGTGCCTTTGGCTACAGGTTCATATACTTGTTGATAATCTTGACATAGAGGATGTGAATTCTGTTAATAAGAGAGCTGCAATATCTGCCGCTCTTCTTCTCCTGCCATCAAAATTCACCGAGGTTGATTCTCTTTTCATTGCTCAGAAATTTTGAAGGTTCATGAGACCGTACACTATAACTCACCGAACTCTTACACAGGAAGATCTCTACGCCAAAATGTGCAGCCTTTCTTATGTGGGAGACTTGCGCATGTTTTTTGCAGAGGACACTAATAAGGTGAGAGAACCCAGTAATGTTCTTGATTTACAACATATAGCTAAAATTGTTTTCAGAACAATTTTTTGGGTGATTTGATTTCTGATTCCATTTGTTCAATTCCTTGAATTTTAGGTAAACAAGATTGTGAAGGGACAATTTAATCTTTTCCAGTCAATATATAAGCCTTTTCTTGAAGAGTGCGAAACCAAAAACTTGCTGAGATCAGCATCTGCTGGAACTAGTCACTCTCAATTAGCTCAGGTATATACAGTTTATAGCTCCATCACCATGGATATAACTCAATCTTGAGATTGAATGTTTTCAACTTGTGAACAGGATTCTAGCCTTTCGGCAACATGTTCTCTGGTCTCTTCTCTTCCCGCATCAGTGAGAAGTCAAATGGAGAAGAGAATCGTGAGTGAGACCGGTATCAACTCTGATCTCTATCTACTTAATATATAAAAGGAAACCGAGGCATGATTCTTGATAGTTGAACTGGTATTCATATATAGGTATAGTTACAGGAGAAGTTTGTATAGGTTCAAGAGAAGAAGCAGCGAAATGTATGGAGAAAGTAATGAGGAGAAGAGTAATGGTTTCAAGCGGAAGACAAGCTTTATCTGGTTTCTTGGCTGCTGGAGCTATAAATGCAACTATGTATCTTTGCCAAAAAATGCGTAAAGCTTGGAACTCTAGCTCATGATTTTTCCAAAGTTTAGAAAGTAACAATTTTTTATTTTTCTCTCAAGGGGTTTTTGTCTTCTGATTTCATAAGCTGATAGAACAATAGCAACAAGGCCCACCATATAGCCACAAGTTTGTACAGTTGGGCTTAGGCCATGAGCCTATTTCAAACGTGAGACTCTCGGATTCATGACACCATTATAAAACGATTACACACGTTTTTGGAATTTTTCATGTACACGATATAATAAAAAAAAAGTACTCGCTAGCTTGTAGTACACAATATAAATAACTGTATTTAAGGATAAATTATTCGTTTAAAATATGTATTTTAAGAAACAGAAAAAAACAAACACACCCGCGTAGTAGTCCGATCTGCGGATTTTTTAATTTTAAAATAAATTAAATTTAAGTAAAATTAATTATTAAAGCAAATATATGTGATTAATGATTTATCTTATAAAAATAAATTTATGAGAAATCATATTTTGTTAGAGAAAAGAGTTTGATTATTAACATATTTTACATGAATAAATTAATTTATATATTATAATTTTATTATTAACATATTAAAAATATATATCGTATCTATTAGTTTGGTCAATCTGTTCATTTGTTTTTTTGTCACCGTGTGAGATATGTATTTTAAAAATATCATAAACCAAAAAACTAAATCGAATTTGACCCGACAAAAATCTGGAAGAATCATAAACTTCTCTATTTGAAGAACCAACCCCAAACTAAACCGAGAACTGAATGGATACCTGAAATATTTGAAATACAAATATATATTCAAAACCATTAATAATATATAAACTTGATATAACTCAATTATATACCCTACAATTATAAACCCAAAAATATCAATTATTTTTAAATAAAAATAACCAACATATGCAAAATACAAAAATATTTGAAAGTTCTAAGTTATACTCCCTCCATTTCTAAAGGATAGATGTTTAAAAAAAAATGTTTCACAAAGATGAATGTTTTATATTTTTAATGCAAAAATTGTATAATATTTTCTAGTTTGCCCCTATTAATTAAGATTAAAGTAAATAAAATAATAAACATTTAGTTAAAAAGCATGGATATTTTAGGTTATACAAAACAATTCTTAATATGTGTGTATAACCTTAAAAATCTATCTTCAAGGAACAGAAGGAGTATTTGTGAAAATTTAACCAAATTTTATTCAAATTAAACCAATTTTTAATATTTTTTTTCCTATTTCGTGTATCCAAACCTGACTCGGATGGAGATGGAACTAAACCAAACCGAATGGATCATATGCCTCTAAATCCAAAAACCCGAGAGACATGAACCAATCCTAACGCTCAAACCTAGTATGAGATGTAAAAAAGATCCAATGACTGGCGGCTATGTTCTCACTCATATCTAGGTGAGACGTTCTAGCAAGATCTTAATTGTTCAATATGATATTCTCTTGTTGAGATCGTATCTCGGTTTCTAACATAATATATTATTCCTCTCGCAGCTTCATTTTGCTGGAATCTTTCACTATTCCTTGTCTCATGGTGTTTTCCGACAACATCTTCTATCTCCATCATTCCGTCACCAGCTCTCAATTTTATTCTTATCTTGGGCCTTATACCTTAAGATGTTTGGTTTTCACGGTTTTATTTCTTTTCCGTTGTCGAATTCTTTTCCACCATCATTTTCAATTTTCAACAGAAGTCTCATCGACTTGCTCCCTCCTCTAGCTAGATCCAGATAAGTGTATGAGAATTGGTTCCACATGAGCAACTCTCTCAAAATGTATTTCTGCCTCGTTTTGGACTTATTTTCTTTGTGAAAAAAGCAATTTTTGCTTTCTTCCTTTAGAAGAAATTATTTACACACTTTTTTCCTCTATGTAGAAAAAATATTTCCTTTAATTTTCATGTCAAAGAGAGGTGTTGTTTATTCGTTTCGTGAACCGAGATTATCATGCATTTTTCTAACCAATTTCTTATCTTATGTCAATTATATGTAACTTTTTTTGATAAACCTGATAAAACTGTTTAACAGTCGGTCTTGAATATCATTTAGTACTCCTAACATTCGGTATATTAGATCATCTCTTAAAATTTATTTAATACTTAACCAATTACAATAAGGAATTAAATTGGATTATACTAAATTAATTCTGTTCATTCTGCAACCAAGGTTTATATAATAAGATTACATAAATTAACAAATTTTTTGTTTTTTTTTTCCTTTTAAAATTATTTCTTAATTTTAATTATTGATTAGATAAATTGATAAATTCTTGTTTAACTTTTTTCTTTAAGATAGAGTTTTAGGTTTTATTTTCGTTTTTGTATTTGTTTTAAAATTATTTCTTGATTTTAATTATTGATTAGATAAATTAACAAATTCTTGATTTCATTATTTCCATTTAAAATTATTTCTTAATTTTAATTATTGATTATATAAATTAACAAATGATTGGTTTCTTTTTTTTCTTCTAAAAATATTTCTTTTATTTTTGTTTTTAGATGTTTTTAAAAAACCTATTTCTTAATTTTAGTTATTAATTAGATAAATTAAGAAATTATTGGTTTATTTTTTTCTTTGATTAGATAAATTAACAAATTCTTTTTTAACTTTTTTTCCTTAAAATAGGGTTTTAGGTTTTATTTTTGTTTCTGTATTTGTTTTAAAATTATTTCTTGATTTTAGTTATTGATTAGATAAATTAAAAAATTATTTATTTCATTTTTTCCTTATGAAATTATTTCTTAATTTTAATTATTGAGTAGATAAATTAACAAATTCTTGGTTTTTTTTCTCTTTTTAAAATTATTTCTATATTTTCATTAGTTTTAATTTTGTTTTAGATTTTTTAAAAAATTATTTCTTAATTTTAATTATTGATTAGATAAATTAACAAATTCTTGGTTTCATTTTCTCCTTTTAAAATCATTTCTATATTTTCATTAGTTTTAATTTTGTTTTAGATTTTTTAAAAAATTATTTCTTAATTTTAATTATTGATTAGATAAATTAACAAATTCTTGGTTTGTTTTATTTTCTTTTAAAATTATTTTGTTTATTTTTGTTCTTAGAGTTTTTTAAAACTTATTTCTAAATTTTAATTATTGATTAGATAAATTAACAAGTTATTGGTTTCTTTTTTCCTTTTTAAATTATTTATTTCTGTATATATTTTTTTAATAATTGTATTTATGAATTTGACATGTGGTAAAATCTGAATTATTTGTGACATGTGTCATGATCTCATGAAATATAATTTTGACATATGTTGGCTTCTCGTAAATGCAATCTAAGTTTATATAATAAAATTTGCCAAAAGCTACCTAAATATAAGTTAAAAAATACTACTACTGTATAAGAAAAAGACTTGACACAAAACTAATTATCAATTCGTAACTTAATAACCCGTGTTGATAGTTTCGTGAAGAAATCATGGAGAAGAAGTTTAGAATCGGGAAAAGTTTGTTATTTTTCTTCAAAAATGTTTGTTACAACAAACTCTCTTATCTTATATAATGAGAGTGTTCTGGTTTAATGTTTAACTAAAAATATAAACTATTCGATTTTATTCAATTCGGTTTAATGTTTAACTAAAAACTATTCGATTTTATACAACAAACTCTCTTATCTTATATAATGACATGTTTATATATCTTATTACATGTCATCCATTAATTTATTTACGATTATTCAGCTATACCTACAGGAAAAAAACATCGAATGGTGGATATATATCTACATTTCATTTACCTTAGAAAGGTGTACTTTGTAAAAGAAAAAGGTAAACAAAACAAATCATATAAATATATAATAATGAAAAATAACGTAGTTTTATATATTTATGATTGATTTACTACGACTAGTAGTTTTATCCATTTTTATTACAGCGAGTGAGGTGAAAAGAAGAGAACAAGAATTTGTGTCAGTGAGAAAAAAAAAAAAAAAAAGTAAAACGTTAGTTACGGAGATAATCAGATGTAATAGGGTCCACACGACAATCACTGCACCTGATAACGTTTTGGGTCCCACACTCCTTACAACGCTACAGTCCTCATGTCACCACCACAATCAATCTCTCTCCCTCTCTCTCTACTTATTGGATTTGTGTAAATGTTTATTTATTATACATTCAATGATATAGTATATAGTTTAATAATAATTTACATTTATTTTTTATATGTTTGTTTGTCTCCATCCTTTTGTAAACTTATTAGACGATTTTAAAACCGTAATATAGATTTTTTCCATCAACCTCAACCTTAAATAATCAACTTCCCGATTTGGATATCGAATCCAGAAAAAATAGTTTACAAATGAAATCTCTCAACATATATTTAACTATAAACAATATGTTTCGAACACTGACAATGATCAGTATGGTAGAACTAGTGCTTGACATGGACTAGATCAATTTTTAATACTCCAAATGTAGAGAAGACATACATACTACTTCTTTGACCTCGTTGAGAATAGATTTTGTAGAGTAATTTACGTTCTAACCAAATATATATTTTGTAGAGTAATTTACGTTCTAACCAAATATATTAAAACAGTCAATATTTTTGGTGTGCCTTGCTTAATTATAACGTTTGCCAAAGAAGATTGTGAACTATATTTTACGACAGTTTAAATTCAGATAACAAGTCTTTCAAACTTGATTAGAGTTTAATTCAGATAGTCTAAATTAGTCTTGATTAAAATATTAGAATATCATACAAAATCAGATCGACCTTTCAGTGGGGACAAACGACTGAGAAACAAAGATGAAATGATTACTAAAAAAAAACATTTAATATATTTCCTAGCATATAAGATAAAACGAGATATTTTTATGTTTTTTGTTTCGTTTTCGTTCGACCATGTAAAACAAACGAGACACTTTGCTGTTTTCTATTAGCTTTGAAACAACTACTTCAAGGGCCAACTGAGAAGGAGATTGGTGGGCCAAGAGATAGGCCCATCTCCGTTCCTCGATAAAATTAATTTCTTAAATCTTGACATTTTGTTTTACACTTTAAAATGTAAAGCTACTTAAAAAAGAACAATAAGATTGAAACATGTTATACAATTTGATGTATATGAAATTTCTTTACGCATAATTAATTTTATTAATGGATAAAGAAAACCAAGATGATTGAGAACCGAGACAGTGACACTATCACAAAAGCAAAAAACAATTAAAAAAAATAATGATAAAAAAGTGTCATATTCTCCTCAAAATCCAAAAAACCTGACATAAAAAATCTCGTGTACTATTTAATCACTCACTCACAAGAAAAATCAAAGTAACCAAAACAAAAACAAAAAATCAAAATTAAAAAATCTCACGTGTTTTGTTTTTTACTTAGCAACCAAAAAAATTACTACAGAAAATAAAATAAAAAATTAACGGCGAAACAAAAGTATTACACAGCCGCCGAACGCCGTCACCGCCACCGCCGTCGGCAGCGAATCCACGGTTAAATTGTTGTGAGTGTCTAATCTTGAGGATCCTCTTCACCACCTCCAAGTGATCCACTAGCTTGAGATTCGCCGGAAACTTGCCGTCCGTACTGATTTAAACCGGAGAGAATATTATGATGATGTTGTTGTTGTTGTTGATGATGATGATGTCTCTGTGTATTATGATGATCACCACCACCACCACCGTCACTTCTTCCTCCTCCTTCATTATTATTATCTTCATTAATCTCATGATTACTAGTAGTTGCTAGTTGTTGTTGTCCAGTAAGAAATGCCATTGGCGCTGCGAAATTCATAAAATGTAAACCACTCGAAACGGCACCTCCTGAAACGCCGGGAACGCCACTTCTGTATAACGCAGCCGCCGCGGTGTTTATAGAAGGAAACGTCCAAACAGGCTCACCACCACCACCACTACCAACGGTAGTTGTCATAAGACCGGTGGTTTGGTTGTTATTATCACCACCACCGGCCGCAGCCGCTGCCGCTGCAACCATCCAGAAATTTCCAGGGATTTGTTGCGCGGCGGCCGCGGTTGCTGTAGATCCACTGTTGCTAGATTGAAGAGTATAGCTTCCGATTTGATCATGTTGGTGTTGTTGATGTTGTAAATCCGACGTCGTTTGGAGTCTACGTTTCTTCTCTGAGCTTAATTCTTCTGAATCTTGATCTCCTTCTTGTTTTGTTTGATTATGGAAGTTTAAAAACGACGTCGTTGGTGTGAAGTAATCGATTCCAGGAAACAAAGACGACGTCGTTGCACGTCCTTGTAGATGAGGATGGTGATGAAACCCAACACCACCACCACCACTTCTTTGTTGGTGTTGTTGAAGCATCGCCGGAGAAAACATGTTATTAGGGCTAAAAGTGGAAGCAGCGGTTCGGAAATGAGAAGGAAGAGACATAGAAGAGCCTGAAGAACGGAGAGAGATGTTTAAAGAAGTGAAATTCGCCGGGATAGTTCCGGTTCCGGTGGCGGCGATTACAGATGGTTCAGCTTGTTGAAGAAGCCACTCTATTGTCTCACCGTCAGATTTATGACCTAGCTCTCTCGTAAGCTGAAAAACCCTAGCTGCACATAACGCCGGCATCCTTATCCTCCTCCCTCTTCCGTCTACTTTCGTGTGTCGGTCTTTAGTAGAAGCTCGTTTCAACGGCGGCTTTTTAGCTGTTGCCACCGCAGATTCTTCTTGGTTTTGCGTTATTTGTAACTCTTTCTGCGGTTGTGATGACTTTTGTTGCGATTGCGATTGGGATAATTGTTGGTGTTGATGGAGGGAAAAAAGAGAGGAGGAGGAAGGAGAAGGTTGTTGTTGGTGGTCGTCGGGGTCGTGTTTTCCGAGGAGTTGGAAAGGGAAAGTAGGGCGGTGGTGATGGTGAAGGTGACGGTGGTGATCGTCTCCTCCTCCTCCTCCTCCTCCTCCAACGTTATCTCCACCGTCCATTATGACATTTAAGACACTCGATGTTGGCTTTTGCATATATAAGTGGAGAGAGCTATAACTATATTATATTTATAAATTAGGGTTTTGGTTTTATTTATATGTGATTTGTTTTTTTTTTTACAAGAGTGGAATTTTGTTTTAAAAGATGTTTTGAAGGAATTGAGTGAGGAGGAGAGGATAAGAGAGAAAGAGAGAATGGGAAGAAAAGTTTAAAGAAACAAAGATCATGAGTGAGAATTATATGGGTGAGCTTTACAAACCATTAACTAAAAAAAAAAAAGTAAAAGAAATTTTTTAAAATACTCTCACTGCATTTGCATCTTTTATTTATTTATTTTAAAATTCTTTTCTTTATACAAATATGCTTCATCTCTTGAGCTTACACAGTAATATAACAAAAAGAACTAAAAAGAAACATATATAAAAAAAAGAAACGTCAACAATGGGAGTATCATTTAATAGATGAAGAAAAAATTATCATTGAATCAACGCAAATCGATTGATGTAATTTAGCAAACATTTGTTGAATACTTGAATCTAACCATAAATTTGAAGATTTCAACATTGATTCCACCTACATGCAATCAAATCAATTCGTTAGAGTTACTTAATCCGTCTTAGAATTTGACGCCAAGTTATTTTCAAAATGAATTTGCTAAAACTCCTTGCTAGTCAAAAGTATTACTATACTCTCTTATGCTAACTAATTCGCTCAATAATATTTAAACCTTTTTAACAGCATTAGCAATATACAAAAAAAAATATGTCACTATATCTAAAGATTTATGTGTGTTTTAATTGGATCATCGTTTTAACTAGACTAAAAATCTATATCTATTTTCTCCATTTTCATTTTTTTTTTCGTTTCTCGATGTATAATCATTCAAACTGGAAAAGTCCACCGTAAAAAAGGGCTACAATATTCACCGTACAATGAAAATACCTTTTCACGACTAGTTAAAAATGGAAAAATCTGAACGTTGCGTTAATAAATGAGATGCAATTGTACAACAACGTCGTCTTTAATATATATACATGTAGCCCTGTCAATTTGGTTCACAATTCATGGGTCCCGCTCCGTTAGACCCGCTACGGGGCGGGTGCGATTCGAAGATTATTACCACGGAACAGGTGCGGGTCATAGTATTTGAATCCGTGGGTATGCGGGTATCCGCATATATGTGAAATTGTGTGTTGTTTTGAAAAAAAAAAAAAAAACCTAATTTCTCTTCTATCACCGGAGTCGCCTCTCTCTTTGTCTCCCTCTCATCTTCGACCGCTCAATTTGATCTCTTTGACCCCCTCTCATATTCGATTCGATCCAAGTCCGTCTTTCACCAGGTTTTTCTTCTTGTGAGTCATGACTCTATTTATCTCAGTTTTATCTTCTCATCTTCTTTCTCTCCTCTTTTTTATATCATCAATCTACTTATTTTATATGTTTCCTTGTTTTTAACAGATTCTGGAAATGGAATCCAAAAAACGAGATCGAGCTGATGGTGGGAATATACCAAGTAATCCGGCTGCTACTAGTGAGGGGTCAAGTTTACCAGCAAATGAATCTCTGGAAAGTAAGAACAAGAAGAAAAAGAACTCACTTGCGTGAGATAATTTCACTATCATCACTAAGACCAATAGTGAAGGTGTCTATGAACAAAGAGCTAAGTGCAACCACTGCACGAAAGACTATGCTTATGAATCACACAAGCAAGGTAAGTTTAACTATAACCGACATTCACAAGTTTGCATTAGGACGCCTAGAAATGGTGATGTAGGTGAAATGATGGTTAGTGGAGATGGGAAACTACAAGCTAGAAAAATATATCAAGGTGTTTTCCGTGAAATGGTAGCAAAGTGCATAATTGAGCATGATCTCTACTTCTCCTATGTTAAATATGATAAAGTTAGGGCGATCTGAAATTATTTGAATGTTGATGTGAAGTTTATAAGTAGAAATACAGCTGCTGCAGATGTTTATAAGTTTTATGAGTATAAAAAGTCAAACCTTTGTTACATTATATGCATCTTTGTTTAGAATATATATATATTTTTTTTTTGAGGTAGAAGAAGTAGAACCAGATTTGCAAATCGAGATTAATAATAACGCAAGTGTGCTCTTTAGTCACGAGAACCAAACTACACTACAAGAAAAGTAACCCGATTCCGACAAGGGTATTGGTTAGAATTTGGTCGGAATACGAATACCAATTTCTGACCAAAGTCAAGGTGTCAGAATCTGGGAGTCATAAACGATTTTTGGTCGGAAATTGGTCGGAAAAATCAGAGATAGTATCAAATATGTTGAAGCTTCAGAGGCTCGTGGTAAATTGTTTGTAAGCTTTGTGGATTCTGTTGGGATAAAACTTAAGGCTGGTTTAACATTAGATGTGCCGACGTGCTGGAATTCTACATTTAAAATGCTTGACAGAGCTACCAAATACCGTTTTGCATTTGATAGTTATCAAGGCTTTGATCCAAGCTACTAGTTTATTCCCACAAGAGAATAGTGGGAACTAGGGATGCAAATCTGTGAGCTGCTGCATCCATTTGACGAGATAACCAACATGATTTCAGGTTCAACTTATCCGACCTCAAATCTGTACTTTATGGAAGTGTACAAGATTGAGTATTGGCTAAAAGCACATAAGAATAGTGGAGAAGATGTTATTGTCAAGATGGTTGAGGCAATAAAAGGAAAATTTGATAAGTATTGGCATGACTATAGTCCGATTCTTGCTATGGTAGCTGTTTTTGATCCTAGATTTAAGTTATCATTTCTAGAGTATTGTTTCACAAATCTCGATGAGAGTTCCTGTGAACAGAAGATAGAGCATGTGCAAGCAAAACTGAATCTACTTTTAAAAGCTTATGCTAAGCCAGAAGCCGAGAGCTCTTCATCACCCAAAAAAAACTTATAAAAATCAGCGGCTGGGACAGGTTTCATCAATTATGATGTAAGTATCTTAGTATATATTTAGTTTTTGCTACAAAGATCTTACTAATGGCATGTTGGCATTGATGTAGGAATTCCACAACTTTCGCAAAAAGAATGTATATGCTAGTGGGAAATCTGCATTGGATAGGTATTTGGAAGAACCACTAGTAGACATGGAGATGTTTGCAAGTTTAAATGTCATGGATTATTGGAAAGACAACTCTCATCGCTTTGGGGAGTTATCTAAGATGGCTTGTGATCTTCTAAGCATTCATATCACAATGGTAGCATCAGAATCCTCTTTTAGCATTGGATCACGAGTCTTAAATAAGTATAGAAGTTGTCTCCTCCCACGAAATATCCAAGCTTTGATATGTGCTCGTAACTGGCTTCGAAGTTTCAAACCATATGACAATGGTAAGTGGTAACACATAATTTATGATATTTTGGTTATAATTTAATAGTTATAGTAGTACTAATTTTAATACTTTATTGGACAGGATCAGAGGTTGCTAAATCCCATAAGGAAGATGCTAACTTGCCTCCATTAGAGTCGTTTGCTTCAACTTCGTAAATAATACTTACTGCTTTTTCTAGAAATACTTAGTGCTTGTGTTGAAATTAGTTAATACCTTTATTAGTTTACCAAATACATTTATAGGTGAACGTGAAACTCCACCAAATGAGAACAGCTGAAGAAAGGAGACTTCATCTCTTTGTAATTTATTTTTCGTTAAGTTTCAATTATATATTGAGTAAAAACAACTTATGATTTTATTGTAATGACAAGAGAATTTTATTTCTTTCAAACATGTTTAATTTTTTTTATATATAACAAGTAAGCGGGTTTCCCACATAAGTGTTTGCTTTAATATATTTACGTATTTAATTAATTAACCAAACAGTTAACGTAAACAAAACGAATCAGTATGTCACATGCTTAAATGATAATTTACTATTCTTGAATCTTAACAAAAAAAAATCAAGAATAGTAAATTTATTGAATCTTGATAGACTTTTTTTCCCAGAAATGAGGAGATATTGTAGATATCGTGATATATATATTGTACAAACCACACTTCACATAATCACATCTTCATAAATCTTGAACACAAAGCTTTTTAAAGAATTTATATCACGAGCATCTAAATTTATCTATTTATTTTTAGATTTATATTATAACTATTTTAAGGTCATTTTCTAACTTGTGTATATATCAGACTATTATTGACAAAACATTATACCGGTTTTAGGCATTTTCACAGTTTTTTAAAGCGTGTGTTCATTTATTCCTTGAGGCCACATATTCTTTGTTGATCTCGTAGAAATTTCCCAAAATCCTGCTCGAATAAACAATTTACAGTGAGGTAATATTTTTAAAATGATTTAACGAGTATATGTATATATATATATATTCAAAATACTAATAGTCTAATTTGATATAGATTTACTGTGCTTCTAGGAAAATATTTTTTATATCATTTACCACATTATAAATTGCCGAAAGTCTACGTACGTAGACTATATATAGACTCAATTAACTAATTTTCTGTCAGTAAGAATATATATAATGATTATAAAGCCTTTTATATAAAAAAAGAATATATATAATTACTTACTTATAAATGGATATATAAACAAGTACTCCACTACAAGAAAACACGTAAAAAGCTACTACATGAAGCGACTGCTTTATGTAGTCCCAAAAAAAAGCGACTAATTTGTGATTTTTCTGCAACTGAAATGTAACTTTACTAATTTCGTCGCATATTAGTTGCATTATTGTCAAAAAAGAATAGTCGCAAAAAAGTAGCATAATTTTGCCACCAAATAGCGACAAATATACGACTACCGTCGATTTTGTAATTTTACTCGTAAAATAGGGAAAAAATCAAAAATACACAGTCGCATATTGGTCGCATTTTTGTCCAAAAAAATGTAGTCGCTAAAAGGTCGCAAATTTTTGCTACCAATTAGTGACTAAATTTTGCATTATAGTCCAAAAAAAGCTGGTCGTAAAAACGTCGCATAATGTTGCCACCAAATTGAGACTAAAATACGATTTCCGTTTATTTTGTGATTTTAGTCGGAAATAATGGAAAATAACGAAAATACCCAGTCGCATATTGGTCGCAGTTGTGTCGTATTAAAAGGGTAGTTGCTAAATAGTGGCAAAATATTTATACTTATTAGTGACTAAAATACTACTTTTGTTGATTTTATTATTAAATTGTAGACAGTCGCATTATAGTTGCAAAATACAAAAAATTATGGTCGTATATTGGTCGCAACTTATGCGTACCTACTTTTATATGATAAGTAGTCGCAAAATAGTTATATTTATTCCCACATGTTTAAATGATTGTAGTTAGGTGTACCTACTTTTATATTTTTTAGTTAAATTTATATATGCAAATTTTTATAAAAGATCTCATATGAGATGAGATTTAAAACAAACACACACGAAATATAATGTCAAAGCTTCCTTGTAACCCGTTCCATGATTCAGAAGCATCACTTTTAAAATTTTCTGATGTAACTGACTCTCAATTACCGGTAAAGTTGGCAGAGTGGGATCAGGAGCACCAAAAAATGGAGCTGTCTTGGGAATCCGAGGCTCCAATCACAGAAGTTGAACCAAGTTTCACCCCGGGTTCTACACAATCTCCATATGATAGTTACCAGGGTGGTGGTTATGCTGAAGAAGTTGAAAGTCCTCCGAAGGACCTAGATGTTGATGCCATTGCGAGGCAATTTGGTCTAAAAGTTGAGGAACCTGCACCTCTCCCTCCTCTAAGTCCGGATTTTGAGGAACCTGAAGATGTTTACGAATGCAATGGTGATGAATATGGTTGTTGCCAGTATCACATCGAAAAGTTTGAGATTGGTCATTGATTAAGCTGTTTAACAATGTTATAATATAGATATGTATGGTGAAATAAGTTTGACATTTGGTATTAATACCATGTCTTCATGTGTTCTGTTATTAATAAAGGTTTTTTTAAAATGTTACTATGGTGATAGATAGTGTAGATGAGTCGTAGTAATACTTTAGAGTGGATAAATAATATAAAACTTCGCTAAATAACAACAATGTTAAGAAATTAAAAACAAAATTAAAATCTAAACTTTAAATAAGATGCATTTAGAAAACCTAAAGAAAATGAAAATCGGTTTGGCTATGTATTTTGTGTGGTTTTGATCTTTATATAGGTATGACAAGTGTTTACAGTATTTTGAAAAATACCAAACCTATTAGAAAACAATTTGGGTCGTTACTTCAATCAATAACATCGTCTTATTCGCGTTGTCGCTATGTTGTCATAACTGTTGCAACGCAAATGCGACTGCAACGTATAATATATGCTTAACAAAGCATATTAATCATGAAATCACATAATAGTGACTCAAAAGCGACTGCATTGTATATAAAAGAACTTAACTAAATAAATAACATCATATTATTCTTATAGTCGCTATATAGTCACTAAATTAGGTGACCAATAAGCGACTAATATTGTAAGTAATCATATAAATCGTGTAGTCGCATAATAATCGCAAAATTTAGTGACTACATAGCGATTGCTGTGAATAATATATAGGTTTACTAAATAAATATCATCAATTATTATAACATTTTATATAATAGTCGCTATTTAGTCACTAAGTTTGCTGTTGTCACATATTGGTTGCTTATTGTGCTACTAAAATGCGACTCCTACTAAAGTTGTTTGATTTAAATCCACATGTTATAATTGAGGAGGTAGGTGTACCAAACTAAATAAACTGATTGATTTATATCCACATGTTTAACTATATATGACCAACATTTCAGATGTCCTAAACATCATTCCCTTAATACAAACTATCAAAATATTTTTTTGCAGTCATCTCTTTTGTTTATTAATAATGTATAATCCTTCTGGAAATGATGATTTAGAAAGAGATTTCTCTCTTTGGAGCTGGTACAAAAATGGAAGCTCATACCCCATTCCAATAACAAGTCCCTTGCCTTCTATTAATGTTGTAGATGCACCTTCTACATGTCACCCCCGACCTCAGTTTGGCAGAGATGAACGTATAATTCCTGGCACGGAGTCTTTCCAAAATGTTCAATTAGCACGAAGACGCAAGCAATATCATGAAGAGAGTTCGAGTTATGATCCCAAAAATCAAATCCCAACTCAAATATTTTTTAACGATTTACTTGCAGAGGAAGACCCGGATTTCAACGAGATACGTTGGACATCAGCTGTTGAATACCTAACAAACAAAGGGGTAGAATGAACACCGTTGAATTCAATTCACTGTGCAAACAACCAGTGGGCAAAAATTAAAAAGGCAAGTACATAATACTAAGCAAATTACAAAGAGGATTTGTTATATACTATGCCTAACCCGTTTATCAACTTTGTAGGTTTTAGTTATGATAAAAAATATGAATAAAAATGAATTTGGTGATGCATTGGTTACGTTAAAATATTCAAGTGGAACAATGGGTGATTCTATTCACTTGAAGGTATTTGAGAATGATGATTTGAATGAACTTATAAAGGTTGGTGCAGTGCTACTTCTAAAAAAGGTAAATGGTTAAAAATTCATAAATAGTAAGCATCATTTAACAATATTTATTAAATTTCTATTTTATTCTATAAACATTAAATATTTCTATATATAGGTAACTGTATGTAAGTTAAACAGAAGCACAATGAACCTAAACATAGTATTGAAGAATATTGTCAAGGTAAATTTGAATATAATGACTGTGGTTAATTTATTGTGGTACCTAATGATTATATAATTAATTATTATATAGGTTATTGGAAATAATCAAATGATTCAGAAAATGGTATACGAACATGGTGAGGCGGAACCACTAGCTATTGCAAACTTAGTTGATGATGAAAGATTGTCAGCGATTATACCAGATTCGGAAGACGAGCTGTAAAAATAAAATGTTAATCTTCTATATTTATTATTTAATGTTATATCAAGACCTACTTTTGTATCCTACTCGTGTAACAAAAATAAGATGTATAATAAATAAAATAATGTATAATAAAATATTTGTTTAATTTAACTTGTATTTAAAATGTGGTATTAAAAATTTGAGGATCCTAAATTAAATCAACTTATATTATTAACTAATACAAATAAATTAAAATTTAATAACAGTTGAATATTTAAAATGAATATTATTAATCATCCACTTATAACTTTTGTCACTGGAAAAAATCTTATTTAAAGTTAATTTAATATTTGTTGCAAATTGTAGACCAAAAATAGTCACCTTTTAGTCTCATATATTTCGTGTAGTCGTATTTTAATATTATTTAGTTTGTGTAGTCGTATTTTAGTATCATTTATTTTGTGTAGTAGCATTTTAGTCTTTTAGTTAATAGTGCAGTCGCATTTTAGTCTCTTAAAGTTGGTGGTCATAATAGTAAAACATGTGTTCCATACGAACCAATAATTAGGTACACAAATAATGCTACTACATTGTCTGTCGTAAAAAGGTCACTTATTAGTCGCATTTTGGTCGCATATTGTGTTTATATATACATGCATTGCCATTGTGCGCGAAAATTTCCACATTTGTTCCAATAATACTAAAAACACAAAATGGCTGGATTTTCAGAGTATCCAAACTCTCGCGCATGGATGTACAATCATATCGATTCACATACAAATAGCTTGTCTGCGGAGTATTTAGCAGGGGTTGAAGTTTTCATGAATTTTGCAAGTCAGCAATCTATTGCGCAAAGTAGTGGTGGTATGTTTTACTGTCCTTGTATCAATTGCAAGAATGACAAATTCCTTAGGTCACGGAAGATATGGAATCATATATTGAGTCGAGGGTTTATGCCTAACTATTATGTTTGACATAGACATGGTGAAGAAATAAGTGTAAATATAGTTCCAAACCATGATATTGGTCATCATGGTACATCTCGTCAAAGTGATTACGAAGGTGGGACCGCTAATTTCCATAGAAGTTGTCTTGATATGATCCATGATGCATTTCCTAGTAACACTGGGTACAACAACAATGAGAATGCTACTCAATATGAAGAAAATCCAAACAATGAAGCACAAGAATTTTTCAACATGCTAGAAGCTGCAAACACGCCTTTGTATGAGGGTTGTAAGGAAGGACACTCACAACTATCTTTAGCCGCCAGGTTCATGGCCAACAAGTCGGAACAAAATATGTCTGAGAGGGGTGTTGATTCTTGGGCAGAATTATTCACAGAGTATTTGCCTGACGGAAATAATGCGACAAACTCTTTCTACGAAACGGAAAAATTGATGAGGAATTTAGGTTTGCCGTTCTACACAATTGATGTTTGTGTAAACAATTGCATGATTTTTTGGAGAGAAGATGAAAGATGGGAATCATGTAAGTTATGTCAACAACCAAGATTCAAGACAAGCGAAGGGCGAACGAAAATACCATTTAGTAAAATGTGGTACTTACCAATTACGGATAGATTGAAGAGAATGTATCAAAGCGAGAAGACTTCAGCTTCAATGTGCTGGCATTTTGAGCATCAACCTATCGAGGGTGAAATGTTTCACCCATCAGATGGCGCAGAGTGGAAACATTTTCAACAACAATTCGCTGCAGAACCTAGGAATGTCTACCTAGGAAACATTTTCATCCACAATTCGCTGCAGAACCTAGGAATGTCTACCTAAGTTTATGCACAGATGGTTTCAATCCATTCGGTATGTCTAGAAACCATTCTTTATGGCCTGTGATCTTGAACCTATACAACTTACCCCCAGGAATGTGTATGAAAAAAGTATCTTTTCCTAACAATTTTGAACTCTGGGCCAAATCATCCACGTTCCAGTTTAGATGTCTTCCTACGTCCTCTTATCGAAGAGTTAAAAGAACTATGGTTTACTGGAGTCGAGGCGTACGATGTGTCTAGAAGGCAAAATTTTACCATGAAGGCAATTCTCCTATGGACAATTAGCGATTTTCCAGCATATGGTATGTTATCTGGTTGGACGACACATGGTAGATTATCATGTCCAATATGTATGGATCAAACAAAGGCGTTTTGGCTCCCAAATAGTAGAAAGTCTTGTTGGTTTGATTGTCACAGGAGACATCTTCAGCGTGATCATCCGTTAAGGAAGAACAAAACATAATTTCTGAAGGGGAAAGATGCAGTAAATGAGTACGCACCCACCTACCCAACAAGTTCAGTGATGTACGATCGAATCCGAGAAATTAATCCTCCTAAAACATCAAACTGTGGAGGTAATGGGCATGATCCTAAAAAAGCTGGAAATGGTAGATCGCACAATTTGCACAAAGAAAGCATTTTTTGGGAGTTACCATATTGGAAGGATCTTAACTTGTGGCACAATCTTGACGTAATGCATATAGAGAAGAATTTTTTT
Source organism: Cardamine occulta (assembly GCA_028015245.1). Taxonomy (NCBI): domain Eukaryota; kingdom Viridiplantae; phylum Streptophyta; class Magnoliopsida; order Brassicales; family Brassicaceae; genus Cardamine; species Cardamine occulta. The sequence continues at coordinate 14,169,613 of CM051378.1, read as the reverse complement.
GACAACATCATGTTTACTTTGATGAATGCGCAAGACCGGTCAAAAGACAATGTTAAGTCACGATTGGATATACAATTATTTTGTTCTCGGAGAGAATTACATCTTGACAGCAATGGAAGGGCTCCTTTCCCAATATTTAGACTAACTCCTCAAGCGAAAGAAGAGCTACTAACATGTGTTAAACATCATGTCAAATTTCCTGATGGTTACTCCGCAGACTTAGCAACATGCGCTGATATAGAAGGAGGGAAATTTTCGGGCATGAAAAGCCATGACTATCATATATTCATGGAGAGACTACTTCCTTTTATATTGAGAGAACTTCTCCCTCGGAATGTCGACCAAGCAGTATCAAGTATGATAACAGATTCTAAATTTTAAAGGTCGGGTTAAAATATAGTAATATTTATGACATTTGTAATTATGCAGGGATAAGTTTATTTTTTAGAGACTTATGTGTAAGATCATTGAACCAACATCGTGTCCAGTTAATGAAAGAAAATATTGTTATAATATTATGCAACTTAGAAAAGATATTTCCACCATCTTTCTTTGACGTTATGGAGCACCTTCCTATACACCTCCCACGTGAAGCTGAATTAGGAGGACCTGTTCAATACAGGTCGATGTACCCTTTCGAAAGGTTTTTCAAAGAGTTGAAAAGCAAGGCGAAGAACAAACGATATGCAGCCGGATCGATTGTGCAATCTTATATAAATGATGAAATCTCGTATTTTTCGCATCACTACTTCACTGCTAACATAACAACACAGTTAAGGTACAAACACAATGAACTATAATTTTATAATTTAAATTATTAATATTAATGTGTATGTATTTATGGGTATATGAAAAGGAATACACGATTCGAAGAAGGTGATGTGCAAATATACCCTGTTAGTGGGGTACCTGAAATGTTCAGTCATATTGGACGTCCAAAGGGGAAAGTAAAGGAAATTTGGTTGGCTGACGAAGACTATCAGTGTGCACATGCTTATATATTGCGCAATTGTGAATATTTTTGGCCATTCGAGAGGTAACATATATTATTGGCTTCGATGTTGTACCAAAATTTATATTATTAGCATACCAACCATTAACATATTGTATTTACAGCTTGTTCGAGAATGAGATACGTTCAACATATCCACACCTTTCAGACACCGAAGTTTTTAGTAAAAAGGATACAGAATTTCCATTATGGATTCGAGAATATGTATGCTACAATTATGTTTTAGTTAATACCTTTTATTTAGAACTTTTGAAAAATATTATGTGGGAGGTATTTACGTGGTTATGCTTTTCTTTTTAGGTTAAATCAGGTATATTTTACCAAAACCAACCTTTCCCTACTTGGGTGCAAGAGTTAGTTGATGGTCCCAACTACAAGGCGACAACTTGGCCCATATATTTTACTAGAGGGTATTTGTTTCATACACAAAGGCATGGACAACGGAGGTCAACTTTTAACTATGGTGTTTGTGTTAGAGGTGAAAATTATTCGGATGCATAAGACGAAGCCGATTTCTATGGAACTTTGACTGATATCGTCCAACTAGAGTATATAGGATTAGTTTCCTTAAAGATCACCTTGTTTAAATGTAAATGGTATGATCCAACCATCGGAAGGGGGACGAGAAAGAGAAATGGATGCATAGTTGATGTACTTGCCACAGGCAAATATAGCAAATACGAGCCTTTTATCCATGGTAAGTTCAAAATATTATCATATTATAATATATATATATATATACATATTTAACATAACCGAGTTATCTCAAAAAATTTCTTAATCATGAATAAAACAGCATTTCAGGCGGATCAAGTTTGCTACATACCTTATCCGTCTGTAAGACAACAAAGACAAGTGTGACTTACTGTCGTCAAAGTTAACCCGAAGGCAAACATAATTGGGAAGTTAAAAGAAAAAGAGGTGGTATTAATGCAACAAGAAGATGATCGGGATGTGGAATTCACAACAATTGAAGATATTGTTGTCCAAACGTTAGTAGATGGAAGAAACGCGACTACTTTGCTTGATTTAGAAGGCGGTGATGTTGAATTTGACGACAAATTTATTATTCAAGGATCGACATCAGAAGAAGAGGAAAATGAAAGTGGAGAGTAAATTACTACATTCATGTTTTTTACGTTATGCTATATACATATAAACCTTTTAATAATTTATGTTATTTAATCAACAATCTATATGTCGCCGTTACCTCAAATGCAGTTATGGAAAATATATTGACTTCCTTTATGTTTCCAAAATCTATATGTAGTATATAAGTGATATAATTGAACCGCATCAGTTGACTGATTATATGTGTACAAATATTTATTTATATGTATATTGATATATTGTTTAGAACACTCATTATATTAATTTATATTAGAATAAAATATAAATACCTCGTTAAATTACTACAATGTGATCAAATAAAAAAATATTGATTTTAAATCAGAAATTACTTCTAATTTCTAATTGATTTATTAATAGCATAATAAAATAAAGGAAGTCGTTATTTAGTTGCTAAATTATGTGACATAAAGGCGACTTCAACGTATAATATAAAGTTTGCTAAGTATAAAATATGATTTTTGCATTTTCGTCGCATTATATAGCTAGTAACCGGCGAGTACAGTGTAAAAATACAAATATATAAAATAATATCATCATAAATAAATGATTCATCTAATATTATTCACAAATCATATATGTTTTTACCCAAATCAATTATGTTTATGCCACGATTAATTGCATCTAATTTGGCTATTCTATATAAAATTATATATAATAGCATAATAGCATCATATATGTGTAAATTTCCTGAAACATAAAGTTTTAGCAAAATATAAATCCGAGAGTCGCCTTTTAGTCACTAAATAATGTGACCAAACGGCGACTACAAGTTTTTTTGTGAGGCCAATATATATTTTTTTTCTGCAGTCGTATTTTCATCACATAAGTTAGTGACTAAAAGGCGACTGCCGTTTTAAATTACTGATTCAAAATTTTTTAGCAAAATAAAAATAAGGGAGTCGCTATGTAGTTGCTAAATGATGTGACGAAAAGGCGACTGCACAAAAAAAAAATTGTTCGCCTCACCAAAAATCAAGTAGTCATCTTTTCGTCACATTTTTAAGTGACTAAAAGGCGACTACGGTTATTATTTCCGAATAAAAAAAATTTCATAAAATAATTCATAGAGTCGCTATTTTGGAGCTAAACTAGGCTACATAAAGGCGACTATGCACATTTGTAAGTGAATAATATGGAATTAATAAATTCAGTCGCTTATGTGTCGCTAAATGGAGCTACTAAAAGGCGACTGCGTGTTATATATCAAGAACAACTTATCCCATTTTTCCCCCTTTCGCCGTTCTGAAACTACTCTCCTCCATCTTCTTTACCATTTTCCGATTCACCGTCTATTGCTTTCTTCTTCGACAAGAATCCTGGAATCTGGGTTTTGCATGCTATAATTTACTGATTATTCACAAGCATTTGTAGGGGCACGAAGAATCTCTGGCTTCGTCTCCCAAAACCAAATTCGATCCAAATTCGAACCAAGTAACTCGATCCGATCCGGTTACTTTCAGCCCTGTATCTAATTCGAACCAAATTCGATCGCTTCACCATTTCCTGAGGAGCTCGAGGTAAATTTGGTGATCAATTGATTGATTTTACCCGTGTTTCGTGTTTTCTAGATTAATAGTTTGATGTGTAGTAAATGTCTCAAATTAACCCAGTTTCTTCAACTCAAATTTGCCGAAACTTGCTCTGTTGTAGTTTGTTTAGAGTAGTTGCAGATCTATCAAATTTGTCTCTTTCGTATCAAATATATTACAAATCAACACCGACTTACGTTTTGGCTTAATGATTTCGTATATCGAAGGTGCTTTACACTGCATCATTTGTCTACATTTGAAATACATTAGAGATTGCCATAACCCGATTGTAGATTACGAAATTGCAAAAATATTTACACCGAACTCTAAACGATTGTGTCTTCTTTATAATTGTTAAGGTTAAATGCAGTGTTTTTTTAGTAAAAACTAAATCCAGATTTTGCATTTGCTTTATTCCATGATGTTGGTTTAATTGAAAGCTTGGTTTGGAAAAATATAAGTATTATGGGATTTTCTATTGCATACGTTCATATTTGCCTATGTTGGTTTAAGCAACTGGTATTGATAGTGATGCTTGTGCGCGCAGACTCTTTTTGTCTACTAATCGGTAGCATGGTATAACCACAAAGTTGCCGAAAGAAGCTCATCTCCGTTTCTATTGTAGTTAGAAGGTATGTGAAAAAATTTTATATCCTTAGTGATTTTTCTGTGCTTCTCACCACGTAGAAAATTTTCTTATTACGTACCTAATGTATAATGCTCCGTTCATTTCCATTTCTATTTTGAAATAATATCTTATCACTTACCTAATGAATTCAGTTTATACAATTACAAATTTTTATAGATATTCGTTGGTTTAAGTTGATATGGTGGATATAACGAATCAAATGATTAGTGAACTAAACTGTCCAATTTTTTAGGTAGACAATGATCTGTCATAATTATATTTTTTGAATTGTTTGCAATATGGGTGCATCGAATTTTTTTATTATTTTCCATCTATAGCATTATGATTTACAACTTATCAATAATAAATTTAAAACTGTTTAATCCACAAACAATTTTTCTATGTTATGTGCCGAAACCATTAAAAGACTTACTATGAAGTTATAGAATAATAGATATGAAGAGACGTTAACTTATTGATTATACCGTAAGGAGGTTTATTCATAGATTTGGATTCCTATTTATCTATTGGTATTGTTTCTTGTATTTTGTTATATATATATATATATGTGGAATATACTTTCACTCCATATAAGTTATATAGAAGTTCCCTCCATATAGATATACATAGCATCATGATGTAAGAGCCATATATAGTTTAGAATCAAAATAGTTCAATGTTTATGGAATATATTCTCACCAATATAACACAGAAATCACCAAATGCTATTAGATACAATTTTATTGACATAATTGATTCCTTTTAAATTGTTCTAAACTGCATTTTTAGCATCTTTACCTACCATTTTAAAAATGTAAATTTTTAAATAACTAAAATTTATTAAATATTTGTTTCATGTATTAAATACCCAGCTTTGTTATTTTCCACTTTTGAGATATTGTCTTGATACCACTTTTTTTCCTTTTGTCTTAGTATGACTTTTGGTGTTAGAAGCTTTCGAGGCCGTGGCGGAGGTGGGAGATCAGGGTCGTCTCAAGCCACAACCAATCATCCTTCGACATCGAGAGCATCAGTTTCTTTTGTGCCTCCCCAACAAAGATCCGAATCCCCTCTCAGTAGGACATCGCATATCAATGTACAAGTGACGCAACCACCGCCTTTTGCACCCTATCCTATTCATGAACCTCCTATGCCAGATGCGATGCATGAAGAACCAGAAGAGGAGGCGACTCCTGGACCTATGGGTGAGGTCGAACATATGACGCTGGAGGATCTTTTGCGAACTCCGGGAAGAGAAATGTATTTGCCCATTCTGAATCCTGATTTGGTAGAAGGGACAACATGGTAAGGTTCAAATTTTTTTTAAAACTTAGCATCTTACTTTTTTTCCTACTAATGTATTTGTAAATATTATGTAGGTTTGGTTGAGACGAGGGGCAGATAACCCGGAAAGTCTCAAAACTCTTGAAGCACAAATTTGATGGACCTTATTATAGCTGGTCCAAAGTTCCACCAAGACGGCAGGATAGATATTTTATTGATTTTGCGGTATGAAAACTTTAATTTATTCCTATTATTTTCAATATATTTTCAAACTTTTTAACAACTTATTAATATTTTTTCTCAGCAAGAATATACTTGGGCTCCATTGATCACCCCACTTGTGAGGCGAAAATACAATGCTATTTGTATTAACCGGATGAAGGATATGGTTAGTAAAGTTTGACATAAAGATAGGCCAAAGTGGATTGGCGAGACATTGTGGCTCCAAATGCGATATTGGGCAATAAGGAGCGCTAATCAAAGAGTAGTGTGGCATCCAACTCGCATAACTCGAACGGGGTGGTCTTGGTGTTCATAAACATGTAGCTGGCCCAAAAAGCTACTGAACAAATTCAATATGAAATGGTATGTTGCCTTCATTTTTTCCTTTTACATTAATTTATACCTTCCTCTATTTGATGGGGTTTAATGCCAAGTTTGTCTTTATTTTCGGAGTTGATTACATTTTCGTGTTAATAGGAGCAAGAACTTGGTAGACTGTGTTGGAGAGGTTTTTGTGCGAACACATACTAAAGCGAGATGGGACTTTTGTCGACCGAAGCGAAGAACATCTGCGAGACGTATGATAAAAATGTAGAGGAGAAGTTAGCACAACTTGAAGATAATGACTTCGACTTGTCGGATGCTAACTCCTCACGTCGTCAACTTACAACCCAAGAGCTAAATGCTATTTTTTTAGAGGTAATTACACTTATACGTTTGTTTAATATTTTAGTTATAGATATTGATCACCAATATTTATTTTTGCTGTATGTAGTCAACCATTCCCGACTCAAGAGGCACAATGTATGGACTCGGTAGCATGGAGAGCCGATATGTTAGGGATAAGCGGTCTGGTGAGTCAAGTAGCTACACTTCGATGGCACAACTATGGGACCAACTTGAAGCTGCTCATCGCAGGATCGAAGAGCAAGCCTCTGAGAACGAGCATCATCGTGCTAAAGCCGAAGAAGCCATGAAGATAGCAGAAGAAGCGAAGGAAGTAGCTCAACAATCTCAGGTAACAGTCGCTAGCTTGGAGATGCTTGTGGCGTATATGCGAGAGGATCCAGGATATGCACGGTTTGTGGAAGCCCACTCCCAGAACCCGAGCACGTCAGCCACGTCACCACAACCCCTACCGCAGAACTAAACCGATTTTCTAGAAAATAATTATTTTATTTTTAGAAATTAAATATTTTGTTGTTAAATTTCTTTTTCAATTATACTTTTGCAGTTTAATTTACATTTTTAATATTTCTATTAATTTTGTTTTTAAATAATAATTATATTTTATTTAATTATATTTTTGTATTTATTAATTAAAACAACAGTAGCATATCAGTCCCTTATGAGTCACTTTTTAGTAACAATTTACAGTCGCAAATTTGTGGCCTTTTGTGCTACTAATTAGCGACTAAAATGTAGTTTTTTCTGAGACGTATATGAAGTCGCTATTTCGTCGCAAAATCTGCGACTACAATGTTGTCGTCGCCAAAAAGTCATACTATTTTTGCGACTGATTTGCTACGGCATTTATTAGTCGGCTTTCGCATTTGCAACGTCCACTTGGTAGTCGTTTTTTCGTCTTTCTTTTGAAGTCGCTAAGTAGTCGCATATTGCTGTCGCAATATATGTGACGGTTTATTTAGTCGCAAAATAGTTGTACATTTTGCGACCAAAATGCGACTACCTCATTTAGTGACGCACGATTTGCGATTCTATTTTTTAGTCGCATTTTAGTCTCTTTTTACTTATATGCGACTAAAATGCTACTAATTGTGTAGTAATTATTTAATTGTTTTCTTGTAGTGGCCAATATAAAGGAAGATTTTCTAAGCGTCAGAAATTTATAATAATGATCGAAAAAAATAATATTTAGGGAGGAGAAAATTAATCAGTATGGATGGCTTAAAAGTTAAAGATTAAGTAGTGAAGGATTAGATATTTATATAAAAGTTTTGTTAAAAGGTTTAAAGTGTGAGGTTGCAGGTTGTAACCAGCAAGCTTTTACAACTTTCTCCATTTTGTTTGGACCCACTTGTCACTAACCTTATAACCAAATTACACCAAAAATGTTTGTCACATGAACGTATTTACTCGTTACACTCAAAAGAAAAGAACGTATTACTCACCATCTCATCTTTTAATGCTTTGTATTTTGGTATTAGACGTGAAATTAATGTATAGTAAACCAATTAAGATATATAATGACGTATGATTTTATAAATATTAATATATACTTAGGAATTTGTTACTATTGTATCTGAAAAATTATATAGTAGTAACATACCCAAATTCGTATTGGAATTTAGTGAATAACGAAAATGACATTTTATGTCTAAGGACAATAATGTAATGTGCGAGATTCAATCCAAGTAAACAGAACATAATCATAATTTGTTAATGTAACAGTAATTAGTGACTTGAACAATAGAGTTTGAAAGTTGAAAGGCAGTGGTATGGATACAGCGATTGGTACAGCTGGTGGTTTGGTTCGTATTGAAACAAAGTGTTGCGTTTTAAGAGACCACATGGCGATTGCGGTATCGTTTGCACATAAATGTGGCTATTGAAATAGACATCTTACCATCTAACATTTTTGCCAGTGTTTTTTTTTTTTTTTTTTTTTTTTTTTTTTTTTTTTTTTTTTTTTTTTTTTTTTTCCATTAATCAACCTTTAAGCATTTTTTTTTTTTCTTTTCCCTTTTTTTTTTTTTTTTTTTTCTTTTCATTTTCACCATCAATCAACATTTATGCATATATATAGCTATACTATGAGATGTATATCATTTGTTTATCAGAATTTCAATTATATTATTATGATTTTTTTTTTTTTTTTTTTTTTTTTTTTTTTTTTAAAAAAAAAAAAAAAAAAAAAAAAAAAATTTTTTTTTTTTTTTTTTTTTTTGTTGTTTTTTTTTAAAAAAAATAATATTTAAACCTAAAAAAAAAAATTATTATCTCAATCTGAATCCCCTTATAAATAGACTAATTTTTATTTTATATGGTTTAATGAAAACAAAAACATTCTACTGTATATGTATATGTATGTATGTGTATAAAACGAGCTAGTTTTCCGATTTTCTGGTAGGGGGCAGATGGAATCTTTTCCATTATAAGAAGTCATGGGTGGGTGACGTCATAAATGTTCTTTTACATTATTTAGAAATAAAAAGGGATTTTGCGGGAAAGGTGTGGATAACAAAGGGACTTGTGTCGCATCATATCAATGTTGCTTTTTTTTATCGACCTTACCACTATTCATTACTTATTTTATGATTTCTTGTCTTAATCATAATTAAATTAATACTAATACAGTAGCGTTTTTATTTTTATATATTTCACCATCAGTTGGTGGTGGATTCAATCAAACAGAGCTCGATTTTGTAAAGTTTTAGCTTGTTTTTTTTTTTTAGTTCAGTAAAAATATAATCTCGGGTGGCAAAAAGATTTGTCTATGGACACTATATACTTTAAAATTCGGTAAGATACACTACAAATTGAACTTCTCTGTATAATTGTCACAAAAATGCTTATTCATATAGTCTGAAAACAAGTTTATAAACTGACTTTACAAAAATAAAGTATGATTAATTCGAACATATTCTATTTCCCCATGGCGACGAATTCAAATGGAAAATATTTTTTAAAAATACACAGTGCTTCAAGAAAAGGATTTGATAGCTGGGATACACGTTACACGTGGAGACGAATAATCTTATCTTAATAAAACCGAGAGAATTTAACATTACCCAATTAAAAATCGCCACGTAAGCACATGAATCACCCAAATTTCCGAACACGTGATTAATCTTGACCGACGGCGTATATCAGCCATCCTTGATCCGACGTGGACTCAACAAGAGAAAAATTGTTGACTTTTAAAACTAAATAAAAAAAGGATCCGGTTTACTTAACCGGAAAACTTAAACCGGGTATAATTTTCAAGTCAAGAAACAAACATCGCCTGAGAAAAAAATTTCAGTCGTAATCTAAAGAACATTCACGACCATCTTCTACATGAAGCCCATCGTGTCCTGATGATGGATTGGCTTGTAAGTACTTAAGTTCACTTCTGTCATGTTGTACCCTTCCTGTGATCTCCAGACAAAAACCATTTCGGCTCTTTTTGTTGTCTTTCTTGGAGGAGATACTGTTTGGCTTCTTCTCGGTTGGTCCCGGATCTAAGAAGATTGGAATCAGTTTTGCAGTCGGGTTTGGTTTTATTCTGTTTACGGTTTTTGTCTCGGGTGGTCCCAGAATCCTGTTCCTTGATTCTAGTTCTGAGATGTCATCTTCATTTAACAGAACCTGTATTATCAGTACTTTGAATGATTAGTATCTCTTACGACAAGTAAATCGATATGAGTATAGCAATTCAACCATATGCCTTACTGCAGAAGAAAAGTTAGTACAGATCGAAGAAAGGAATAGTAACATAGCAGAGAGACTTGAGACGACAATTACCTTACGGCCAACTAAATCAAAGGTCATAACCACTTTGTTCTTTTTGGCTTGTTCAGCTTCTTCAATCTCCTCTCGTTTCTTCCTCACTAGCTCTTTTTCCTGAGAACAGAATCCGAATCAATAAGTCAAATGGGGAAACAAAACACCAAGTGTCATTTACCAACAGAGAGAGACTTATATATACCTCTGCAGAGAGCCAAGTACTACTCTCACTCTCATAGTAATCACTTTGGTCATCAATAACTGTTGTACGTGCGGCCGAGTTTCTATCGTACTCTACAAGTCGTTTTGCATATGCTTCAGCTGCGGCATCAGCATCAGATACTGGAGTATACCCTGCCTCTAGCCCAGCATATGTACTTCCTTCTTTTAGCACAAGTGCTCCGCAGAAACTGCAAGGCCCTTCTCCTTCTTGTTCACACACTATTTTCCCACACGACAAACAGTTGCTCACTAATCTGTGTCTACGAGCTTGGCATGCGCACGGTTTTCCTTGCTGAAACACTATCGATCCTTTAGCTGCCTCAGCAAGAGAAATCACTTTTCCGCCTTTTTTCTTCTTAGGATTGACTTGCTGGGGTGGAGCTGTTACTTTCGCAGTTCCAGCTTGGTGACTAGAAGATGTTCCCTCTTTTGGTGTTTTAGACTGTTTCTTGATTCCACTAGAAACAACATTATCCACTTTTGGCTTAATATACATCTGCAGTTCTGGACCTGAACTATTTGCTACATGGCTGGAGGATGGTTCTTTGTATCCTCTTCGCTGTAGATATTCTGCAATGATGGTTTTGCCTTCTTTTCCAATAATATTCTGGATAAAGGCATCAATAAAATCAATCAGTCTTACTTACTCTGGGACTAGATGAATTATAATATATCTTTTCTAAGCTATACACAACTCTCCTCAAGCCTAAAGTGATACATTCCCATTTAAGTACTCAATGTTTGCACTAAGATAACCTAGCTAATACTGTCTCTCCAATAATGCTTTCATAACAAAATTATTTCAACAACAGGTACAATCATATGCACACTAGCAAGCTTGACCTAGTAGCTGCAAGAATGATAGCTCAAGAAACGTGAAGGTAGTACAATATCATAAGCTTTAAACAATTTAATTTATCCCAAGTAAAAGTTTCTGGTTACAAGCTCATCTAATCTGGTTTGTTCTCAATCACAAGAGATCATTTAGGTTCATCAATCAAACAATAGAGACAAACTTAAAGCAACTCAGAAATAGTGGTAGGAAAATTCCCTTTTGAGATGCTAAAATTCATGAACTATTCCTTCTCTGATTCATACTAAAAACCTTATCCCAAAACCTAAATTAAACAACCTATATGTAAAAAATCATTTCTTCAATGGTTCAGAGAGCTTAATTCTAGAAATACACTATTCAATTGAAATCATCGAATTCGAAGAACATAAGCATGAAACGAGAATCTGAAATTCAAAAGGTTTTAGGATTTACGTCGAAATACTCCTTGGCATCGATAGGCTGAGCAAGATCGCAATAGGATACTAAACCGGAGATAACATCACGATCGAAATTTAAACCGGTATCTGGTTTACGGCAGAGATCAAGGAGCGCTTCCTCTAGCCACTGTCCCACCGCCGTTCCCATCTTCTTCTCCAATTCCCCCGTCGATTTCAGTCTCTTCGAAAATAATTTTATCAAATTGGATAAAAAGAAACATATTTTCCCTTACCATAAAAATTAGAAAACATTTAGGCCCATTTTTTTGTTTTCGGCCTTTACTGGCCCAAATGTCTGGTAGATTTGTAAAACTTTTTTTTTTTTTTTTTTTTTTGAACAGACGTTGCCAAATTTGTAATTAAATTCAACAATAAGCCTCTATTTTTTTTGTTTGGCGAAAAGTACTATCAACTGAATACTTTTTTTTTTCTTCTATAAATATAGGTTAATTATTTATATAAATGTTGAAAGGCCTATTGTACTATTAATATCATATCATATCATATCATTTTTCAAATAATAGTCTACACTTTATTTTCATCAATTTAAAGTCTTTTTTTGAAGGGACACAAAGAAAATGAGTAATTTTAAAATATTTGATGAAAATTAAAATACTTTTGAAATCGATCAACTAAATTTTTAACGAAAAAATATATCAACTAAAAAAAAATCGTCTAAAGTCCTTTATTATTCTGTTATCTTTCATCTCCTATTCGGTTAAGTTTATGGCATTGACCTAAGACTTACCATACTACAAATATGCCCAATTAACATTTTGCTACGGTAAGATGAATTATACTTTTAAAAATATATCTTATTCTAAATATTTTTACCATAATTTATATTTATAACTTGATATACAACCGGAGTTTATATATATTGAAATGAATTGGCTTAGTAATTTATGGTAATATCATTGCCCGTACTATAATTCGATTTAAATGTGATAGTATACATGTGTGAATTGTATACCACTAATATGAATAATTATTTGATATATATAATATAGTGATATAATTTTAAGCAATTTTTCTACCGTTTAAGTTATTTTGATTACAAAAATTAATCACGTAAGCATGTTATACAAATTTTACAAGTACTGTCGTCTTTTATTCCATTTACTTATAAGGTTGGCATAGCTTTAATAAAGTGGGCAACGAAAATAAATAAGCAATAATTAGTTTTGTATATGTATAATGTATAGACTATATATAATATATATAAGCCATGGTCAATGGTCCCAATATGATCAGATTAGTGGAGCATCTCTTGCCCCCACCTCGCACTGCCTGTGTCCGACAATCCTTATTTAGAACATCTCAACACAATTCTCGAAACTATTGTTTATTTATATTAATAAACAAACTTATACGAACTAACAAATATTTTGCAGTTGTTATTTTTCTTTTTATAAACGATAGGTTATAAAAATTGTTTATGTTTGCATGTTTGGTAATAAAGATTTGATTTCTTTTTAGCATGAATGTTAATGAATGATATATGTCATATAGATGCCGAATAGAGAAGTTATTTCAGTGTTCACTTTATCTATTGGAATTCTTTTACAATATACTAAACACATTTTACTGATCAATTGGTATATCAAAAAAATCTCCAAACGAAGATTTTTTTAAGGTTACGAGTTCAAGTTTAGGCGGTGGAAACCGAAGCAATTTAACCTGATTATGGAAAGTTTCAAAAAAAACATTTACAGACAAAATACTAAGAAACATTTATTTCTCGAAATGATAATATTGAATGGATTCGACCAACATGTTGAATAGATGAAGTATGTATTTAGTAGTGCTTTCAGAAGAACCTCAATGGTTGAATCAGATGAAAACTCATCTCCTTCATTTTTACCCATTTTCTAGTTTTTATTCGCTAATTAGTGGTCAACGATTGTATTTTTTCGCGTGTAGTCTATTAATTTTAAATGCCAATTTAGATTTAGATCAAGTGGTTTTAATCGGGTTAATTACCAATTTAAAAATAGATTTGATTCAAAATTAATCGATAAGACACATGCAGTATCGATCTCGATAATGCTTGTTAGAATTCTAAGACTGAAACTAGAAAAAAAAATATAGTAATAATTATAAATCACTGCAAAAAACACGCTGAATTACGTCGGTTATTATCATAGATTCATAGTTAACGTTGGTTGTCAAATAACTCCAATATCTTAGCGTTGGTTTGGAAACCGACGTCTCAAGGCTAGTCGTTAAAATTATTAAAAAACTAAGTTGGTTAATAAACCGTCACAAACTTTCCTAATTTTAACTCATTAACGTCAGTTTAAAAAATAACTTAAGAAAATCGACGTAATCCAGCGTGTTTTTTTCTAGTGAATAATATTAGCCAATCTACTCATGACCAAAGATTTTGAATTGGAAATGTATAATATATATATATATATAGTTGTTTTAAGAAATGGACCTATGAGAGACATTATATTTCGATAATGCTTGTAAGGATTCCACAACTACAATTAGAAAGAACATAACTGATATTTGTCTTTAACTATCAGAAATATGACAAATGAATCCAAAAACTTATGGTCTGGGATGGCATGCTTAAATTATGTCTAAATATTGTGTGACCTAAGATCTTTTGTTCGACGTACGTACACCTTAAAAGGAGGATAAATATGCCCGTCATAGTTTTCTAAAATTACGAGTTTTACCATATAAAAAGTTGACAAATGAGTTTCATCAAATTAGCTTTGATAATACCGATACAAATTAAGCTACAATATAACTCCTTGAAATTGATGTTTTAATATTTAAATCGAGGGAATAAGCTATCTCAATTCTTATTAAAACCACACAAAAAAGCGATATCAACCTTTGAAGATACATCATTAAACATAATGTGAACAAAATCCAAATGAAAATTGACTTATAGACCTCAAGCTCATTATAAATGCAAAGTGTCAAACCTCTCGGATCATGCCACGTTGAAGAACTATAGCACGTATCAACATCATGATTTTATATAATATGAATAAAATGACCAATAATTTGCAATTTCACAGAAAAGAAAAACCAAATTTGATATATGAATCAAAGTATGCAAAATAGTAGTCCGTAATAACTCAGATCCCTTGCATTTGCAAAACATTCCAAACTTGCTAGTGTTGTGTAGTAATCTTCATTTATCCCGTCGACACGTTTCCACGGTCACGATGGGAGAGGCGTAAGTATAGAATCGTCCAAGTAATCACATAACTACACGTGACATTTCAAAAGTGGGGACCACATACGAGCTATACGATAAAATATTGCTTTTTCGAGTGGGTCCTACAGATGAAAGCAAAGTGTGGCTTGCTTGCTTCTTATTCGGTGCCAATGTCTTGTCCGAGATCGTCGCTTTCTATATCCGGAGAGAGTTTATGTGGATGCGTCGTGGCCGTACACGCCTCTATCCCTCCACACCGATGTAACTGGTATCACAAAAAAAAATTATCCTAGATTTCACTAGATTCAACAATTCAGCCGTTACCATTTATTATTTAATCAAATTCCGTCAAATTCAGCAATTCAGAAAAAATATATGTATTAATTATTTGTTCTGCGGTAAGAAACAAACTAAACACGAATGTTCGAGTACCTCTTTAGATTCGGTTTGAATTTTTCAATTTTTTGTTTAGATTTTTGGGTTAAGAGGTGTAAGACACATTTGGGTCTAAATGCTGGTTCATCTTCGGTTCAATTACATCCAAGTTTGGGTCAGATTCAGATACTCAACCTATTGTAAAAACAAAAACAAAAATTGGTAAAATTTGAATAAAAGTTTTGGTTAAATTTTCACAAATATAACTAAATAATTGATATTTTCAGTTTTACAGTTGTAATTTTAGAATTTAGTTATATCAAGTTTAAATATAGTTAATATTTTGGGGTATATAATTGTATTTCGGGTATCTATTCGTTTTTTTGTTTGGTTTGAGTTTAGTTTTAATTCTTCGGATATAAGAGTCTATAATCTTTTCGAGTATATTACCCAGGCCTAACACAAGATTTTTGTCAATATATGTCAACTCGTGGATGTAAAATATATCTAATTTATATTTTTGTGTATTCTAACGAGAAATAAAATAATTCATATATTTTTGGGTATCCAAAAATTTCATGCATTTTAATAAGATTATTAAAAAATCAAATTTAATTTTTAGTATTTTACAATTTTACTTAATTAATCTTGATGAAAATTAAAATTATTTAATTAATATTTTCATTAGTTTATTTAATTAATTCATTTAAAAACATTTATGTCAGATTCCGCCAGATTCAGCTGTTACCATTTAAATTCTAATTTATTCTACTAGATTCTGCCAAAAATCACCAAAATTCAAAAAAATTCTACAATTCCGCCAGATTCAGCCATATTTCACTGTTAAAATGCTCATTTAATTCTTCAAGTATTTGAAATTGGCAGGTTTAACCCCAACCATTGTATGTGCAAAATAAATCTCCAAGTCTAGTTTGACTTTGCAAAATTATATTTCACTAATATCAACGTTAAGAATAACTAGAGATCGCTAATTCTAATTTTCACTTGATATATCATCTTTTCCATTGTGATTTTTTTTCTTTTTTTTTCTCCAAACTAGAAAAAACAAAATTCTATAAGCGATTATTCTCCAAACAACAAATCTAAATCGACTGCGAAGAAGAAAAATAGAAATTTACAAATTGAAAACCATGACTGAAAAAATACCAAATCTTCCTGTTGGAAGCCAAGCAGAAGTGGTGCCTCTTCTCTTATTTCTCCATATCTATTACTTCATCAGTCTATTTCATCTTCAGTTATATACTATATATAGTTTATTTTTATATTGAAAGATATGAACTAAATCCATTTTTGAACCAAAAGTAAAAACCATAGAAATGAGTTTAGATCGAACAACCATTAAATTTGATGAATTCGATGTATTATCATCAAAATATGTTTTTTTACAACTGAGTATATAACTACATGATAAAAATCAAAATTAATTGTGAAAGTTGTATTTTCAATGGGTGAAGCATATAACTCGGGTGCATTAACGTTAACAAAATATTACCTTCTCGTAACTGAAACATAACCAAAATACCTTGTCTTACACTAAGTAATCTCTTACATTCTCTAGCTACAAAATGCTAAAATACAAAAACAAACAATAAGAACCATGTTCTTGATTTTGTAAAATCGATAATTCCAAATTCATATTTAGAATTAGAACTTATCTCATCATACACTCAAACAGTTTTAATTCTATCAATTTTACATTTATAGTTACTAAAATCCAGAAAGAACAATAGAAAAAAGGATCACATACATATATTGTTTAGGGGCTAGGATTGATGTTCTTCATAGCATATTTCATGATATTAATGTTGGAATTCGCCTATACTCTATAAGAATTTTTAAGGTTTTTGGTTTGGGGGTAATGGGGGAGAGGGTGGGGAGAAATTGACTAGAAAGATGATATCCAATTCAGATTTAATGATGGTTAATAATCTATAATTTTTAACATTGACATTAGTGAAGTCTAATTTTGTGAAGTTAAACTAGATTTGGAAATTTATTATGCGAATACAATAGTTGGGGAATAAATCTGCTAATTTCAAATACTTCGAGAATTAAAGGATCATTTTACCATTTAGATCCAATTACGTGGCAATTGTTATTTATTTTTGACGTGTCAATTTTTAGTTGATTTTCTACTGAGTTTTCCGTTCACTTTTCAAAATGAATTTCCGTTCACTTTTCAAATATGAATGACTAAAACAAAAATATAGATTTTAAACGTAAAACATTTTTTAACACTTATTTGTTACCAACTATAAAAAATGGTTTCAGATCTAAACAGAGAGAATAGTTGAACCTTTCTTAAACATAATCGAGCAAAAATTTAGGGTGAAACAAAAAGAATCCAACCTAATATCCTTCTCATTTACACCCCAATTAGCAAATTATATGACGAATTAAATAGCAAAACAAGCTCTATTTCTATTACTTTCAAAGCAATTTTTTGTTTTGGATTCGATCCGATTTCTTGTAATTTTAATGGCTAAAATGCCCACAAATATTTTAAATTTAGTAATGCATTTTCGATCAACCAAGAAACAAAACTGCTACTAGTTATGAGTAAAAAAATCACTGTTTATCAAATGCATTAATTATAGTTTTACAAATGTTTTAAAAGTGCGTTTATGTAGTTTGTATGTACTGATGTACGCATTCGCATAAAGTTTAGTTAAAATAAAAAAGAAAAGAATCTACACATTTGTATTCTGAACATTACGTTTGTAACACGTAGTGTGAAAACAAATTAAGAAAACGACGAAACAAACTAATTAAGCAAAAAAGAAAACCAAGAAGTTATTAAAAACAAATTAGTATGAACTCGACGAAAAATTGAAAAGTGAAAACGTATTTATTCGACCCATAAAGTGACCCAAACAAAAATAAAATTTTGATGTGAGTGCTGTCTTTGTTTTGTTCTACAAAATTAAACATTCAACTTCTGACGCATTAATAGGAAGACGGCAACAAAAAATGAAAAATGATACAGTTGGAAAAAAATAACAATAATATTGGATGAGTGTCCTCACAATATTCCTATGAAATTTCAAGTTCGGAGCGTAGCTACAACACACAACTTAAGGGTTGTATTTCCACCCAAAATTTAAATTAAATATATTTTTCCATAAAACTTTAGCTTCGGATTATAGGTACATCACAAAACTTTGACAGAGTAAATCTCCACACAAACTTTAATTTTAGGTTATATCTCAATCGTCGCTAATAAATAATGATTTTCATTTAACCTGACATTAAATTGGATTAAAATCAAAATTAACAAATAATCCACCAGATTGAAGACGAAAAATGTTAAAATCCCACAGGAGTGGGCAAACATGAATTCGGAAAGGGATTTGATGGGAATGGGAACAGAACGGAATTTACGGGACGGAAATTTGGAAATTAAAAAACATGTCCCATTTATATCCTAAATAAAATTTGGGATGAAAGCGGGATGAGACGGGACGGATCGGTACATGAATGAGAATTTCTAAAAAATAAACATAACAAAAAATAAAATAATAAAGTATAACAAATGTGCTCTTTTAATAATAATAAAAAACTTAAAATTCGAAAACAACCCAACATAAACTTCAGTTATAAATCATCAAAATTAAAATAAAACCAAAATAAATTACA
This sequence comes from Cardamine occulta, assembly GCA_028015245.1. Lineage (NCBI taxonomy): Eukaryota > Viridiplantae > Streptophyta > Magnoliopsida > Brassicales > Brassicaceae > Cardamine > Cardamine occulta. Next base: position 14,150,651 of record CM051378.1, on the reverse strand, counting down.
GAAATATAAAATCCTAATAAACCAAATAACTAATCTTCATCTTCCCTCACATCATTCCTCGTTTAATTATTTACCGATTTCTGTGCATACAAAATCAATAAGAATAGTAGCTAGTTAGAAAAACACCTTTAATCATACAAAATATGAAAATATTTATATTAAAAGACTAAAATATATGGTACTTTCTGTGACTCGATCCATGAAATATCCAATATTTATAGTTTTTTCTATTATTATATTTATGATATATATATATATATAATATTATGTACTATATATAATTTGTCCCGAATAGGATTTCGGAAATTTCCGTTTCCGTCCCGTTTCCAAATGGGAATCATAAGCTTTTACTATAGGAATATCCTTATGAAATGGGACGTGAATGAGATGGGATAGGACGAGATAAAACGGGACAAAAATTATGCCCACCCTGATAACACTAAAGCCATTTTTGGATTGTCATCATTATACTCGAGTTCTTCTCAATTCTATTCGTCTTCTTCCTCTATCGTCATTTTCTTTTTTCGTTATCTTGATATTAAAAAGAAGATTTGGTAGTGATAAACATTTGATTTTTGAATATAAAACCTCTTAAAATCAAAATATTGGTTGATTTTGATTTTAATCTGGTTTAATATCGTATTAAATGGACATCGTTACTCATTAACGACGATGGAGGTATAACCTGAAATTAAAGTTTATGGAGATTTACCCCATCAAAGTTTTGTGGTGTAGACCCTGAAGCTGAAGTTTTATGTAGGACACATACTTAATTGAAACTTTGGGTGAGAATTTACCCCGTCAAAGTTTTGTGGTGTAGCTACATCCCGAGGCTGAAATTTTATGGAGACATATACTTAATTGAAATTTTGGATGAGGATACAACCATCAAATTTTTGTAGTGTAGCTACACCTCGAGGCTGAAGTTTCATGGAAACATACATTTAATTGAAACTTTGGGTGGAGATACAACCTGTTGATCAAATGCTATTAGAAATAAAGAAGAAAACAAAATCTCATTAATGGCAAAAATATATTTTTGTATCTTACCTTATATCCATGTATCCAAACACCATTAAAATTATTTTTAATATTAATTAATAAATAAATAAAATCAAACTCATTTTGATTCTCTTATTAATTATGGACGAAATTTTAAATAAATTTTTTTAAAATTGTTAATCAATCAAAATTAAAAAACTAAGATTTGATATCTAATTATACTATATTACTTATTTTAATTTATTTCATTTGCAAGATTTTGTTAAGATTTAAAATTATGATTCTTCTACCATCTTTGTTTGATCTATATTCAAATTAGTTTGAAGTATCATATAATTATATCGTTGATATATCATAGTTTTTACCGTTTTTAAGCCATGCTATATGTATATTATCGAGTTTTTTATGTGTCTTTCGAGTCTTTTATGTTTACACATGTTTGGGGACTATTTGGACGTTTTGGAGCATTCATGGAGCATTGTAGCTGAGAAGTCGAAGTTGGTATCTTTGAAGTTAACAGTGTTGGGCAACACGACTTTTTGTGTTGATCAACGCAGTCCGGATTTACATCTTTGCCCAGAAGTTTCATATATTTACAATATAACCCCAACTCGTGTTTGAGACCTATAATTAGCGTTTTTAGACTTTTTTTTATTTTTATCTATCATTTTTCATCTTACGCTTTAGAGAGTTTTGAGAGAGCTTGGGGGCTGATCTTACCTTGCACTTTTGAGAGAAGATTTTGAACCCCTATTCTTATTTACTTTGTTCTTTTATGATATCTATATTATTCATGTCTTTTTTTCAATTGATATGTCTGAGTAGATTTCTAATTAAGTTTGGGGATTCTCATAAGGGATTTCATGGAATGATGTGTTAATCAATTTAATAGGATTCAAACTTTTTAGTTCTTCACCTAGGGTATGTTTAAAGCTTGTTCTAGATTGATCACCTAGAAACTTGATTTTAGGTTGTTAAATTGGCACGAGAGTGTGGTTTGAAACTGGATAAAATCTAGAGTGAACAAATTAGATAATTGCAAAGAGATTTGGATTAGATAATTTATGAACAAATTAACTTGTGTTTAATGCTTGTTTAGACTTTAAGATTCACAAAGAGATTTAGTTTCTTAGATTTTAATCATAGTAAATTCTCATAGCGAGAGCTGGTTTATTTAATTTTAGTGTTTGAGTTCCAGAACCTGATATAAATTCGATCATTGAATAATTTATTTCGCATCATTACTTGATTTGCTGAAAAATTCCTTGAAACAAAAATTAATTATCGAGGTTTCGCGGCCAGAGTAAATTAAAGTTGTTTTTTCATTGACACCAGCTACATATATGGTAAATAGACTATTTTAACAATTTTATTAAGAATTATTTGAATATTAATTAACTATTATATACCTAATTTATCCACCATATAAAAATCTATTAGATATAAAATAAATGATTTCTATAAGTCACTAAACCAAATAGAAAATCAACATAATTATTTCTATCAATTATATTTTATTTTCTTCTCATTGAAATTGATTGTGGCCATTAATATTGAAATTGTAAGATACTACTAAGTACATATCAGTACTCATGAATGTCACCGGACTATTAGAGCATCTCAATCGGTTGGTTTTCCAATCCTCTCTCATTATTAAAATAATATAAATATTAAGAAAAGAGAAAAAAATGATGAAAATGATAAAAAATGAGAGACGTCGATGAGAACCCTTCTTTTTTTTTGGTGAAGAGGAGAACCCCTTATTTACTATGTGTTCTAATATTATTGGTCTTTCTCTTTTTATCACTTTAAATTTAATTTAATAATAAAATTATATTTAAAATTATTATTATTTTATTTATGAGATAATCTTGTAGTATCTGCACCGATGGAAATACTCTTATTTAATCATAATAGTTTAAACCATCACATATAAACATTTAATTAGTTATTTATAGCATCATATCAAGTAAAAAAATCACCATATAAATTTATATCATACATATATATGTATATATATAAACAATGAATTAGGTATTAATATCATCATAGCAAATAAAAAAATCATCATAGATAATTTTTGAGTATAGTTGTTTTGGATACGAATTATATTTTTATGTATTTATTTTCAATAGTATAATTCACAATGCTTCATTTTCTGCTATCTTTTTAATATTGATCTTGGATATATATATATATATATATATATATTTAAATAGTCCTAGTTGTTGTAAGTGTTGTTTATAAATTACATTAACATGTCATTAGTTATAAATTGGGTGCTAAAGTAATTTATTTTACGGTCTAGATATTAAATAATACAAAATAAAAATTTCACGGCTCAGTTATTATTATTTTTTTTGAAAATTTTATTATCTCTGACATATAATGGAACACAATCTACTACTACTCCCTATTAAATACTTTAGAAAAATTTTAATTTCATTTTATAAGTTTTTCTGCAAAACAAAAATATATCTGCCTTTTTTGACATTGAATAATTTTTGTAGTACTCTTTCGACTATATTTTTTTTGAATTAGATAATAAATTATATTTTGAATGTAGAAAAATAAAATATTTTATAATTTAATTTAGTGTCTTAAATTATACATTTTTTAATCTAAAACATCTAAATAATGTTTGGCTCATAATCTTCTATGATATGAAACCAATGTTTGAAAATCTCTTACATATTACTCTCTCCGGTAGGGGTGGAGAAATTATCCATAGTCTGATCCGATCCGATTAAAAATTTTTGGTAGTAAATTTTTTTAGAACGAGTATCCGGATCTGGAGTGATGTATTATATAATGTTTATTTAGTCTTAAACTAATCCAATCATATAAGGTTTAATGGTAATTTAAAAAACCTAAATAATTTTAGCACATAAGTCCATTTAATTGGCAAATATATTTTCTAAGACTTTTAAATGTTCAACTCACAAGCATTTTTATTCATTGATGATCTCCAAAATTCTAGATAAAAATTGTAATTTAATCGTTCATTTTGAATTCTAAAACAACTTCGCATTATTTTACCATTCCATCTCTTTGTTTTTGTGAAAATATGATAATAGTCATCATTTTAAAATTTTATCCCAAATATTCAATGTATATTTAAATCTCAGTGTACTAAGAATGTTCATTACAAAATCTGATATTATTTTCGAGTAAAATTTAACTGCTATCTATACAAATTTTCATCCAACGAAACACTTCTCTCTTTTTTTTTTTTTTTTTTTTCAGAAGGCACACTTGTTTTTATTGTATTCTATTATTTGTTTATTTATTTTGGTTCAAATGCAGACTTTTAACTTATGAACCCGTTTTAAGGCTTTACTGATAGACGTAGGTGAAAATGTAAGATAAACATAACGCGTCAATGCCAATGAATTGAGCAAGTCAAAAACTATTCAAGATTAAATGGTTTAGAGTATATTAAATGGATGATGAATAGTCTATAATATCAATGCAATTTGTAATTTTTTACTGTGTTTATTTTATTACTAACAAGTAAAGTCAAAAATAAAATTTCATTAGCAAGTGGCTAGAAGAAACAGCTCACTAGATTCCGGAAAAAAGTATTTGCTAAGTCTCCAATCACAATGTTAATAGGTTTTACCTATATTATAATCCGGATTTAAAAATATATAGTTATAATTAACTATGATATTTCGTGCATAGCATGTAAATTAATCAGCGTAGGCCTATACGGAGATCAAGTTTATATAACCTAAATATCTTGCTCTTAATGATTTTGACTTAAAACTATCTCAAACAAAAGATCGAGAGAGAGCAAGTTGGATTAGACAAGTACATATATCTAAAAGTGTTCTTAAATTTTAAAAATTTTCTTAATTGATATTGACAACATGGAATATTATATGATTGCTCCCGATCTTGGGTTTAGAGATGTAACCTGCCGAAATCAAAGGTTCATTTGTAATTAATATATACATCGTTCCTTAGACTGAAAGGAGATAGCTATTTGGTGTTATACATATAGGTTATAAACATGATCTATAGCTAAATTATGTATGTTAATGCAGTCACCGTATCCCAATCCGAATTTAAATTTGTATATTGCTTGTAGTTAACTTTTTTTTTTTACTAGAATCATACATTATATTTCCAGGATCTCTTTCGTCTTTGGTTCTATCACACGCATCGATGATTTTCCCTCCACGATTTGTAATTGCGTCTCTGTTTTTGTCTCTCCATGCACTTATTGTTGTTGTTGTTTTTTTTTTGGATTTTGCACGTCAATTTTTTTGCATGTTGAGTAATGAATTTAACCTTTCAGCAACAAAAGAATTTTATATATCATTTTTAAGATCAAAATAGTGTAAATTCACATGACCTCTATTTAACGACTATATAGGCATTTACAACGTCTTAACCGTTTTTGTATGTGTAGCCTCGTACCATTCGTTTAAAAGTCGGTCCTTGTTTGATTAGAAATTGGTTTGCTATGATTTTTTTTGTATTTGGTTGATAATTCGAATAAGTCGGTCCTTGTTTTATTACAAATATGTATAAAATTTTGGTCACGAATCACGATCGACTTCATTTTTAATATAGAAAACAATAAAAAATCTTCCGAAATTACCGCATAAGTTTTACCAAGGAACCTTAGGTTATGTTCCGTGACAATTACATCAGCAGGATTACACCGAGACCTATGGTTATATATAGTACTAGTTTATCATTCTATCATGCACATCATTAAATGATGGGTTCAATTACTCTTATTGATTCGTATTATTTTACTGCAGGTTGTATTATTTTCTGCACAATTTGACATGTGTCTCTCATTCCCATTTAACCGTTTGAGGGGTAAAATATTAAGCTTAGGTTTGAATCTACGAAATATTTAATTGGTAGTGTATAAATTAAGACATTTAAGATATGAGCCAAAGCACGTCGAGATCCAAAAGACGACCATAGTCGTTGACTTATACTCACTCGTAAATATATCTATTCTAGAAACTCATGTTGGAAACATCGGAGAGCTTTCAATTTTGTTCGAGAGAAACAAACGAAACCCTAGCTAGCAGCTAGTTAGCTAGGAGATGCATAAATAGTATCGTTTATACAAAACTATTTCCGTTTCTAATTGATTCTATTTCTGCCATTTTGATATATATTAAGAAAATATATTAAAAATTGGTTATAAATGCATCATTTTGTGTGATTAACAGTTTTTAATAACTTTAAACTAATAGTATTACATTATTTTTCTTGAACTTTACAATCAATCATCAATAACTAATAAAAACTACATAGAAAACCTAAAATTTATATTTTTTTGAAACAATTTTTTTTTTAGAAATATGATCAATTAGAAAGGGAGGGAGTACTAGACAATTTAGTCAAAAATTATTTGTTGCAATAGATGACAAAATAAATAATTTGTGAAAGCTATGGGTGAATTTTTTTGTAACTTGAATCATTTTTTTTTGATAAAAATATAAATTATATTACCAAATGGAACAAAGATTTTAATTACAGGAGCTTACGCAGGATTTTGCTTGGTTAAAAAAAAAAACCAAAGAAAGAAAGTAAGAGCAGAGTTGCATTATGAGGTTACACAACTAAAAGTGAGCAAACCAGCGAGGAAGGAGCCTTGTAACTTTTTATCAAAAAGAAAAAAAAGAGCCTTGTAACTTGAAATTTTTGTATACATTGACCACCAAACTATAGGAATTCAAAATCAAAAGTATTGTACAATATGTTAATATAACATATACTCCATATATATGCTTCACACAAAATTATGGTTTTATAATTTTTGTTATTGTTGCTAAAAAGTGTCATTTTAAGATTTTGAAAGGACTTTTTCCCAAGAAATATCTGTTTTACTTTTGATCAAAACTAATAAATTTTGAGTTTATAGCACTACCATTTAGTTAAATATAAGCATATTGACTTGACTATACTATATAGATGTAAAAATTGATGATTCTCCCTTTTTAGTCTTTTCACGTTGTCAGCCAAAACTCTTTTTAAAAAAAAGCTAATTAAAATCCGCACCCTGTCATTATTTTTTTTTTTGTCAAAAAATATAACAAAAGTTTGATCCATATTAAAAACGACCAATTACTCATTCGAAAAAACGAGGATGCATTGAAACCCAAAAATTGTTTCCCCATCAAGACTGAAAGAAGGCACAGATCAGCCGAAAAAGTTGAAATGTTTATCTTGTCTTGTACATGAGATACATCATTCTCTGTAGATTAACTTTTGACTTGAAATAACATTGATAGTCACATCGTTTAAAACTCGCAAATAGATTGATTTTTTGTTTTACAGCCGATTCACTTGATGAATGAGTGCTCTCATCATTTTCTGATATCTATAATCTACTCATATACTAAGTTAAGGGCTCAACTGGTTTAAATGTGATGGTTGTGTTTGTGGATGCGAAAATTTACGGAAACGAGTGGTTGTAGTTATAAACGTTATTAAACGATTTGTATTACTAGTTTAACAAATAGATACGGTTGAATTTGCGGGAAATTGCTTATTGGTTGATAGCTGCTGCGGATTCTGTTTAACATATTTAAAATATATAATTTCTATAAGAAAAAATTTGTATTAATATAATCAAAATTTAAAAGTGAAGTTTTAAATCAATTTTAGAATAACTAATTAAAATTCTTTATTTTAAGAGGTTTGAAACATTTGTTTATTTAAAAAATATTTTAATACTTAGAAATATATTTTAGTTGAATTAATACATACATAAAGCATTTAAGAATTTAGTATAGTAAACTTTGATTTTTTTTTTCAAAATTTTGTTTTGATTTTTTTTTAAAATTTTGTAAAATTTTAGTAGTATTATAAATTAAAAACTAAAAAAAAATATTTTGTTTCACCAACCGCAATCGCCCGCAGCCGTAAAAGCTAGCTAGAAAAAACTTTTGAAATCTAGAGCTTTTAAAATCGAGGGATTTCAAACTGTTTGAAGTGATATGTTGCGATTTCTATTTTTGATTGCAGATGAACCAATCAAGTAGATTAACAATAAAACAAAAATTCTCTTCATAAAAATAAATAAGAAATTTTCATCTTCTATTATTTGTCAAATACCTTAATTGTTAGATATATTAATAGTTACAAAACTTATTCATCTCATATCTATACTACATTTCAAAAAAACAATAGTAAAGTTTTAGCTACAACTTTACACTTACTTATACAAATCTTCCAACAAAAGAAAAATGACAGAATTAATCAGCATAATTAGACCTCAAATTTAATAAAGGAAATCAAACAAATTAACCCTAACGTCAAAAGAGTTCTGAAAGATGAAATGATACAAGAAACAAAAGCAGTAGAAATTTTGGCATCATAAAAGATATTTACATATATATGAACAGACGAAAATTTTACTATAGTAATTAATTTTCTATTAAAAAAAATGCCGCACAACACTGATCATACTGAGTAGATTTTATCAAAAACGGAAAGCAAAATTTTATTTTCAAGGACTAGGCAAGTATTATGTTTTCTGTTGAATTTTTATCCATTTGATAAACGATACCAACAACGTATTATCCATTTGAAATATACATATATTCATTCCTGATATATTACGAAGACTCGTCGAAGAGTAAGATTTATTATAAAATCATAATATTTGTATGTGTCTATTTTTTTTTTTTTTTTTGGTTCAAAATATTTGTAGGTGTCTATGTGACGATTTTAGTCAATAAACTTTTAATACCATCATCCTCGGGATATGGGTTACGTAACAAAAAAAAGACGTGGCGTATATTTCAACCTATTTTTTTCAATGAACTTTCTATGGCCCGTTGAATTTGTTTTGTGTTGTATTTCGTTAATTCGACTTTTTATTTTATTTTCTGCATTATTTAGATAAGTATGATATAATTTCTTCTATACTGTTTAAAAGCATCAATACACAACGACGAGGTGCTTCGCAACATTCCTCTCGTTACTTGTAAAATTTTTGAATTCCTTAAATTGATTTTTAAACCAATCCTTAATTAATGTGGTAAAAATTCCAATGAATCCAATCCTAGATAGGCCCTTCTTTATCTTCTTTTTGTTGTCTAGAAGTTTTTTTCCTCGGTTTTAAGTTTTTTTTTTCAAATCTAAAACATTTTGTATAAACCTTTTTTTATAATATATTTAACATTAAAAAAAACTTTCAATTCTTAGTAGTTTGTAAAGTAAATCTATCGATCTCTAAATATGACCAACAGGTCCAACATCACAGAAAGATATATATCTGTGGCTATTTTCCTTTTTGGGAATGTGGAGATATGTGTTACGATTATCTTTTATCTTATCGACCGCTCAATTCAATACCTACAAAAGCTCACACCACTAATGATCTTTTTACATATTCGACTATTCTCATCAATTCAAGTTTAGCTCCTTTTTTATATATATATGATAAAGTTTGCATATGGTGTTTTTGATGTCCATATTTGCTGACTAGTGAGGGTGTGCGTTTGGGTTTTATACGGTTTTACGTTTTTTTTTTGTTCACAAGAATTTGAAACTAAAATATTTGGTTTGATATAGTTTTATTTTAGTTCAGCCAATTTTCATATTTTTCTAGCAAATCAACTTAGACTCAACCAAATTCAACATAACTCATACAATAGCAACAGTTTTAGGAGATTGATAACTGGTTTAAATTCCTTCCGGTTCATGGTACTCAATTACTAGACAAATTAATTAGTATTGAAACTAGTCGAGTCATTTTGTGCAGGAATGACATTATTCAGTCATGCCATCTATACATATATAATCAAATGGAAACACAATTTATAATTTATATATGTATGCATGTTTTACCGAGTGTGTAACTAGAAGGTTTTAAATACATAAATAATAGAAGTAATACACATTTCACTCTCATTGTGGATCTATAAATGCGATCAAAGTCTTTAAACTTTAAACCCAATCAGATTGAACACATAAAAAATATATACATGCACACATCATTCTCATGTGGAGACAAATTATAAGGGTTATTTTGCGATAATATGAAAGGACTAATTATAGATAAAATTGAAGGCTAATATTAGAGAGATAAAGCAAGGAGTAATGGTGGAGAGAGAGACAGAGCGGTCTGACTTTTGAGAGCAAGAGAGTAAATGCATTTGCCTGTCCATGTTGACTCTTTGATGAAAACAAAACCCCACTCTTCATAATTGTTACTTTTAACTCTATTATCATTCTTACTAATTTACTCATCATCTTACCTCTCTCTATAAATATACTCAAGCTCTCTCTCCACATCTTCAGACAGAACCAACCACCACTTGTACCCCTTTGTCTTTAGTACTCTTAACCCTACAGTTCCTAAGCTCTCAAGCCAAAAGAGAAATAACTTTTTCATCGATCTTCTATATATATATATATCTGATCATCATCATCAGAAGTTCAAAACCCTTCTCTCTTCTCAGACCACAAACTATTATATTCTTCACCTAAACACAATAGGAGATTGAGATGGGAAGACCACCATGTTGTGACAAGATCGGAGTGAAGAAAGGGCCATGGACACCAGAGGAAGACATCGTCTTGGTTTCTTATATTCAAGAACATGGTCCTGGAAACTGGAGATCTGTGCCTACTCATACAGGTTTCTTCTTCTAACTTATGTTTTTTTTTTTCTTTCATAAAAACAATATTTTAATCTCAATTGTTTACCCCTATGTTCTTAAGAAGCACCCTTTAATGTTTTTTTTTTGTTTTTTCTTGGGTCTGTGATTCTTTTGTTCTGGCTTCAATATGGTTGGTATGATCATTAAATAAAAAGAAAAAATTGTAATAAATATCCGATTTATTGGTACCAGCTTTTTTGTCCTTACATCACAAAATTAATTACCCTTTTAGTGAAAGTTTTTCATTGTTGTGGTGGTTTAGGTTTGAGGAGATGTAGCAAAAGCTGTAGATTGAGGTGGACTAATTACCTCCGACCTGGGATTAAACGTGGAAATTTCACTCAGCATGAAGAGAAGATGATTCTTCATCTTCAAGCCCTTTTGGGCAACAGGTAATTAATCAAATACATATACATATTCACATGCACATGATCTATAAAAATGTGCAAAAATTAGTTTCTTTTGGTATGTATGAAGATAAGGTTTTGAACCTTTTTTAAATAACTTGGGGACCAAATAAATATGAAGGTGGGCAGCTATTGCATCATACCTTCCAGAAAGGACAGACAATGATATAAAGAACTATTGGAACACTCATTTGAAGAAAAAGCTCAAGAAGATGAATGATTCTTGTGACAGTACTATCAATAATGGACTTGATAATAAAGACTTCTCTTCATCAAACAAAAACAATACTTCACATCAAAGCAGCAGCTCCAACAAAGGTCAATGGGAGAGAAGGCTTCAGACAGATATCAACATGGCTAAACAAGCTCTTTGTGATGCCTTGTCTCTTGACAAACCACAAAACCCAACTAATTTCTCTATAACCGAGCTTGGTTATGGTCCATCATCTTCCTCTTCCTCTACCACCACCACACCCACTAGCAACACAAATCCATACCCATCTGGTGTCTACGCTTCAAGTGCTGAGAACATCGCTCGCTTACTTCAGAACTTCATGAAAGACACACCAAAGACCTCGGTGCCCTCGCCGGTTGCAACCACCGGGATGGCTATCACCACCGCGGATTCAAGCCCTAGCACAACCGAAGGAGGCGGAGAAGGGATTGATCATTCTTTGTTCAGCTTTAACTCCATGGATGAAGCTGAAGAGAAGCCTAAGCTAATGGACCATGACATTAATGGTCTCATTACACAAGGATCTCTTTCTTTGTTCGAGAAATGGCTCTTTGATGATCAAAACCACGATATGGTCATTAATAACATGTCATTAGAGGGTCAAGAAGTGTTGTTCTAGCAAGAAAAAGAGTTTGACTATTTACTCGAAGAACGATGAGACTTAGTTATAAACAATTTGTATAATTAAGTACTCTTTAGTTTTGTTTTAATCCTTTAATTATGTTTCATATTGCAGTAATTAGGGATTTTATTCTTGGGTAGTAACTTTTTAAGATTTAACACGTACGATCTTCTCTATATTTTATTGTGGAGATGTTAGAACATCCACATCCACATCCGAGACCCCTATACACGGGGTCTTCTATTTTTTTTAATTTTTTCTTTTTAATTTTTTTTATAAAAATTGATTTTTTTATTGTCGCAACGAATCACGTTGCGTCGCGTGGCAATTTTTTTTTAAGATCCTGTGTCTTAAGTGTCTTGCCCAAAAGACTTTCAAGACATAGAAAAACACAATATGACGGGCCCACATGGGAAAACACCCAAAAGGATGACCGATGGAGGTGGTCTTAGATCGTTTTTTTTTTTGTCTTTGTCGACGTGGAGATGATATCTTCTATGTAGTAGAAACTCAAACGTGTACATCATCTTTATTAATGTAAGGCTGCTTTTATATTGTGGCTCATTTGGTTATACCAATTCATGTCACTTAATTAATGTTGATATGGTTAGGTTTCAGATTTTATGCTCCCATAAATTTCAATCAGTAGGTTATAGGTAGTACACACATTTCTCCTCATTAATTACATAGGTTTAGATCGATGATTTCAATCTGTTACCACACTTGTTATTTTCAATAGAATTCCTGTAAAAAGTAACCTAAGATACATGCTTCTGTATACGTAGATACACGTCTAGCGATAGTTACGTTGCATCATCACCCAAATCTTGTATTTTTTTCTTTTTCTAAAGATGATATCCTCATGTGTATATGAAATCTATTAAGGTAACTTAGAAAAAAAGAGGAATGTGGAAAATATAAAGGAGAAATGACAAATATGTATATTTCAAGAAAATTAAAGAGCACATTCTAGTTTTTGTATCGGATATATAAAATGTAGGAGGCAAAATCTTGTGGTTTATAGAAAATGTAAAACTAATAAAATAAAGCTATTAATAATAAAATAAAGCTATTAATTAACAGGAAAAGCCAAAAAAAAAAGAAGAAGAAAAAGTAGTGAATTAAATGCAGAAGAAATTGTGAGTGTTTGACTTGTGCCTGTGAAGCACAATGAGCATCATCCAAGTAGAGATGTTTTACCTTAGCCACCTCACACATTTTAATGTCACAGTGTCTCCACATCGAACTCGTTGACTTTTTCTTTGTTTTGTTTCTCTATTACGTAAAAGGAACATTACTTTCCTACATTTCACAAACAATGTTCCTTTGTATTCCGATGTAATTACAAAGAAAAACTAAATATCAAAGAATTATGTGCACACTTTTGATTTTTTCAACGTCAAATATCTGTTTAGTTTTTCACCTGATCATGAAGATATATATACACAACCAGATAAAACAGTTTTATCGATTCAACCGTAACTAAATTAAATCACACTACTTTGATCTGACTTCAATTCTCAAAATTAAAATTTGAAACATTATGTAACGTTAATTATAGAGAGTTAAATAAAAATAACCAAATATAGAGTACGTACATTAGCTATAGAACCTCCATTCCTGATTTGTCAAGTTTTTAGCAACGACGACCATGACTTCTACGATTTCGACATATTACAACTTGGTTCTACCTAAGTTTTTCAGCAATGTATTAATCATATACCTTCTCCACATGATCAATTGTGACATTAGCTAGAACCTCCCATTCCCATGAACTGCTACTTATTTGATATACTCAACTCATACAAAAGTGACCATATATATTAACCACGCATGTAACCATATTCTCCATTCAACTATTGATTGATCGGATCAAACATCCTAAGATGTCACTCACAAGTTGCTTTAAACAATGCCCCCACCAAAACAATTATCGTCAATCCTCAGAAATATACAAAAAAGTTGCAGTTTCAACAGAATATGTTACAAAACATCAGCCAAAAAAGTATTTGGATTATAAAAATTAAAAAGCAGCTAATTTCTTAATAAACTTGGGAAATTAGAAGAAAAACGGAAAATTATTAATTATATAGCTCAAACACATAACTTTCATATTTTGTCTACGAAAAAACAGATAATTTAATATTCTGCAACCATAGGTATTATACATAGAGAAAAAAAAGAAAACCACACATTAATATAGGCCTCACAATGTGTCATTTTTAAGTATATGGAAGCTTGAATCTTGGATGAGGGATCAAATGAGGTGAGAAAGATCAAGAAGAGAAGTTGATGAGGAAGAACAATTATAAGGTGTCTCAAAGATCAGATCAGATGAAGATCTTTCTTTGCGATTTAGCTCCAGAAACCTTGATGAAAGTTATAAGAAATTGAGTTAGCTTTCTAATGGAGATGGTCTCAAATGATTTGGATCAGCCGTTAAGGAGTTATGACTGAATTAGTACACAATGGTCAGAGACAGCGGCCAAGACACACCGCTGGAGCTTCGACAACTTCACTTGGTGAATTGCATGGTCAGAGGCAACAGCCAAGACACACCGCTGGCAGATCCGATTTTATCCTTCTTCTATAAATACTTGTCTTAACTCTCTAGAAACCCTAAGTTTTCTTTCGCTTAGAGTTGGGTTGATATCTGTAAGATAAGAAAGAGTTCTGGAAAAGCTTAAGTTTATTCACGTCTCTATGGACCATATATATATGCACTCGTATACAACATGATAAGGATGACTTGATACACAAGTCTGATCTGAATCTATACAATCTTATCTCTAGTCTCAATAAGATTTATCTAAAGACAATCTATCTAAATACTTAGGAAGGTTCTAGAACCATCTAGAACCTCCAACACACCCCTCAAGTTGGAACGTGTAAATCACAAACGCCCAACTTGGACAATAAGTATCTAAACGTAGAACCTCCCAAGGCTTTTGTCAAGATGTCTGCTCGCTGTTCTGTCGTCCGAACATGTGGAGTTGTAATAAGTCCATCTTGTACTGCATCGTGCACACTATGACAATCCGACTCTATGTGCTTAGTTCTTTCGTGAAAGACGAGATTAACGGCTATATGTATAGCCGACTTACTGTCACAAAACATTTCCATCGGTCCTTTATGAGGTGCGCCAAGATCAGCCATCAAACGCTTAAACCATTTAAGCTCCCGCAATGTTGCTGCCATGGCACGGTATTCTGCCTCGGCCGACGAGTGAGACACAATGTCTTGCTTCTTAGTCTTCCACGAGATCGAAGATGAACCAAACTGTAGAACAAAGGCGGACAAAGAACGTCTAGTGGTTGGACACGAATTATAGTCTGAATCAGAATAAGCTTGAATATTTAAATCTTCGTCTAACTTTAACATAATCCCTTGGCTGGACTGCCTTTTAGATACCGCAACACTCGTATAACGACATCCCAATGAGCTTCACGAGGCTCGTGCATAACTTGAGATAAAACATGCACTGGATAACAAAGATCAGGATGAGTGTTAACAAGGTACACAAGGCGTCCAACTATTCGGCGGAAACGAACTGGGTCATTAAACAACGGTCCATCATCAGAGAGAAGGTTGTGATTCTGTTCCATCAGAGTAGCAATAGGTTTACACTCAAGGAAACCTACTTCTGTTAAGATATCCAAACAATATTTGCACTGTGAAAGATACATCCCCATAGGCCCACGAGCAATCTCTATCCCGAGAAAGTACCTAAGTTTCCCGAGATCTTTCATATGAAAGCATTTACTCAAATAATCCTTGAACTTCATGAGCATACTCAAATCATTTCCTGCAATAGCTAGGTCGTCTACGTAAACAAACACACGCAAGGACTTCTCACCTTTGATATACGTAAACAATGAATAATCAGCATAAGATTGCTTGAATCCAAACTCTTTTAGAGCTGTCGCGAGTTTTGAAAACCAACATCGCAATGCTTGCTTAAGAACATAAAGCGACTTCCTTAAGCGACTTCCTTAAGCGACACACTTTTGTAGGATCATCCGCATGAAAGCCTGGTGGCAGTTTCATGTATACCTCTTCTTCCAAATTGCCATGGAGAAAAGTATTGTGTACATCCATTTGATGCACCTCCCATCCTTTTGCAACCACAACTTTTAATAAAGCACGTACCGTAGATATTTTGATGACCGGTGCGAATGTTTCGTCAAAGTCTTCACCCTCCACCTGATTATTACCACAGCACACGAGCCTTGCTTTGTATCGTTCTATAGTTCCATCCGCGTTGTACTTCAATTTATACACCCATTTGCTTCTAATGGCTTTCTTCCCCTCGGGTAATGTCTCTAAATCCTATATCCTACTTACGACCAAAGCATCGATTTCATTACCCATAGCTTTATTCCAACGCTCATCAAGAAAAGCTTCCTTGTAAGTATGTGGCTCTACACCAGCCGAGATAGCAACAAGAAAGGCTTGATGTCGTTCTGAAAATAGTTGGTCAGTGACAAAATTCTCAATGGGATAAAGAGTCATACCTGGACACGTTTTCGAGGGATTGTTGTTGTCGGGAAGAACGGTGGTGTTACTTTTATTGACGGGTGAAGCACGAGTACTGTGAGCAACATAGTCCTTGTGCCACGCTGGTGGTACTGATGTGCATTTTCCAAGACCAGCCGGTGCTACTGGAACAGCAACCACAGGTGGAACGGCTGATTCCGAGGGTGGAATGGGCGCTGGTGGTATCGGTTCTGGTGGTGTAACGACCGCAACTAACTCTGTAACTGTAGTTGAATCACTTTCAACTATCTTAGTAGCTGCATCAATCACAGCAATTGCTTCAGGTGCACGCAACAATATTGGCTCATCTTCAATAACAACACTAGGGATATCCACTGGCTTTACATGCTCCATCAATGTCTTATTGACATATGGAAAATTTATCTCATCAAAAACTACATCCCTGGAGATAAAGAACTTGTTGGTCTCAAGGTCATGCAGCTTCCAACCTCGTTTTCCAAATGGGTAACCCACAAAAACACACTTACGGCTCCGTGAACCGAATTTGTCCTTATCCTGTGTGTAATTGTGTACAAAACACAAGCATCCAAACGTCTTTATCTCACCATACGAAGGAGGTCTTTCATACAAAAGCTCATACAGCCTTGCAAAAGTTTCGAAGGGGTGCGGTTAATCACATGTGCAGCGGCAAGAACACTTTCGCCCCAAAATTTGATGGGAAGATTAGCTTGAAACATCAAAGAGTGAGAGACATTAAGAATGTGTTTATGTTTCTGCTCAACTCTTCCATTTTGTTGTGGCGTTGCAACACACGATGTTTGGTGTAAAATGCTTTTTTCAATGAAATACCTGGATAAATATGTGAACTCCGTCCTGTTATCACTCCGCACAACTTTCACATCTTTACCAAGTTATCGAGAAACCATCACAACAAAACTTGGTAAAATCGTCTTCACCTCACTTTTTTCAAGGAGAAGATATATCCAAACTGCACGGAAAAAATCACCAACAATTATAAGAAAATAAATCGCACCACATGAAGAAGGAACACAGTATGGTCCCCAAAGATCACAATGTATTAAATCAAATACGCCTAAGGCTTTATTATAACTCTTGGAAAACACCTCTCGAGTTTGTTTGGATTGAAAACAAATATCACATCCACTAAATTTGTCCGGAATACGTTTCACACCAGAAAGAAAGGGTAAAAAACCTAAAACGTCAAACGCAGGATGTCCTAAACGATGATGCCACAGATTCTGATCTTCAGCAGCTTTAACTCTGTTGCCTCGTATTATTATCACATCCCGATAAAAGTAAACAACGTCCCGTTCTTCACTGACTCCAATCAGGGTCCTCATAAAACGGTCCTACAACACACATAAAGTGTCAGTAAACACCGCAAAGCATCCAGTTTGCTTAAGTAACTTAGCCACAGACAATAACGTGTAATTAAGATTGGGCACATGAAGAACATTAATTAACGTAATTTTATCGGATAACCGCATGGAACAAACTTGTGTTGCCAACACTTGGCTACCATCGGCAAAACTCACTGGACACGCCAGTATACTTCGCACATCAAGTAAAAGGGTATCCCCTGTCATATGATGGGATGCTCCTGTGTCAAGTATAACTTCACCTGTTTGAACATTACCATGCAATTTGTCTGGTATTGGAGTGGGTTTTTGCTTCTCTAGAAATGCTGATAAGGACGCCCATTGTTCAGCACTTAAGGTCAGAATTGTATTTGGAGAAGGAGCTGCTTGTACTGTATTTATATGAGGCTGAGTCGTCTGGTTTGTCCTGCCACGTCCTCTGCCTCTAAATGCTCATCCTCTGCCTCTTCCGCTCAAACCACCACCGGTACTACGCTCACCATGTTCAGTGTACCACTCCGGGAACCCAACAAGCTGCCAGCAATCAGTCTTATCGTGACTGATCCTCCCACAATACGAACAAGTTGTCGTAGATCTTCCAGGAGTAAAAGTGGCCATCGCATTCTCACCCGTGTGTGCCTCTGTTTTCGCAGCAAAACCAACTACTTCAAGCTTTGCTTCTGTGCGAGAAGAGGCAAGACGACGTTCCTCATGAACAACACGTTGATAAACCGAATCCAGATCAGGAAGCGGCTCCATTCCAATGATCGATGTGCAAACATGACCAAAGCGTGCATCGTCTAATCCCATCAAGAACTGATGTATTTTTTCAGTTTTTTGTTCTTTCTCGAAAACTTCTGTAGCACCACAAGTACATTGTGGCACCTGTCTATAGCTCCTAAGCTCATCCCATTTAGTAGTTAAACGTCCAAAGTACTCAAGCACGGTTGAGCCTTCTTGCCTACACGCAGCCATCTTAGTCTTCAATTGGTAAGCTCTGACAATATTACCAATTGAAAAACGTTTCTTCAAATTATTCCACATCTGCAACGCGTCTGGAGTGAACGTTACAGTCGATCAAATGGATGGAGAAATTGATGCTCGGATCCACCCAATGATCATTGAATTCACTGTTTTCTACATCTCCGTTCCATTAGGCTCTGTTTTAGGGTCGGGCATCTTTAGACTCCCATCGATGAACCCGAGTTTGCGCTTAGCACGTAGCGCGTTCTCCAACTCCGAAGCCACTCGGAATAGTTCTCGCCATTCAGCATCACCGGTGAAATTGCTGTGCCAGGATTATCTGACGCCGAGAGCTGGTAGGGGGAGGCGAGCACGTCGCCAATAGAAGCAGACTCTGCTTTTTCAGGTTTTGTCATCGTCAATCTCTCAGCTTTTCTTCTTTCTCGTCAAAATAATAATAATAAAAAATAATTTGTGTTTTGTGTTTGATCTTAGACTGGCTCTGATACCATGTAAGATAAGAAATAGTTCTGGAAAAGCTTAAGTTTATTCACGTCTCTATGGACCATATATATATGCACTCGTATACAACATGATAAGGATGACTTGATACACAAGTCTGATCTGAATCTATACAATCTTATCTCTAGTCTCATTAGGATTTATCTAAAGACAATCTATCTAAATACTTAGGAAGGTTCTAGAACCATCTAGAACCTCCAACAATATCCAAACTCTCTTATGGTTGATTTGAATTAATCTTCATGTTATATGCCACTCTATTAAAGGATTCTTCACTTCTATCTTTGTAAATCCATGTTTATCTCTTTCCATTTTTCT
Source organism: Cardamine occulta (assembly GCA_028015245.1). Taxonomy (NCBI): domain Eukaryota; kingdom Viridiplantae; phylum Streptophyta; class Magnoliopsida; order Brassicales; family Brassicaceae; genus Cardamine; species Cardamine occulta. The sequence goes on along the minus strand of CM051378.1, from coordinate 14,131,059 downwards.
TATTTCTTCTCTTAGGTTGTTAGTCTTTTTGTTGGATCATGGTTTGCTAGATTATGATGAATTGATGGTTAGATGTTGATTATTTAGGTTGATTGTTATTAGATCTTTCATATTATAATGTTCTTAATGCTAGATTAGCCAAGAGATTGGTGATTTAGAGGTTAAACATTTCCATGCCCACAAGGTATTTCATGAAATGCTTGAACCAAACCTTTTATGAGCTTTACATACCTAGCGAACGAGAGTTGGTGATTAGGGTATTTAGTGAACTTATTGGAGTTATTTTCCTAATGCTCATTGATTATGTCAATTGCTAACGATGGTTATTGATAATTGCATGATTAATGCCATGAGAGTGGATTAGTCATAGTTATGAATTCTATGTTCTAGGATGATGCTTAATACAATATATTTCATCAATGTTTGATTGTTAGTTTATTCTCTTGATAGTAGAACTCATGATCCTTTGTTTTCCTTTTGATTTTATCTCATTTTCATTTTTTTTTGTTGAAAACTAATTCTTTTATTTGTTCTAGATTAGTTTAGAATCTTGCATCTCTAGTGTGTAGTCATTAGTCTCCGTGGATTCGATAGCCTTTGTACTACAATGTACATTGGGTTTATTTGATAGACCCGAGGCCTCAAAAATCTATTTATCAAATTGGTGCCGTTGCCGGGGACTAAGCGATTGCCATTAGAGTTAGGATTCGAATTGAGACTAGAGTGTTTTATTTTTCTTTTGTTGTTATTCTTGTTCCTTCTCTCTTGTGATCTTAATATTTTAGGTGTACAACTATGAGTGAAGGAGACATTCAAGGAAGAAGTGAGCAAGATGAGGCAACTGTCAAGCTAGTGACGTTAAACATGCCGCCCTTGGGGACTCCCCCGAGCCTATCCATTATCAAGCTAGTAACATAAAACAAGCTACTCAATAAAGGGAGATAGAGTAAGACATTGCCCTTGATCATGGTTATTTGTTGCTTGAACATCTTTGAAAAAATAAAAAATCCATGTTTTGATCTTTGCATATTCGAAATTCAACCTCTACTTTTGCAAAGCTTGCATGATCTTTGAAGCATCTCTATCTTATTTGGACTTAATTGAACATTTAATTATCTCGCTTATGGGTTTTCAATTCATTCTCATGGTCTTAATAAAATACTTGAGTTATCTTATCCACTTTGCCAATCTTTGTTAACTCAAGTAGCTATCCTCATCATTAGGATAGTTCCACACCTATAACCCAAGCTTTTATTTCGACCAATGCTATATTTGTTGAGTGAGGCATTTTTCTTGATAATGCTATGATTATGCAAAAACTTGAGAGTATCGGAAACGACAAAGGATTAACTCTCATTTTAGCTAGCAATGGTAAGTCTAGCAATGGGGTTTGGAATGAAAGACTTGGATGGTTAGATTAGGTAGTTGGTATTGGGTGTTTTGAAAGAAAGAAAATGTGAAAAGAAAAGCTTGATCAAAGTTAAGAAAAGAGTCTGTAGGGAAACTAAGTAATAGACCAAAAAGCTCTAAGTCTCTTGTTACAAAAGAAAAGAAAAATGTAGCTTCCCTAAGATTATAAAAAAAACAAGTGTTGGGAGCAAGAGAAAGCAAAAGAAAGAGATAGAAAATAGCTAAGTGTTGAACTAAAAGGTTGTCCCTAGGAGGCTAAGAAAAGGGATTGATCATGAGGTTGAATGTTAAAAGGAAAAAAGAGTCTAATGTTTTGGGGTTGAAAAGAGAATAAAGAGAGTGTGAAAAGGGTTGAAACTAGGATGCACATCATAAGTTTTGTATGCATAACGAGATGCACATCATAAGTTTGGGTAGAATAACGAGAATTAAGCTTTGTATGCATAAATTGTTCCCTTTCTTAGATGGATTTTTCATTTGACTAGCATTCCTTTGTTTTGAGAAAAAACACCCAAAGAGAAACTCTTTTGAACTCACCTCAAAAAGTTTTAACCTAAAACCGATTGAAATTGATTTGATTCCCATAAGCGAGACCACAATATAAATACATTAATGAATGTTAAAGATATGTCTTTAGTTTGATTGTGAGTCTTTACTTAACTATTAGGGGTTGCATTAGAAACTTGCATTGAGACGAACATGGAGAAGTACTAAAGAGTAAGACGATTGTTCATGCACCATTTAACTTCTTTGAGGACAATGTGTTTCATCCTTTGTTTGATACTTTGTGGTTTTGAATCCCGCTTTTTCACTTCTTTCTCGGTTTGTCTATTGTTCTTTGCTTGCGGACAAGCAAAAGGCAAGTCCTGGGGAGTTGATATGTATGATTTTAACATCCATTTCCATCACATTTTGTTCTATTTCACATCACTTATAATTGTGTATATGCATTTGAGTCTCACTATAGCATTGTATCATATTTTAGAGTCTTAGGTTCCATTCATGAATTTTGCATAGTCTTTTGAGTCATTTTAGGTATATGGAAGCTTGAAGCTTGGATGAAGGATCAAATGAGGTGAGAAAGGATCAAGAAGAGAAGTTGATGAGGAAGAACAATTATAAGATGTCTCAAAGATCGGCTCAGATGAAGATCTTTCCTTGCGAGTAAGCTCCAGTACCCTTGATGAAAGTTATAGGAAACTGAGTTAGCTTTCTAATGGAGGTGGTCTCGAGTGATTTGGATCAGCCGTGAAGAAGTTATGACTGAATTAGTACACAATGGTCAGAGGCAGCGGCCAAGACACACCGCTGGAGGATCTGATTTTCTCCTTCTTCTATAAATACTTGTCTTAACTCTCTAAAAACCCTAAGTTTTATTTTGCTTAGAGTTGGGTTGATATCCAAACTCTCTTATGGTTGATTTGGATTGATATTCATGTTATATGCCACTCTATTAAAGGATTCTTCACTTCTATCTTTGTAAATCCATGTTTATCTCTTTCCCTTTTTCTTATTTCTTTTCTTAGGTTGTTAGTCTTTTTGTTGGATCATGGTTTGCTAGATTATGATGAATTGATGTTTAGATGTTGATTGTTTAGGTTGATTGTTGTTAGATCTTTTATATTAGGATGTTCTTAATGCTAGATTAGCCAAGAGATTGGTGATTTAGAGTTTAAGCATTTTCATGCCCAAAAGTTGTTTGATGAAATGCTTGAACCAAACTTTTTATGAGCTTTACATACCTAGCGAACGAGAGTTGATGATTAGGGTGTTTAGTGAACTTATTGAAGTTGTTTTCCTAATGATCATTGATTATGTCAATTGCTAACGATGGTTATTGATAATTGCATAATTAGTAAAATGATTAGTGTCATGAGAGTGGATTAATAATAGTTATGAATTCCATGTTCTAGGATAATGCTTAATACAATCTATTTCATCAATGTTTGATTGTTAGTTTATTCTCTTGATAGTAGAACTCATAACCCTTTGTTTTCCTTTTGATTTCATCTCATTTTCATTTACTTTTGTTAAAAACCAATTCTTTTATTTGCTCTAGATTAATTTAGAATCTTGCTTCTCTACTGTGTAGTCCTTAGTCTCCGTGCATTCGATACCTTTTGTACTACAAAGTCTATTGGGTTTATTTGATAGACCCAAGGCCTCAAAAACCTCTATATCACAGGTTGAGATACTCCAACATGGAAAAGTTTGCAAAATACCCAGGTATACTTCCAGAGAAATTATTGTTCGACAAGTCTACTTTTTTAACACCCACCAACCCCTTTATATCTGGAATATCTCCATCAAAAGAATTTCCTTGTAGATTAATAACTTCTAACGAGAGACATTTTTCCAATGTTTGTGGGAGTTATCCTGATAAGCTATTATTCCGCAGTGATAGTATAACAAGATTTTGTAGTCTTCCTACATCATTTAGTAGAGAGCCGGATAAAGCATTGCCTTCCATTCTTAGGTAAACAAGGGTTGAAGTTTGCATTATTTCCTTAGGTATATTCCCATTCAACTTATAATACCCAATCTGTAAATCTAGTAGGTGACTACATTTACCGAGACTTAGAGGAATAATTCTTTCAAAACTATTGTTGTACAAGTAGAGTGTTTCAAACCGAGTGATGTTGCCTATATAAGATGGTATCTCTCCTAAAAATCTATTTGAATAGTGTTGTTCAAAATGACTTTAAAACATTATTACCAATTTGCAATAACATTGTAAAGAAATTCACCAATTTGACGACAACACGATTAATACTGCCGTGTATGAGCTTTGAGTAACTGTGAGTAAACGTCAACTTTGACTTCATTTTGGAACTTTGATAATTCTTTGAAACTCTACAATGTTATTGCAAATTAGTAATCAAAGTTTCTTTGGCATCAACGTTGACGTTTACTCACAGTTTGATATCTTGGATGCTAAGTGAAAGTGAAGAGAGATTCTGAAACTTTCTTTTGTTTTATTTCAATATTTCACTCTTAGTTACATTGTGATACAATGCGTCTTATATACAAAGGATGAGCTATGACTAATCTATTGACAGATGTCACAATCAGGTTGTTGTCAAGGTGCTGAGGGGGTTGAATCGATTTCTCGTCATTATCCTTTACTCTGTACAACAGCTCATATTCCTTGCTTTTGCAATGGCAACACATGCTGTAAGATTCCCAGCTCTTCCCTCCATTTTGTTTTGTTTGATCTGAAGAGATAGGCTTTGACTAGGCTGTATTATTTGAGTATTGTTATTAGGCTTGCATTTGGTTTCATCTTGGGCCTGTATTGGTTTGTTATCTGACTGGGCCTTTCTTCTTTGGTCTTTGTCTTTTGTTACAGAGGAGGTGAAGAGTCTGAACTTTGTCGAAGTTGAGAGACTGAGCTGTATCGAGGTTGAGATTGTTTGATCTCTCTAATAACCCCCTCAAAGTTGATGTGGGTGGAAGATCCATACCGAGTTTGAATCTCAATGATGTGAAAGCTCTTGTAGGTAACGATTTAGTGAATATATCTGCGATCTGTAGCTGCGACAGTATATGGTTCACTTCGAGGGTACCAAGAGCAAATCTTTCTCGGACATAGTGATGGTCAAGCTCAAAGTGTTTAGTTCGTCTATGGAACGCTGGATTTGCGGTTAGAAAGACCGCTGACAGATAATCGTATAACAATTCTGGAGTAGAGAAAAGAGGAATACTAAGTTCTTTCAGCAGGAAACCAATCCATGTAATCTCTGAAGCTGTGTCTGATAGAGTTCTATATTATGCTTCAGTCGAGCTCTTTGAGATTGTATCATGTTTTCTTGAACACCAGGAGATCAGTTTCGTGCCAAGGAATGTGCAAGAGCCACCAGTAGATCTTCTGGTACTTTTGCATCCAGCTCAGTCACTATCGTTGTAAGCTCTCAATGTGCAGTCTGTGTCTTTGTTGAATGTTATTCCCATAGTGACTATGTCTCGTATGTATCTCAATGTTCTTTTCAGGAGATCAAAATCTGTAACAGTTGAAGCGTGCATCTTCTGACACACGAAGTTTACAGTGAACTGGATATCAGGCCTTGTTAATGTCATGTATTGTAATTTACCTGCAAGACTCCGAAAATATGTTGGGTCGCTGAAGAGCTATTCTTCTTCTTCTTCTTTTTCTTCCTTTTCTTCTTTTTCTGAATTCTTTTTATCTTTGTATATTTTCAGAGGCAATGGAGTAGAAACTGCAGAGCATCCATCCATTCCCGCAACAGCAAGTAAGTCTTCTGTGTACTTTTACTGTGAAAGAAATAGCCCCCCTGAATGATACTGAGCTTGAATTCCCATAAAGTATTCGAATTTACCTAGGTATTTCATTCGAAACTCTTGATTTAGCCCATTTAATAATGCAGATAGTATCTTGGAGCTGTTTTCTGTGATGACCATGTCATCCACATAGAGGAGAAACATGATGATATCTTTATTTCGAGTATAGATGAAGAGAGATGGATCTCTGTTGCTGCACATAAAGCCAAACTCCAAAAGGTAGTTACTGAACTTATCAAACCAAGCTCTGCTTTAGAACATATAGGGACTTATGTAGATGACACAAATGAGTAGGTCTAGATTTGTCTACAAAACCTGCTGGTTATTTTATGTAGACTGTTTCAGTGAGATCACCATGTAGAAAGGCATTTTGCACATCTATTTGCTTTATATCCCACTATATTATGGTTGCAACGTGTAGAACTAACCTTATTATAGCTGTTCTAACTACTGGACTGTAGGTTTCCAAGTAGTTTATGCCTTCGTCTTGATTGTAGCCTTTTGCTACCAGTCGTGCCTTTAATTTGTTTAGAGATCTATTTGTATTCAGCTTTTTTCTGAACACCCACTTGCTTACCAAAACATGCATATCTGGTGTGTAGGGTACAAGTGTCCATGTTTTAGTCTCAGCACAATTTTCCATCTAATCTGTCATAGCATTGTTCCATCCTTCATCTTTTAGCGCTTCTATCACTGTTTTTGCTACCAGTCGTGCTTTTAATTTATTTAGAGATCTATCTGTATTCAGCTTTGTTCTGAACACCTACTTGCTTACCAAAACATGCATATCTGGTGTGTAGGGTACAAGTGTCCATGTTTTAGTCTCATCACAATTTCCCATCTCATATGTCATAGCATTGTTCCATCCTTCATCTTTTAGCGCTTCTGTCACTGTTTTAGGTTCAGGATATGAAACTCTGTGTGTTAGGAGAGCATATCTCGGGTTTGGTTTTGTTACTCTAGCTTTCGATCTCGTTAACATGGAATGGTGTGATACCCTTGTTGGACTTCTGACTGTTTGTTGTTGTGTCTGAACATGTGTAGACCTCACTGTATATGTACCTTGTTGATTGGAATTATCTAAGCTACTGGATGAAGAAGCAGAGCTGTTGCCTATAGGATCAGGATCAAAGCCTGCCATACACCTAGTCCTCTGTTCCTCAGCAGTAGCAACAGACAGTGTAAGTTCTCTGGCTCGAGGTCTATATTGAACGGTTGGAGCATTGGGAATGATTATTTGGACTGGTTCCATGATTATAGTCGGAGCCTGAGTCACTGCTGTTGTTGTAGGTTGTACAAAGCTTTTCTTCCAAGCTACCATTAGATGAGTGAGGTTTTCTGTATTTGGAGATGGTGATGACTCAAAAGGGAAGGTTGCTTCATCAAATAAGACATGACGACTGATATACACTCTGCCTGTCTCTAGAAGTAAGCATCTGTACCTTTATACTTCTCATTGTAGCCTAGGAACACACATTTTAGGGACCTAGGATCAAACTTGGTTGTTGCATAATCTCTTAACGTAGGATAGCAGGCACACCCAAACACTTTTAGAAACATATAGTCTGGAACTTTGTTATAGAGAACTTCATAGGAACTACAATAGTGATCGAAGACTGAGGATGTAAGTAGATTACTTAGGAAATTCGCAGTAAAGAACGCTTCCACCCAGTACTTTTGTGGCATTTTACTCTGAAATATCATAGATAGCCCCAACTCAGTAATGTACCTATGTTTTCTTTCTGCAAGGCCATTCTGTTGTGGAGTATAAGGGCATGAAATGAGATGTCTAACCCCCTTTTAGTTTAGGTGATTCTGAAATGCTAGGCTTGTAAATTCACCACCTCCATCACTTTGAAAGGACCCTAGTTTAGTTTGAAACTGATTCTCAACTAAAGCTTGAAAGTTTAGGAACACTGAGAGGAAATCAGATTTTAACTTTAAAGGATAGAACCAAGAAAATCTTGAGTAGTTATCAATGAAAACTACATAGTAGCGGAAGCCTTGAACATACATTATTGGAGAAGGACCCTAGAGATCACAGTGAACCCTCTCTAAAAGTCTAGATGCTATAAAACTAGAATCAGAAAAAGGAAGCCTGGAACTTTTTCCAAGTTGGCATGCCTCACACATCTTCTTGGAGCTCTTATTTATACTGATAGCCTTTTGTTGTTGACAGGTACTGAAGGATCTTAAAATGTGGATGTCCAAGCCTCATATGCCAAACTTCATCACTTGCACAATGTTGTCGAGTAGAATAGAAGGCTTGGAAAGGTTTGTCCTCCAGTACATATAACCCATTATGTGTGCTTCCCATGGTTAGTAGCCTCTTTGTTTCCTTATCATTCACACACACACCATCACAATTAAATTCAAAAGCACATGGATAATCCCTTGTAAGCTTAGACACAGATAATAGAGATTTGGCACTGTTAGGACACACAAACACTTCTTTAAGAGGTAATGTACCTGAAGTAGAGGTTATGCTTGTAGATATTGTGTGAGTTATTGGTAGATAGTTTCCATCTCCTATCATAATTGTGTCTGACCCTCGATAGACTTGGGATTATTGCAGGTGATGAGGAGAACTTGTAACGTGTGCAGAAGCACCAGTGTCTGGGTACCACTCTTGCCCACCTTGTTCTGTGACTTCGGTGATTCTCATAGCAACCATAACACTAGGAAGCTCTTCATGTTAGTAACTGTTATCAAACCTGTGCCAGCATTTTAGAGCATGATGCCCCTGTTTTCCACATATCTGACACATTACTCTGTTGTATGTGCCATATGAGCTTCCAGATGAAGATGACGAACTTGAGCTTGGAGAGATTTGCTGATGGAAGCCTCTTCCTCATGTGGAGAAGGAGCCTCTACCTCTGTTTTCTATACTCTTCCTCTGCTGGTATAGTTTGCTTCAGCTCTAATGGTATTAAATGCCATGTGAGGAGTGACATCTGTGTTACCATTGTAGCTCAAGAGCCTGTCTTCATAACCAGTCAAGCGTGGGGTCATGTTCTCAAAGGTAGGTATAGGGTAAGAGTCCATGGAGTCTTCAATAGATGTTTTAATGGGTTCATATTCCCTTCTCAGACCATTAAGCGCAGCAAAGATCTTCATTTTCTCATCAACTGGTTTACCAACAGATGCTAATTGCTCATATAGTCCTTTGAGGTCCTTGAGATAGGCTGACATGGTGTTCTCATTCTTCTCTGTGTTTTGCAGGCATTTTTGGAGCTCAAACAGTCTTGAGTTTGAGACCAGGTTGAAATGTCTTGCCAGCGCCTCCCATAGTTGCTGTGAGGTCATAGTAGTCACTACTTCGGAGAGGATGTCTTCTGAGAGAGAGCCAAGAATCCAAGCTCTCACAATGTGGTCAGATCTGAGCCATAGCGGATAGTCAGGGTTAGGAACTTCACTGGTACTTCCTCCTATGCCAGGAACAGATAAAACTGGAGCTGGAGATGGTAGTGCACCATTGACAAACCCCAACAGATTCTGGCCAGAAAGAAATGACTCGAGCTGAGTTTTCCACAAGATATAGTTTCTCTCATTTAGTCTCACTGTGACACAATTTGAAATGTTTAGGGTAGGATATGAATAGAGTTCGATGGATGTGTTCTCCATGGCTCTGATACCATGAATGTGAAGAGAGATTCTGAAACTTTCTTTTGTTTTATTTCAATATTTCACTCTTAGTTACATTGTGATACGATGCGTCTTATATATAGAGGATGAGTTATTGCTAATCTATTGACAGATGTCACAATCAGGTTGCTGTCAAGGTGCTGAGGGGGTTGAATCGATTTCTCGTCATTATCCTTTACTCCGTACAACAGCTCATATTCCTTGCTTTTGCAACGGTAACACAGTCTGTAAGATTCTCAGCTCTTCCCTCCATTTTGTCTTGTTTGATCCGAAGAGATAGGCTTTGACAGGGCTGTATTATTTGATTGTTGTTATTGGGCTCTGCATTTGTTTTCATCTTGGGCCTGTATTGTTTTGTTATCTGACTGGGCCTTTCTTCTTTGGTCTTTGTCTTTTGTTGCAGAGGAGATGAAGAGTCTGAACTTTGTCAAGGTTGAGAGACTGAGCTGTGTCGAGGTTGAGATTGTTTGATCTCTCTAATACTAAGTTCATTGGAGACGACGTGGATTGTCCAAAGCTTGGTAAATTTTTTGTCTAGAATTTTAAGGTTTGAAGAGAGTAACTAAATCGGAGGATTGGGGATTGAGTTCGCAATGATTAATAGTGTGGTGTTTTATTGCTAATTAACGGCAAGTAGTGCTCAAGGACTATTGGAAAATGGCAACTAGTTCATCTGTGGTCCAACTCCTAGCTGCCTAAGTTTGTTTTCATGTTTAATTGGATTTGGATCTTCAAAACTTTTGTAAGCTTTTAAACAAATATATACACTGCCTATTGAGAATTAGAAAATGTTTATTTTCTTTAGTTTCCTGTTAAATTGCAATTAATGATGATTTTTAATGTTTGTTTTCTTAGTTTTCACAATTATATGTTAATTAGCTTTTTTTTTTTGGTTTTAAATATGTTAATTAGCTTTTTAATCGGGTTTTCCACAAATTCGTGATATATGCTCTAAGGCGTTCTATTTCCTCGTCTCCACCACAAGAGAAACACAATTATTCAATTTTTTAATGTGGAAATTGCTTGAAATGACCCAGATTTTAGCAGAAATAACTAGAATGACTCAAGGTAAAAAAATGGATCAATTTTTTTGGTTAAAAGACTAGAAAACCAAACTAACCTAACATAATAACGAAATTGCCATTAACCCTTAAAAAAAAACCTAACATAATAACATGCTCCTTCCTCCGCTGTGTCTTCGTTCTTCTCCTTCTTCCGCTGTCGTCTTCGTTCTTCTCCTTCCTCCGTCATCGTCTTCATCCTTCTTCTTCCTCTGCCGTCGCCTTCGTTCTTCTCCTTCCTCCGCCGTCATCCTTCTTCTCCTTGCTCATTGTTCCGCCGTCTCGCCTTTAGACTCGTCCTTCTTCTCCTTGCGTTTTCTCCTTCTGCCGTCTTCTCCTTCTTTTCTTTTCGTAATTCTCTTTTCCGTCCACCGCCGAAGGAACCGCCATCCTCAAGCACCCCAGCCGCCGTCTCAGAAAGTCTTCAACTCGCCAGATCCGCCTCAGCCATTGATGGAACACCTCCTAAGCCGAGAAAATGAAAGATAGAAGAACAGGGGGAGGCCAGAGCCTCGTGGGTTCGTCATTCGTTCCAATCTCCACTGCCGTTTCATCTTTGTCCTCTGTTACTGCGGACTTGTTTGTTTAGTTTTGTGTTATCGCGGATTTATTTGTTCTTTTTTTTATCTTACCGTGGACTTGTTTGTTAAGTTTTGTGTCGCTGCCGTCAGGTGCTGCTCGCCGCCGTCGCTGCTTCACCATCGCCTCTGATTCACCGCCGTTTCAACTTCACCTCGTTAAGGTTCGTTTCTTTGAGTTAATCTTATTTGGCTGCAGATTTAAAGTCTAGATCTATTTTTTTTCTTAACCGCACACTTGTTTGAGTTGCTTATTCTTTGGATGCAGTTGTTGTTTGTCGTGCATTATTATTTGGCTGCACATTTGTTTATAATTTGGCTTCACATTTGTTTACTATTTGGCCGCACATTTGTTCTTTGGCCGCACATTTGCTTACTCTTTGGCCGCACATCTGTTCCCATCTCAATCCTCGATGGATCTGTTCTGATCTGTGTTTTTTGTTTTTTTGTTCCGATCTAAATCCTCGATGAGTTCAGAGATAAATCGGTTTTTTTTGCTTTTTTTTTTGTGATCTCGTGGATCTCAGTCTTTGTTTCATCTGTATTCGATTTTAAATTTGCTGATGTTGCTTCATTTAAGCTTACACAGATCATTAACGATCGTGAGACTGAAAGATCAAAGGGATTTGGATTCGTCACCTGCAAGGATGAGAAATCGATGAAGGGTGCGATCGAGGGGATGAAGGGACAAGAGCTTGACAGACGTAGCATCACGTAACGAGGCTCGACCACATGGAAGGGGTGGCGGCGGAGGAGGCTGTGGTGGATACCGTAGCGGAGGTTGTGGTGGTGGTTACGGAGGAGGTGGAGGAGGATAATTTGATGTTACCGCAGATTTAATTTAGTATTTATAAGGGGTATTTATATGTTGTCGCAGATTTAATTTAGTATTGAAAATGGGTATTTATATGTTGTCGCGGATTTATTTTGCTATTGAACATTGTTTTTTTATGTTGCCGCAGATTTATTTTGATGTTGAACATTGTTTTTTAATCTTCAAACATCATTCGAGATCCTCCCCTAGCATCAACAACAAACAACCATCTACACTTTTCAAACCTCCATTTTCCACATACAAGTGGAAGAAAATGAAAAAAGGACAAAACTTACGCCAAGAGGAAGAAAATGAAGAAGACAAGGTCAAAATCAAAAAGAAATGATGAAGAAAGAGGAAGATGAAGATGGCTGCCCAAAAAAAAAACACTAAGGGAAACGAGGTGAAGGAGAAGATGACGCCAAGGGAAAACCCTAAATCTTGTGGTCCAGATTTCATTATACAAATCTGTAGTAACTGATAACAACAAGTCTGCAGCCAAAGTAAAACACATCCAGCCAAAGAAAACAAATCTGCAGCCAAAAAATAAACAAATCCAGAAAAACTAAACTAAATGCCAAAGTATAAACAATTACAGTAGCAAAGTAAAACAAAGTGATGCGGTAATGATAAGAAAAAGTGCGAAGAACATTACAAATAAGGCTGCCACAACAAGAGAAAATAAATGTGCAAGAACATTACAAATATATGCAAAGAACGTTACGAATAAGTGTGCAAGAACTATTAAAAAAGTGTGTGGTAATGTTAAAAAAAGTGTGCGGTAACTATTAAAAAAAAGTGCGGCAACTATAAGAAAAAGTGGCAGAACATTACAAATAAATGTGCAGTAACATTACAAATATATGTGCAGAACGTTACAAATAAGTGTGCAGAATAAAAGCAAAAACTGCGGAATCGTTGAAAAAAAGTCTGCGGTAACTATAAAAAAAATGTGCATTCACATATACATTAAATCCGCCACAACAAGAGGGAATAAGCGTGCGATAACATGATTTCAATAACTGCGCAGAACGTGAGAAATAAGTGCAAGAATATATACAAATAAGTCCGCCACAACAAGAGAACATAAATTGCGACAACTGTAAAAATAAATCAGCATTATTTTGAATATCTGTGCGGCTAAACAAAAAAAAATAAGTCCGCTATAATATGATGAAATAAATGTGCAAAACAAACCCGCGGTTCTAAGTAACTCCGCCATAAGACAAAATAAATGTGCGGAATAATAAATGTGCGGCAACATTGAAAATAAATGTGCGACAACATGAAAAACAAATGTGTGAAATAAATCCGCGATAACTAAAACAAATGTGCAAAAAAATAAGTGTGCAGCAACATGGTATGCGGATTTTTGTAAAAAACGCGGTGGCATTTTTGTAATTACCAACAACTTTAGCGCACTGGAAAAAAAAAATTTAATGGCATTTTCGAAAACTATTTTTTTCCTAACAAAAGGTTCAGAGGTACTTTTGGGTTAAAACACCTTAAAAATCCTTAAAAAAAACGAGGGTTATTCTAGTTATTTATGCTAAATTATAGGTTATTCTAGCTTTCGGCTCTTTTTTTAATTATACTATAATTGTCCAAAGATTATTTAGGCATTTCTTAAAAATAAAAGTTCTTTAATAATTTTCCTTTTCTCATCCAGCCGCCTGGTCGACCGTTCCTGATATGAAGAAATGAAAACTCTTTTGCATAACTTCACTTGTACACCTCAAGATTCTCTATATTGCAAAATCTCCCCATTTCCCACATTAACGTTATTCAACACTCGCCTTCCCATCAAGAACAATAAAATCTCCAGCAACAAATCAAACAAGTTGAGAATGGATTCGTCTCAGGGAGATCCAGCTTGCACACAACAGAAGATCGTGATTCCAAACAGCCACAATGAGAAGCTGGTGGGTCTATTTCATGAAACTGGTTCCAGAGAAATTGTAATCTTGTGCCATGGCTTTCGATCCAACAAGGTTAGTGTGTTAATCGAATTATGAATCTTGAAATCATAATCAGTGACTCACCAACCTAAATCTGCAAGCTTTTTTGCCTTTTCTGTTTCTCTGCTCTTGTGGTGACTCATACTATCTGAGACTTGATTCAATTCCGAATTATAGGCCTTATTTCGTGTTTGTAACTTATTTGTGTGTTCATTTCTCAATCCAATAGCTTATAAAGTTGCATAATTTTAGCTCAATTTGTATTAGTAATTAAAGGTTTTGTCATTTAGTAGCTCTGCTTCTTGGTTGTTTTGGAACTTTCTTCGTTTTTTTCTTTTTCATATAGAGTTAGATAATGGGTGAATCTTGATTAGAATTTGTATGACTGTTGAAGGCAAACTTCAAATCTGTTGATGGCAAAAACTCTTCAAGCTGTTTGCTTTTTCCAATTAGTTACTAAGACTTGAAGATTGTTTTTTGTTTGTTTGCTGTATTGAAAATGTTTATTTCCTCAATAATAATATCTTGAGTTTCTCTCTTTCTGTTTTCTTTCATTGACCCTTTGGCTTATTAGCAATTTGTACACCAAAGGTGGAGTCCTCATATTGGTGTGGGGTTGCATATGTTGGTATGGGTTACCTATGAATTAACTCATTTTTCTGGTCTATGAAATATGCAGAATAACCAAACTATGAATAATGTGGCTGCTGCTATAGAGAAGGAAGGGATCAGTGCTTTTCGTTTTGATTTTTCTGGAAATGGGTATGTTTCTCTTTCTTGGATTATCACTGATTTGAATAATTTGGATTTTGTTTTGACTTTGGGTGTTGTGTTGCTTTCATTGTTGCAGAGAGAGTGAAGGCAGTTTCTATTATGGTAACTATAACCATGAAGCTGATGATCTCCGATCTGTTATCCAATACTTCTCTAATTTGAACCGTGTAGTTCCTATAATTCTCGGCCACAGTAAAGGAGGTGATGTGGTCCTCCTCTATGCCTCCAAGTATCACGATATCCGCAATGTAATCAATGTCTCAGGACGTTATGATCTGAAAAAGGGCATGAGAGAGCGTCTTGGGAAGGATTTTTTGGAAAGAATCAAGCAACAAGGATTCATTGATGTTGATGATGGTATTGTTATCGCTCTTCGGATTTCCTTCATTGTCTAAGATCAAAAGTCTTGTATCTCTACCAATGTGCTGATGTTTTACAGGGAAATCCGGGTACCGTGTCACCAAGGAGAGCTTAACTGAAAGGTTAAATACTGATATGCATGAAGCTTGCCTCAAGATTGACAAAGAATGCAGGTGAGATTCGCTGAGTTCTCTAACTCATATCGCGTGTTTAGGATATAAACAAGCCATGGTTTATGTAATGACAGGGTCTTGACGGCTCATGGATCGGATGACGAGGTAATACCCGTGGAAGATGCAAAGGAGTTTGCGAAGATCATACCAAACCACAAGCTGAAAATTGTGGAAGGAGCTGATCATTGTTATACCAAACATCAAAGTCAATTGGTTTCAACAGTTCTGGAGTTTATAAAGACAGTTATGGAGAAGAAGAACTAGTCTTTTTTTCTTTGAAAAATGTACTTGATTCATATTACGAAACCAGAAGTTTGCATTACAAAAATCCAAATAAAAGTGGGAACTCAAAGGGAACATTTATTGGATTAGCAATTATAAAGCTGATACACAACATTCATACATTGTCTGCAAATAACACAAGCATAAGTAAGTATAATAAAATTAACAAACAGCATTCTCCAAGCGTAAGTATGTTTTGTAGAGTAAAAACCACAAATTATGAAAGACAATATTATATAGGCCTCAGATTAAGCCTTTTAAGTGGGTTGCAAAGTTTGTAGGCAAAAACATTAAACACTTCAATGTCTGACTGTTCTTCTGGTTTTAAAGAACCTCTCTCTGATTGAGATTAACTCTTTTGCGGCTTCACTTGTTGCCAATCGGTTGGTAGGAGATTCTTCACAACACCTAACTCCCACCTCCAAAACCAGTGTCAAGCACTCAGCAATACGGAATCCGACTCTGAGACCACTGTGAAGAATCGATTTGTCTGCAACCTCCATTACTCTTTCTGGCAATGAGGACTTGGTGTAGCTGTGTAGGGTAAAGTTTCCTCCAAATAAATCATTGGTTGGTCTTTTTCCAGTGAACATTTCCAAAATGAGAACGCCAAAACTATACACATCACCATGTATTGATGGTTGTCCTCCCATTCCATATTCTGCACCATAATTCATAGAAACAAACTTGGAGTAATAAAGAAAAAGAATACACTAATTTTCTTCATTCTAACATTACATATGTGTGATAGTTTTACCTGGTGCGGCATAGCCGATGGTTCCTCTAACACCAGCCGAGCTTAGTTGGTTGAGGAAGGATTCTTTGTCGAACTTGAGGAGCAGTCGAGCTAGACCAAAATCACTAACATGGGCTGTTAGATCATCGTCTAGAAGTACATTGCTTGGCTTAAGATCACAATGAGCTATAGGTTCATGACAATGAACATGAAGATAGTCCAAAACAGAGGCCACATCTATGGCAATGCTAAGCCTTTCAAGAAGTGTCAAGGTTCTTGAGGGCCTACGAATCTCTTCGACTTCCTCCGGATGTAGCCACATATCTAGACTTCCGTTAGGCATGAACTCATAGATTAGAGCTCTAAATTCGTTTCCTTGAAAATCAATACTCGAACAAGCCGTCAATAGTTTCACAAGATTACGATGCCTTATATCTTTCAGAGATTCACATTCTGCCATAAAACTCTTCATCGCTCCACGTCTCTGCAGGTTAAGAACTTTCACTGCAACAAGCTTGTTTTCCAGAGAGAGTAATGCCTTAAACACAGTACCAAAACTGCCTGACCCAACCATATTGCTCGAAGAGAAGCCATCTGTCGCATTTCGGAGATCTCCATAACTTATCTTCTCATGCAAAATCTCCAATTTGGAAGGAGCTGTATTATCGGTCTGGTGGTTCTTCTTTCTTTTTCTGAGCCAACATAGAGAAAATAAAACTATGAACAACAGCAATAGCAAAGCTATGCCCACACTAACCCCGATAACTTTTTTCAACAGAGAGGAATGCTTTGTTGCCACAGATGGTGCTTGTGCGAGGCATGGCTTTACTTGCAACTCCCTGATGCCTCCACATAGATTTTTGTTTCCATATACAAAAACTATGGTAGAGTTCTTAAATTTCCCTTCTGTTGGCACCCTTCCCTCGAAATTGTTAAAGGATAGATTGAGATACTGCAACTTGGAAAAGTTTACAAAATAATCAGGTATACTTCCAGAGAGATTATTGTTGGACAAATCAAATCTTTTAATACCTACCAACCCACTTATATCTGGAATGACTCCATCAAAAAAATTTCCTTGCAGAGAAATATTTTCCATCGAGAGACACTTTCCCAAGGCTTGTGGGAGTTTCCCTGATAATCTATTATATGCAACTTTAAGTGTAACAAGATTTTGTAGTTGTTCAACAGCGTTTGGTAGAGAGCCAGTCAAAGAATTATTTGACATGCTTAGCTCAGTAAGCGATCGAATTTCCATAATCTCCCGAGGTATAGTTCCATTCAACTTATTATACCCAATATATATATGTAGTAGGTATCTACAGTTTCCAAGAGTGGAAGGAATGATCCCTTCAAAATTATTGTCTGACAGATAAAGTTTTTCTAACCGAGTGATGTTGCCTATAAAAGAAGGTATCTCTCCAGACAATCTATTTGAAAAGACACCTAACATTCCCAATCCTAAAAGCTTCCCAAGAGAGGTTGGAAGTGGTCCAGTCAACATATTCTCTCTCAACACAAGTGATTGTAGGCTTATGAGATTCCCAATGTCATGAGGAATGCTTCCTGAGATAAGATTTGCTCCAAGCTCTAGTATGATGAGGGTCTTGGACAGATTGGCAGTAGAGGTAGGCAAGTAACCACCAAGCCTATTTTCACTCACAGATAACTGTTGAAGTTGGGTGCAATTAGTCAAAGCATCAAGAAATTCAAGATCTCTAACAGAGTTATTTCCCAAATAATTGGCATCAAATGCTAGGATTTGCAAATTTCGTGCTTTTCCAAAGCTCGAAGGAATGCTTCCTGTCAGACTGTTATACTCCATTCTCAACGATTGGAGATTTGAGATGTTGGGAAGTGTAGTTGGAATGGATCCTGTGAAATAATTTTGTCCCACATATAGCTTTTGAAGTTTTGGTAGCAAAATACCAAAATCATGCCTCAAGCGACCCGAAAAACCATTTCCAAAGATGTTTAAGTACTCAAGTGAGGACAAATTGTAGAAACCAGGAGGAAAAACACCTGTCAACTGGTTCGCTGATAACTCAAGAAATTCTATTTGAGTCCATCTAGCTATATCCGGAACTCCCCCATCTATATTGTTGATTGCAAAATCAAAAAGTCTGAGGGATGTCAAGTTTGCTACAGATGCAGGGAGCTTCCCTTTTAGTTTGTTTCGACCAATATCTAAATAAACAAGCTTTGCCAAAGACCCTATTTCATAAGGAACACTTTTTCCAAGAGGATTTGAATATAAATCAAGGTCCAGCAATCTAGAGCAATTAAATAGACTGACTGGAATCCCTCCTCCCAGAAAATTAAAATTCATATACAAGTGTTTAAGTCTAAACAAGTTTCCCATCTCTCGAGGGATGGTACCACCAAAAGAGTTACGAGAGAGATTAAGTGATATGAGAAACGAAAGATTACCAATAGATGGCGATATCACTCCACCTAACTGCAATCCTCCGAGGTTCAAACGCGTAACTCTCTTGTGTTTGCGGCCACATGTAACCCCATGCCAGTTGCAGAGAGGGAATGAGTTATTCCATGAGGACAAGTCAACTCTTTTGCCTTCTGATACTTGAGACTTGAACTCCAACAACGCTTGCTTATCAGTTTCATACGTAAAAGTAAAACCATATGCTTTAAGTAACATGAGAGCATTGAGAGTAAATAAAAGAAAAAGTCTCATGCTTCTCAAATTTTTTTTGGTGTTTCTCATATTTTGCAAGAAAGTGAATATAAGGACGAAACAATTGCAAAATGTCTTAAACTTGTACGTGGTGTTAAATTACATTGCCGTGTAGACTCTTGCCATCTAAGTCAACAAGTCAACTGAAATCATGTCGCCAGTCTTTACGGACTTATTATGTATACACATGCTGGCTTTATGAAGAATTTCACCAATTGACAATGAAGTTTCGTGATTTTATTATTGCAAAATTGGAAAAGAAAAAGTAATCAATTTGGCGTCAACGTTGACGTTTACTCACAATTTGAGTTTCCCGGAGACGGCATCAGAGGTTTAAGGCCTGAGTTCAAGGCTTTTTGGATGTTGATCTTCAGTTTCTAAAGATTTTTCGTCTCCAGAATACACGAAAAAATTGTTGAGCAAAAAGATTCTTCGTAGAATTTGTGAAATGAAATTGAAAAATCGGAACCCTTGATTTATTTTTCCTCCAATTTCATACGACCTGGCGACGTTTATAAATTTTAATGTTTGAGTATGTCTAATGATGCGGGTTTGAGTCGAGGGTGTTTTAATTTTTTAAAAAGTTTTTTAAGCTAAACACCAAAACGATGTCGTTTTGGCCATATCATCGAACACGTGTCTACTGAGTCAGCATCACTGACTTTGAATTTGGCACCAAATGACAAGTTTATGTCCAAAATTTGATTTTTTTTTGAGTTTGAGTTTATATTCGCACTGACTGTTTGTAAAGGTAGAAAAATGCACTAGTGAAAAAGTACATGTCGAAAACACCATTTTTCCGTCAAAACCGATTGAAGATCAACAATTGGGAAATAAGGTTTAAAAGGAAAAGTCGGCCAATTTACATCCAAACATATTCATTAAGTCGAAATCATTGACGAATTTATACCTAAAGATATCGAATTGGTAAAATTCATACACAAACTATAAAAATTTGATCAATTCATACAAATATAGTGACTGTACATTTTAAACTAATGATATGTCATCCACGTCGTCTATTTTACTATGACGTGGATGCCTATGACGTGGATGCCACATCATCGACATATGATTTTTTTTTTCTTTTTTTACAAAATCTTGAAAGAAAAATTAAGGATATACATCATTTCTGCCCCGTCTCGTCCCTTCTCGTCTTGTCTCACTCTCAGTCTGAATTCACATTTTAGATGAAAATGCACTCTCATATTACACACGCTTTCAATTCCCATATGGAACCGAGAATTCCCAAAATCCTATATGAGAAAAGTTTATACTGAATAATACTTATATATATATATATACACTATAATGATAGGAAATTGGACATATATAATATATAATATTACATACAAAATTAATCTAAAATTTTCTAACTTTTTTAAAATGTATAAATTTGTTATTATATTTCATATCATTTAAAATTCGTGTTTTATCTTTTATAAATTGAAAGCTTATAAGTTTTAGTAAGCTATCAATTAAAATAAAATTTATTTAAATAAAATTTTAAGCTTTTAATTTATATAAGACAACTAGAATTTTAAATGATATATTAAGACATACACAAATAATTATAATGTTCGATAATTTATAAACTTTTCTAAACTTTCAATTAAAATAAAATTATAATATTTCAATTTATATAAGACAAAAACTATAATTTTAAATGGTATGAAATATAATAACAAATCGGTACATCTTAGAAAAGTTAAAATTTTTAAGATTAACTTTATATGTAATATTATATATGTCCAAATTCCTATTATTATGATATATATATATATACATATATAAGTGTTATTTATTATAAGTTTTTCTCAAATAGGATTTTGAGAATTCTCGGTTCCATACGGGAATTAAAAGTGTGTGTAATATGAGAGTGCATTTCCACCTAAAACATGAATTCGAGACTGAGAATAAGACAAGACGAAAAGAGACGAGACGGGGCGGGAATGATGTCTATCCCTAATTCTCATTTCAAGATTTTGTTAAAAAAAAATATGTGTCGATGACGTATCATCCACGTCATCTGTTTTACTATGACGTGGATGACATATCATGAGTTTAAAATGTACAGTCACCCCTATTTATGAATTGACCAAATTTGTATAGTTCGTTTATGAATTTTTGTCAATTTGATATCTTTAGGTATAAATTCGCCCATTACCATAGTTGATGTATGAATTCGATTTAATGAATATGTTTGGGTATGAATTGGCTGACTTTCCGTTTTAAAAGAGGGTGACTGATTTAGAGGTTGAGGTCCTGAGTTTGCAATAAGGAACTGTGTGGTGTTTTATTGTTAATAAAAAGACAAGTAATGCTCAATGGCTATAAGATAATAGCTGCTACTAGTTCATCTTTGGCTGCCATTATGGGTCTCTGAACTTTGCGCAATTAAAAGCAAAAAAAGACTGATGTGTCGAGTTTTAACCCAAAATATTTTCTGCAAGTGCACAGACACACGCAGTAGTATATGGGTATCGAATCCACAGAGACCAAGGTTACACTAAGAAATTATAGATTTTAATTTAAAGCTAAGACAAAATATTGGTTGGTGTAATTTTCGGAACAAATAAGCAACTAAATAAAATCGATGTGAATTAATTAAAACAAGCACTAGGTCAAGGTGTTTCGCCGGTGATTCGGAGACAAGGCTGAGCAACTATTCAGGGCTAATTTAACTACCGGTCTAGAACTTAAACATAAATAAATGTCGCCCCACTCTCGTGATGTATCGACAACTTTATCTAACAACCTAGATACCGAAACTCTCGTCTGGACCTAGCGAAGACGATAAGCATTAACAAGCGGGTTCAATATGTTCACAATCAATCGTAGCAATCAACTCTCGTTGGCTACGCACCAACTGCTCACCAATGATTTATCTAGCAATCCTAGAGCACTCTCGTGAATAAGTTTAACCTAAAATCATAGACTAGGTAGTCAAGCTAATCTAAGCATTAAGAACCCCTATTGGCGAAGACATATAAATTCCAATCCTATTTGTGCTCAGCCATTAACAACCTAAATCACCATTGAAAACCTTAATCTAGCTAGGGATCTACTCACACATAGCAAAATCAAACACAACAAAGCAATAAGATGAATTCATGATTTATTAAAAAGAATAAGGTTCAGGAAAACTTCTCAAACAGAGTTGTGGAATGATCGATGATAGGAGAATAGAGATCCAAAGCTGAATAATACAAATCCAAATCCAAAAGAACAAGGTGGTGGTGTCTTGGAACCAAAAATAACCTCGAACGAAAAACGGAGGTCTGAAAAAGAACGTGATACAAGTCTGAGGCGGCTGGCCTCTATTTATTCTAAAAATTAAATAAAAAACGTGTTTAGGTAAAATAGGTCGAGCAGGTGCTCGCCAGGTCCGAGCAGGTGCTCGCGCAGGCGGAAAATCGACTTTTGGCTTAAATTTGCTTCTTTTGCTCCAATGTCTTCCAATATCTTCAATCCATGCTCCAGAGCCTCAAAATACCTGAAAAGACACAAAAAGAAATAGAAAAGACTCGAAAACAAGATAAAAAGACTAGTTAAACATCTATTTACGTTTCGAAAACGCGATGGAAACTTGCTTTTTTTTAGGAAACTTATTAAACAAATAATTTGGAAACTTGAGATATGCATGATATATGTATTTTTTATCTTTAAAAAATCGTAACTAATTTATAAAATATAAATATCTCATATTTTATTTTTCTCCAAAAATTGATCATAATCTAAAACAGTTAGAAGTATTAACATAAGCTACTTAATACTTATTTATTAGATTTTTGTTGTTTCAAATATTTTTTTTAAATGGTTTTAATGTTTTACTATGTTTTTAAAATTATATATATACACTATATTTTTAAAAGGGCAATTTTCAATTTTAGCACCAATTTAAGTTTTCAATCCAAAAATAACATATACTCTCATATTTAGACAAAAATAACATTCATTAATTAATGAGCAAAAACCATTTATACCCTCACTTTACAAAACAATTTTTTTTTCCAAAAATAGCAGAATCTCTCACTTTTATTTATATCGCGATACTCCGACGAAAAAGCACAAATACGACGAAGTGTTGAAGCTGTGAAGCTTGCTCATGTTTTGAATTGAAGAAGCTTGATCAAATCCGACGAATCAATTCCAAAATTACTTTGTTTTGAATTGAAGTTAAAGTTAAGAGACCAAAACTAAAATTATCCTAGGGTTCCTCTTTCGCATCGTCGTCTCCAGCTCCTCCTCATGTGGTTTCTTCTCTGAACAGTAAGTTTTCTAATTGATGTGTAAATTCGTTTAGATTCTTAACAAATTAGCCATTATTTTTGCAATTGATGATTCAACTTCACCTTTTTTTTTGCAATACTTAGGAAGATAAAATGGGTAGATGTCTAATTAGAAAGGTTAAAAAGAGGAGATTATCTCACAAAACAGCTCGCTGATACAAATTCGAAGTCAAACGCGGCGATTTGGTTTACAGTTTACACTGAGTTACGTAAACCAGAGACGGAGATTAAACCTTTTCAGTTTGACGAGGATTTTCCTGGAATGGGTCAATTATATTGCTTACACTACAAGTAAGATTAGTTCTAATCTTGAAAATGTTTCTGTCTGTGTGAGCGTTGTTTCAGATTAAACCATTTTGTTAGTTTCATCATCAGCTCTTAACTCGGTCTCTTATCATTTTAATTCAAAATTAATTTTCCTCTATGGTGAATAAAGTTACTCTGTTTTACATAAATTGCAAATGGTTTAATCGATAGTTTAATTTCTTCGTTTTTGAAGAAAATTTAGGAAAACCTTTTGAGTTATTGTAGGTTTCTCAAGCTGGAATGTTTTTTGGTTGATGATGAAACTAACAAAATGTTTTAAAACTAACATAACGATGTTTTGTTTAATATAGCTAATCATGTTCTCCAATCTGAATACTTGTTAGTTTTAGAGCTAATCATGTTCTCAAATTTTCTTATTTTCTCTTTAGGGATATGATCTAGTTCTTTTAAATTCCTCCTATCAATTACAGAAATTTTAACTGACATCTTCCTTCACTCTGCAGATGATGAAATTAGCAGAGTTCCACGCAAATGCTAGTGCAGGGAAACCTCCCAAACTGCCTTCTATAAAGCAGAGAAAGCAGATGTTGCTTTCCTTTCTTAGAGGTATGAAGCAGCAGCAGCAGCAACAACAGCTTCAGCATTCAGTAGCGGTGAAGATGAATAACAATAACGATCAAAATGAGAACTCCGAAGCTATACACATCACCATGTATTGATGGTTGTCCTCCCATTCCATATTCTGCACCATTAATTCATAGAAACAACGACAACAAGATTGTAATGATAAAACAGTATACTAATTTTCTTCATAGAACATTGCAAATGTGTGATAGTTTTACCTGGTGCGGCATAGCCGATAGTTCCTCTAACGCCAGCAGAGCTTACTTGGTTAAGGAAAGACTCTTGGTCGAATTTGAGGAGAAGCCGAGCCAGACCAAAGTCGCTAACATGGGCTGTCAGATCATCATCTAGGAGGACGTTTCTTGGCTTAAGATCACAATGAGCTATAGGTTCATGAGAATGAACATGAAGATAGTCCAAAACAGAAGCCACATCTACGACAATGTTAAGCCTTTCAAGAAGTGTCAAGGTTCTTGAGGGCCTACGAATCTCTTCCACTTCCTCTGGGTGCAACCACATATCCAAGCTTCCATTAGGCATGAACTCATATATGAGAGCTCTGAATTCGTTTCCTTGAAAATCAATACTAGCGCAAGCTGTCAACAATTTCACAAGATTACGATGCCTTATGTCCTTTAAGGATTCACATTCCGTCATAAAACTCTTCATCGCTCCACGTCTCTGCAGGTTTAGAACTTTCACTGCAACAACCTTGTTCTCTGTCAGGAGCAAAGCCTTAAATACGGTACCAAAACTGCCTGACCCGACCATATTGCTTGAAGAGAAGCCATCTGTCGCATTTCGGAGATATCCATAACTTATCTTCTCATGAAAAATATCCAATGTGGAAGGAGCTGGATTTCTGTTCTGCTGGTTCTTCTTTCTTTTTCTGAACCAACGTAGAGAAACTAAAACAATGAACACCAGCAAAAGTAAAGCTATGCCTACGCTAACCCCGATTGCAACTTTCTTCAAAAGAGAGAAATGGTTTGTCTCCATTGGTGGTTCTTGCACAAAGCATGGCTTTAGTTTCAGCTCCTTGATGCCTCCACATAGATTTTTGTTGCCAAAAACCAAAACTATAGTAGAGTTCTGAAATTTTCCTTCTGTTGGCACCTTTCCCTCGAAATTATTAATCAATAGATTGAGATATTCCAATAAGGAAAAGTTTGCAAAATAATCAGGTATACTTCCAGAGAGATTGTTGTTAGACAAATCAACTCTTTTAACACCCGTCAACGGTTTTATATCTGGAATGGCTCCATCAAAAGAATTGCCTTGCAGATTAATAACTTCCATCGAGGGACATGTTCCCAAGGTTTGTGGGAGTTTTCCTGATAAGTGATTATTCCCCAGTGATAGTAAAACAAGTCTTTGTAATCTTCCAACATCATTTGGTAGAGAGCCGGTGAAAGCATTAACTTCCATGCTTAGGTTTACAAGGGATGGGATCTGCATAATTTCCTTAGGTATAGCTCCATTCAGCTTATTATACCCAACCCCTAAGTGTAGCAAGTAACTACAATTTCCAAGACTCGGAGGAATGGTTCCCTCAAAACTATTGTTGGACAAATAAAGTGTTTCGAACCGAGTGATATTTCCTATAGAAGATGGTATCTCTCCTGACATTTTATTTGAATGGAGAAAAATTCCCCTCAATCCTAACAACTTCCCAAGAGAATTTGGGAGTGGTCCTGTCAATAGATTTCTTGCCAACCGAAGTGTTTGTAGGCTTATAAGATTCCCAATATCATGAGGAATGGTTCCAGATATGAAAATTTGTTCCAAGGTTTAAATAGATGAGCTTTCTAGACATATTGGCAAGGAGGTAGGCAAGTCACCCTCCAACCTAGAGAAATTGTTCATGGATAATTCAAGATGCATCATTTGAGTCAATCTAGCCATACTATCTGGAACTCCTCCTTGTATACTGTTATCTCCAAAGCCAAGATATCTGACTGATGTTAAGTTACCTAGAGATGCAGGAAGCTTCCCTTCCAGGTTGTTTCGTCCAAGATATAAAGTAACAAGCCTTGTCAATGACCCTAGTTCTGAAGGAACACTTTTCTCAAGATTATTTGAATATAAGCGAAGGTTCAACAATCTAGAACAGTTGTATAAACCAATTGGAGTCCGTCCTCCCAGAAAATTCAAGCTCATATATAAGTGCTCAAGTCTAAACATGTTTCCCAACTCTGGAGGGATGGTACCACAAAAAGAGTTATCAGAGAGATTAAGTGATATGAGAAACGAAAGATTACCAATAGATGGTGATATCACTCCGCCTAATTGCAATCCTCCGAGGTCCAAACCAGCAACTCTCTTGTGTTTGCGGCCACATGTAACTCCTTTCCAGTTGCAGAGAGGGAAAGAGTGATTCCAAGAAGACAAGACAACTCTTTTCTTTTCAGATACTTGAGATTTGAACTCCAACAACGCTTGCCTATCAGTTTCAGCAGTAAACTGATTTGCTTCAAGTAATATGAGAGCATTGAAAGAAAGCAAAACAAACAGTCTCATACTTGCCATTTTTGTTTTGCAGGAAATGCAACTCATAGAGGAAATAAAACAGAGGAAAATGCAAGACTTTTCTAAAGTTTACTTGGGTCAACGATGGCGTTTACTCACAAGTTTGATTACCTTCACCGGAAAAATCTTTATGGCAACGTCATCCAAACAGAGTATTTTAAATCATATCTCTTGAGAACACTCAACCACATTAGTTTATCTATAGTATGCTTAATGTACAAAAAATTGTTCGATAAATGTTTGAATAACTATAAATGGACAATCTCTATACTATTAAAATTGAAGTATAAATAAATTATCCATGTAACCAATACACAAATCTTCTGCAAGCATAAGTATGTTTAATAGAGTAAAAACCACAAATTATGAAAGTTGAGATTATAATAAGTTTGATAATGTAGTATTGGTTTTAAATTTTAATTAATGACTGTGATGTGATTAATGATTAGGAATATGATTATGACTGATCCAAGAGACTGTTACAAACCGGGAGTAAACCAAAATCAACGATAGCGATTAAACCAACAAACATTGGACTCTCAAAGATCAAGGTTCAAATTTTGGGATTAGACGGAAAATCAACACATTGATGATGAATTATTTACCTTTAACCCTCTAATTGTTCCTGGTTTAGGGTTATTTTAGCTTTCGGTTATGTTTTAGCGTTTAAGTATGATTAAATTAAGAATCATGTCACCAATCTGATCCTGTCATATCTGGCTGCTTTCTCCTCTTAACCTGCCACCAGGGATCGATGGTACCCTCTGACAGTGTATTATGTTAGTAATTGAAACGGATTTGAGGTGATTCTCGTAACAAGTATACTCTTTCGAGGTAATTAAATTACCTCTCTTTTTGTCTATATCAAATTTTTAAATATCAATTAAGATTATTTGGGTTTGAGAGAAACAAAAATATATTTTGCAGAATAAATAAAGGGAAAATCGAACCTAGGGGTGAGTATAATTTCCGTCCCGTTCTATTCTCGGTTGGAAATTCCTATCCCATTTTGAAATATATTCTCGTATTGTAATAGTTTATGATTTCCATTTGGGAATGAGATGGGAAAGGAACAAGAATTTCTGAAATCTCATTCGGGAAAAATTATATATAATGGATAATATTTTCTATATCCCATAAATATAATAATCGAAAATTAAAACTATTAAATCTTAAATTTCAAAATTTTCTAATATGTTTAGAGCAAATTTCCTTATTTTTATAATTTAATTCATGTAAAAATTCTAATTTTGCCTAATAAACTGGCATATATAAATTAAAACCTTCCATTCACCATTCAAATTTTGGTGTATTAGGATTTTAGATTGCTGAAATGTAGATTGGTTTATTTTGATTTTGATGATTCATGACTATGAGATTTATGTTGGGTTATTTTGAATTTTAAGTTTTTGATTATTAAACAAACACATTTGTGATAGTTTATTTGGTTGTCATGCTTATATTTTGGAAATTTTTGTTCCCATCTCAAATTGTTTATGGAACATAAATGAGACGTATTTTACTATTCCTGAATTCCCATCCCGTTTTCGTTTTCGTAAAATTTCGTCTTGAATTTTTGTTTGCCCACCCCTAATCGAACATGTGACTTCTTATCCAAAAATCATACATTTTAGAAAATGAAGAGAACTCTCAATAGAATAACATGTAGAATATCACATTCTTACTTTTGCTGTTATGTCAATATTTTATAAATTTATTAAAAAAGAATTAAAATATTATCTTGATAAAATAATTCAATTATAATTTCATGTGACATTAAATGTGCTTTTTAATCTAATGATATATTAGCAATTTTAAAAATCATAGAGAGAACATATGGACAAAACTAATAAAGTACAAGAAATGAGAGAAATATACATAAAAATATATAATAAGTATTTTTACTGTCGAAATTTATATTAATACAAAAGGATAGAAAAATGAGAAACTGAAAAATAAAGAAAACATGAGAAGATGAATGAAATGAATTCGAAGTAGAAATGTAGAATTCAAAGACATGAGAAAATGAATACAAACGATACTACAATTCTAAATAATATGATGATGGGATTAACAAAAAACAAAATACTGATGAACTAGATTACTAGTGATGTAAGTAGTAAAATAAGAAAATCATAAAAAAAACTTGAACACAAATGGATAATATTACTTTTGGGATATTGATTAAATGATGAAAAATGACTACCTAATCTTTCTAAAATTCTAATTAAATGAATTTATAACTCAAAAAATAATGGTGTTTTTTTTTTGTTTACAAAAATATATTCAAAGAATTTTATTCTGGCATGTAAGCGATTCTAACCAAATTTCTCGAGGGATACAAATATGTTAAAAAACTAAAGAGAACCCATTATAATGGGGTCATAACCGTAAATTTATATAATAAATTTTGTTATCATGCTCTGTTCTCAGCATTTTCAGAGTTTTTATTCCTCACGAGTGAGATTGTTTTCCTAACTTCGATAGTTATATTTGTTTTCAGTCAAATTTTTGCTTTGTAAGATTCTTACCATGTTTTTTTCGTGGTGTTGATGATTTTGTAGTTTTATTTGATTCTTTATGACATTTGCTAACAAAATGCTTTGGATACTAGAGGGTTGATCTTTCTTTTCTTGTCTCACAAATGAGCAGAACCAAATCATGTCACACACAATAAACTCAAACAAAATAAACAACGAATATTTTGATCTCTTTTTAAGGGTACATATGCAGCCTTTTATAAGGCACATCTATACAAAACCAAACAAAACAACTTCACAAACGAACAAATTAACAAGAACTATGAATAATTTGATCCCTTTTAAAGGTACGTAGACAACATTTTATAAGGCACAACTATATAAAACTACACAAAACAGCTTCACAAACGAGTTAATTAACAAGAACTAGGATTGACTTGATACTTTTTATAGGCACAACTATACAAAACTACACAAAACAACTTCACATCGATACCATTTTCTCTTTGTTGCGTAAGAGGGAAAGAAAGAGGAGAAGGATGGATAATTTTTCTCCTGTTTGGTATAGGGGTAAAACATGTTAAAATGAATTTCTATTAGTTACAAGTTTAATTACATTTTTCATTTCTGTGATTCTCTACGCTTATCTTCTAAACGATGGTATTACACTTTTGCTACCCCACTTTTGGTTTGTTTATCGAAGCACCATAACAACATGACATGATGTTGCAATCTGCTTTAACATTAACAGCAGACCTGATTGATCAATGAAATCAGTCAAACATCCACCGTTCATCTTTATAAGAAAAAAACATCTACCGTTCATACATGGCCCAGTCTAATTCAGTTAGATCAGTCATTTGTGAACCTAGGAAAGAAAATTCAAAAAGATAAATTATTAGTATTAGTGATAAATGTCCCACATCGGATGTGGGTAAAGACATTAAGTGATATATAAAAGTTATGGGTTAATCCACTCATGGTTAATTGGTTTTGAGTAACAAATATTTATCATATCTTTAATTGTGATTATTCTAGATCTTTCTATACGCCCCCTCAAGTTCAAGGGGATGATGGATATGATGATGAAACATGACGGGGAGGTGGTTAAGTGGAGCCATAGAAGATGAATAAGTGACAGAGGCGGTGGTGAGAGGAACCGGTGAGTTGTGGTAGCGAGATGATGTTGACGGAGAATGATAATGTTGTCACCGTTGATGATTGAGATGGAGATCTGATGCGGTGAGCATGTGGACTCATTATCTTTGGTGGCAGAGATCCGGTGAGAGAGATGGTAGAGGTCGAGGTCGGGCTATAGAAGTCATTGAAGGTGATGCATCTTGTTTAGTGGGAGAAGATCGAAAGGTTTTTTTTTTTTTTGATTGGGAGGTAATCGTATGAAAAAAAAAAGTGAGGATGAAGAAAGCACTAAAAGCCTTTAAAACATAATAACCATAAAAAGGAGAACATTAGGAAACGAGGACAAATATTTTTTTTTTTTTTTTTTTTGGAAACAAAGGAAAAATCCTAAAACAAGAAAACTCTTATGGTAGATTTGTGAAGCATCGTGGTTTGGAAATAGAATCTGCTTGTGTTTGATAGAAGAGAAAGAAGCACGAGTGGTTTTAAATTTTAAAAGCTTGTAAAATAAATAAAAGAAGCCCAGCTTATGAAAACAAGAACAATATTTTTTTTATTGCATAAAAAATCAAAGAAAGCATTTTGGCTTTATTAAGAGGTCTATTGTAGATATGAATTATAGAAGCTCGATGGCTTAGATTCAGAGGTTCATAATGAACTTGAATTTTAGAAACACTTGGTTTGGATTCAGATGCATATGGTATGCTTGAATAGTAACTAAAAACTTTGTTTGAAAAGAAAAAAAACAAAAATCAAATAAGAAGCATTTCGCTTAAACACCAGTGGAGCCGATCGTTAGATTATTGTGGCTCTGATACCATATTGAATTATGGGCTTTCAACTCAAAAACAATTGGCAATGAATGGATTGACTCATACCCTTTATATATCATTTAATATCCCTACCCACATCTGATGTGGGACATTTATCCTTAATACGCTTCTTCGAGATGATGGCTTTGATACCATATTAGACTATGAGCTTCCAATTCAAAACTAATTGGCTATGAGTGGATTGACCCATATCTTTTATATATCACTTAATGTCCTTATCCACATTCGATGTGGGACATTTATTCCTAATAATTAGGACTATAAATTGTTCCCAACTCATCCCTTTAAAACTTTGTTATCCAGATTTAGAAAACCAGAACTTTGCATTACGAAATCCAAATAAAAGTGGAAATTATAATGGAACCTTTATTGGACTAACAATTATAAAGCTGGTACACAACATTCATGTATTGTCTGCAAATAACACAAGCATCCATTCACAAGATTCTGCAAGCATAAGTATGTTTGATAGAGTAAAAACCACAAATTATGAAAGTAGATATTGTATATATACAATAAGCCTTTTAGGTGGGTTGCAAAGTTTGTAGGCAAAACCATAAACGCTTCAATGTCTGACTGTTCTTCTAGTTTTAAAGAACCTCTCTCTGATTGAGATTAATTCCTTTGCGGCTGCACTCGTTGCCAACCGGTTCGTAGGAGATAGTTCACAACACCTAAGTCCCACCTCCAAAACCAGTGTCAAGCACTCAGCAACAGGGAAACCGACTCTGAGACCGCTGTGAAGTATCGATTTGTCTGCAATGTCCAATACTCTTTCCGGTAATGCAGACTTGGTGTAGCTGTGTAAGGTAAAGTTCCCTCCAAATAACTCATTGGTTGGTCTTTTTCCAGTGAACATTTCCAAAATGAGAACCCCGAAGCTATACACATCACCATGTATTGATGGTTGTCCTCCCATTCCATATTCTGCACCATTAATTCATAGAAACAACAACAAGAAGATTGTAATGATAAGAAAATACACTAAATTACTTCATTCAGTTATAAAAACGTGATAGTGTTACCTGGTGCGGCATAGTCGATGGTTCCTCTAACGCCGGCAGAGCTTAGTTGGTTAAAGAAAGACTCTTGGTCGAATTTGAGGAGAAGCCGAGCCAGACCAAAGTCGCTAACATGGGCTGTCAGATCATCATCTAGGAGGACGTTGCTCGGCTTAAGATCACAATGAGCTATAGGTTCATGAGAATGAACATGAAGATAGTCCAAAACAGAAGCCACGTCTATCACTATGTTAAGCCTTTCAAGAAGTGTCAAGGTTCTTGAGGGCCTACGAATCTCTTATACTTCCTCTGGGTGCAGCCACATATCCACGCTTCCATTTGGCATGAAATCATAGATGAGAGCTCTGAATTCGTTTCCTTGGAAATCAATACTAGCGCAAGCTGTCAACAGTTTCACAAGATTACGGTGCCTTATATCCTTCAAAGATTCACATTCTTCCATAAAGCTCTTCATTGCTCCACGTCTCTTCAAGTTTAGAACTTTCACTGCAACAACCTTGTTCTCTGTCGGGAGCAATGCCTTAAACACGGTACCAAAACTGCCTGACCCAACCATATTGCTCAAAGAGAAGCCATCAGTCGCATTTCGTAGATCTCCATAACTTATCTTCTCATGGAAAATATCCAATGCGGAAGGAGTTAGATTACTGGCCTGACGGTTCTTCCTTCTTTTTCTGAACCAACGTAGAGAAACTATGAACATTAGCAAAAGGAAAGTTATTACTACGCTGACCCCAATTACAACTTTCTTCAAAAGAGATGGATGCTTTGTCTTCATTAGTGGTGCTAGCGCAATGCATGGCTTCAGTTTCAGTGCCTTGATGCCTCCACATAGATTTTTTGTTTCCAAATACCAAAACTATGGTAGAGTTCTGAAAATTTCCTTGTGTTGGTACCCTTCCCTCCAAATTGTTAATGGATAGATTGAGATATTCCAACTTGGAAATTTTTTCAAAATATCCAGGTATACTTCCAGACATGTTATTATCCGAAAAATCAACTTTTTTAACACCCACCAATCCTATTATATCTGGAATGGCTCCATTGAATGAATTTCCCTATAGATAGAGTTCTTCCATCGAGAAACATGTTCCCAAAGTTTGTGGAATTTGTCCCCATAATTTATTATTCCCAAGGTTTAGTGTAACAAGCTTTTGTAGTAGTCCAACATCTTTAGGTAGAGAGCCGGTGAAGGAATTATGCTGCATGCTTAGGGTAACAAGGGGTGAAATTTGCATAATTTCTCGAGGTATAGTCCCATTCAACTTATTATACCCAATCAACAATTCTAGCAGGTAACTACAACTACCAAGACTTGGAGGAATGGTTCCTTCAAGACTATTGTTGGACAAAAAAAGTCTTACTAGCTGGGTGATGTTGCCTATAGAAGATGGTATCTCTCCTGATATTCTATTTGAAAAGACATCTAATACCCTTAATTGTAAAAGCCTACCAATAGAGGTTGGGAATGGACCTGTCAACTGATTTTCTTGCAACCCAAGTGATTGTAGGCTTATGAGATTCCCCATGTCATGAGGAATGCTTCCAGAGATGAAATTTCTTCCAAGCCTTAAACTAATGAGGTTTGTGGATAGATTGGCAATGGATGTAGGCAAGTCACCCCCCCCCCCCAACCTGTTTTGAGCTAGAATTAAGGTATCTAGTTGGGTGCAGTTAGTCAACGCATCGAGAAACTCAAGATCTCCAAAAGAGTAACTTCCCAAAGAATTACCCATAAGTGCTAGGTATTGCAAATTTTGTAATTTTCCAAATCTTGGAGAAATACTTCCTGTGAGATTGTTATACTCCATTGCCAACATTTGAAGATTAGAGATATTGGGTAGTGTTGTTGGAATAGCTCCTGTGAAATAATTCAATCCCATAGTAAACTCTAGAAGGTTTGGCAGCAGATTACCAAAATCAGACTGCAAGCTACCCGAGAATCGATTACCAGTGATGCCTAATAACTCAAGTGAAGACAGGTTGTAGATAGCGGGAGGAAAAACACCAGAGAAATTGTTCACTGATAATTCAAGATCCTTTAACTGACTCAATCTAGCTATAACATCAGGAATTTCTCCTTCCATATTGTTATCTGAAACGCTAAGTTCTATGAGAGATGACAAGTTTCCTAGAGATGCAGGGAGCTTCCCTTTTAGTTTGTTTCGACCAAAATCTAAAGCAAGAAGATTCTTCAGTGACCCTAGTTCTGAAGGAACAACTTTTTCAAGATGGTTTGAGTATAAACTAAGGGTCCATAATCTAGAGCAGTTAGAAAGACTAGTTTTTTGGTGAATATAATTTTACATTCATATTAAAAAAAAAAAAAAAAAAAAGCTGGTACACAACATTCATATATTGTCTGCAAATAACACAAGCATCCATTCACAAGATTCTGCAAGCATAATTGATGCATAATTGATAAGTATGTTTGATAGAGTAAAAACCACAAATGATGAAAGTAGATATTGTATAGGCCTCATATTAAGCCTTTTAGGTGGGTTGCAAAGTTTGTAGACAAAACCATAAACGCTTCAACGTCTGACTGTTCTTCTGGTTTTAAAGAAGCTCTCTCTGATTGAGATTAATTCCTTTGCGGCTTCACTCGTTTCCAACCGGTTCGTAGGAGATTCTTCACAACACCTTAGTCCCACCTCCAAAACCAGTGTCAAGCACTCAGCAATACGGAAACCGACTCTGAGACCACTATGAAGAATCGATGTGTCTGCAATCTCCAATACTCTTTCCGGCAATGCGGACTTGGTGTAGCTGTGTAGGGTACAGCTTCCCCCAAATAACTCATTGGTTGGTCTTTTTCCAGTGAACATTTCCAAAATGAGAACTCCGAAGCTATACACATCACCATGTATTGATGGTTGTCCTCCCATTCCATATTCTGCACCATAATTCATAGAAACAACGACAACAAGATTGTAATGATAAAACAATATACTAATTTTCTTCATAGAACATTGCAAATATGTGATAGTTTTACCTGGTGCGGCATAGCCGATGGTTCCTCTAACACCGGCAGAGCTTAGTTGGTTAAGGAAGGACTCTTGGTCGAATTTGAGGAGAAGCCGAGCCATACCAAAATCGCTAACATGGGCTGTCAGATCATCATTTAGGAGGACGTTGCTTGGCTTAAGATCGCAATGAGCTATAGGTTCATGAGAATGAACATGAAGATAGTTTAAAACAGAAGCCACGTCTATCACTATGTTAAGCCTTTCAAGAAGTGTCAAGGTTCTTGAGGGCCTACGAATCTCTTCTACTTCCTCTGGGTGCAGCCATATATCCAAGCTTCCATTAGGCATGAAATCATAGATGAGAGCTCTGAATTCGTTTCCTTGGAAATCAATACTAGCGCAAGCTGTCAACAGTTTCACAAGATTACGATGCCTTATATCCTTCAAAGATTCACATTCTGCCATAAAGCTCTTCATTGCTCCACGTCTCTGCATGTTTAGAACTTTCACTGCGACAACCTTGTTTGTCGTCGAGAGCAATGCCTTAAACACAGTACCAAAACTGCCTGACCCAACCATATTGCTCAAAGAGAAGCCATCAGTCGCATTTCGGAGATCTCCATAACTTATCTTCTCATGGAAAATATCCAATGCGGAAGGAGTTAGATTACTGGTCTGACGGTTCTTCTTTCTTTTTCTGAACCAACGTAGAGAAAATAAAGCTACGAACAACAGCAAAAGCAAAGCTATTCCTATGCTAACTCCGATCGCAACTTTCTTCAAATGAGAGGATTGCTTTGTCTCCTTTGGTGGTGGTTGCGAAAAGCATGGCTTTAGTCGCAATTCCGTGATGCCTCCACATAGGTTTTTGTTTCCAAATAACGAAACCATAGTAGCATTTTGAAATATTCCTTGTATTGGTACTCTTCCCTCGAAATTGTTAATGGATAGATTGAGATACTCCAACTTGGAAAAGTTTGCAAGATATCCAGGTATACTTCCAGAGAGATTATTTTTGGACAAATCAAGCTGCTTAACACCCACCAACCCACTTATGTCTGGAATGGTTCCATCAAAAGAATTATTGGCTAGAAAGAGCTCTTCCATGGAAAGACAGTTTCCCAAAGTTTGTGGGAGTTGTCCTGATAATTTGTTATTATCAAGATATAGTCTAAGAAGATTTTCTAGTCCTCCAACATCTTTTGGTAGGTGGCCAGTTAAAGAATTACGTGCCATCCTAAGGGAAATAAGGGTTGGGATTTGCATAATTTCTTTAGGTATAGTCCCATTCAACTTATTATACCCAATCAGCAAATATAGCAGGTAACGAGAGTTACCTAGACTCGGAGGAATGATTCCTTGAAGCTTATTGTTGGACAAGGAGAGTACCTCTAACCGTGTGATGTTGCCTATAGAAGATGGTATCTCTCCTGTAAATTTATTTGAATGCAGACTTAATCTCGCCAATCCTAAAAGCTTTCCAAGAGAGGTTGGGAGTGGTCCTGTCAGCAGATTGTTCTCCAACCAAAGTGATTGAAGATTTTTGAGATTCTCAATCTCACGAGGAATGCTACCAGTGATGAGATTTGTGTCAAGGCTTAAATTGATGAGCTCCATGGACAGATTGGCAATGGAAGTAGGCAAATCACCCCCCAGCCTATTCTTGCCAATCTCTAAGTTCTCTAATTTGGTGCAGTTACTCAAAGCATCAATAAACTTTAGATCTCCAAAGGAGCCATTTCCCAAAGAGTTACCATAAAGAGACAGTACTTTCAAATCCGCTACTTTTCCAAAGCTCGGAGTAATACTTCCTGTGAAGCTGTTGGCACCAATGGTCAACATTTGTAGATTTGAGATATTGGCAAGTGTTGCTGGAATGACTCCTGTAAAATAATTTCTTCCCATAGATAATTGTTGAAGGTTTGGCAGCAGAATATCAAAATCAGGTCGCAGGCTTCCTGAGAATTGATTACCCGATATGCGTAAATATTCAAGCGAGGATAAATTATAGACTGCCGGAGGAAAAACACCCGAGAAATTGTTCACCGATAATTCAAATATCACCAGCTGAGTCAGTTTAGCTATATCATCTGGAATTCCTCCTTGTATATTGTTACCCTCAAAGCTAACTTGAAGGAGTGATGTCAAGTTTCCAAGAGATGCAGGGAGCTTCCCTTTCAGGTTGTTTTCACCAATATGTAAATTGACAAGATTCTTCAACGACCCTAATTCTGAAGGAACACTTTGGCTAAGATGATTTTTGTATAAATAAAGGGTCAG
Source organism: Cardamine occulta (assembly GCA_028015245.1). Lineage (NCBI taxonomy): Eukaryota > Viridiplantae > Streptophyta > Magnoliopsida > Brassicales > Brassicaceae > Cardamine > Cardamine occulta. The sequence continues at coordinate 14,093,838 of CM051378.1, read as the reverse complement.
CAATCTAGAGCAGTTATAAATTCCGGCGGGAATCTTTCCTTGGAGAAAATTAAAGCTCAAGTCTACGTATTTAAGCCTAAACAAGTTTCCTACCTCTCCAGGGATGGTTCCACCAAAAGAGTTACTAGAGAGATCAAGTGATATGAGAAATGAAAGATTACCAATAGATGGTGATATCACTCCTCCCAATTGCAATCCTCTGAGGTCAAGACCAGTAACTCTCTTGTGTTTGCGACCACATGTAACCCCAGTCCATTTGCCGAGAGGGAATGAGTTATTCCATGAGGACAAGACAACTCTTTTCCCTTGAGAAACTTGAGACTTGAACTCCAACAACGCTTGCCTATCAGTTTCATCGCTAAAACCATATGCTTCAAGTAACATGAGAGCACTCAAAGAAACTAAAAGAAACAGTTTCATGCTTTTTTTTTTATCTTTTGCAAGAAATTGAGTATAAGGGACGAACAAAATGTAAATGTTGGTAATGCAAATTCGACTTATAGAGGAAGATGCACGACTTTTCCAAAGTGAAGTATTGATGTCCGTAGAAAACTAGTCGATGTAAAGTTAACTTGAAGTTTACTCATAAAAAATAAAACGAGTTGCAATAACATTGTAAAGTTTCAAAGTTGACGTCAACGTTGACGTTTCACAGTTGACCTCAAAGCTCATACACGGCAGAATTAATCGTATATGTCTCGATCAGTATTTTTTGGAATTTCGAGGCATCTGTAGATGAAAACAAAGACCAGAACCATAAAAACAAAAAAAAGGGGGTTGAATCAGAGATCAAACAGCTTGAACAACAAAATTGGATTAAAAATAAATAAATAAATAACACCATGACTAACAAAATTGGGAAATAAGGTTTGAACTTTGAAGAGGGTGAATCGGACGTGGAGCTTTTGAATCACATTTGAAGTTGAAATCCTGAGGAAGTGAAAACCAGAGTGAAGCTCTTTGTGTTGTATGCTTATAAGTTATCTGAGAGATATAAAAAAGAATATTTGTATTGGGATGATATTTTCATTTGATTGGTTATAATATATTTATGATAAAAAAAAAACAAATTAGAAAATTAAATAGCTAAATTCCGAAATATGATCAATGAGAACACTGTTTTGCAAAATCTTCCATTTTACAAATTGATATGAACAATTTGGATTTTGTGTTTCATTTTGTGGTTGTGTTGCTTTCATTGTGTTGTAGAGAGAGTGAAGGCAGTTTCTATTATGGTAACTACAACTATGAAGCTGATGATCTACATTCTGTTATCCAATACTTCTCTAACAAGAACCGTGTAGTTCCTATAATTCTCGGACACAGTAGAGGTGATGTGGTCCTCCTCTATGCCTCCAAGTATCACGATATCCACAATGTAATCAATCTCTCGGGACGTTATGATCTAAAGAAAGGCATAGGAGAACGTCTTGGGGAAGATTTCTTGGAAAGAATTAAGAAACAAGGATTCGTTGATGTTGAAGATGGTATTGTTATCGCCTCTTGGGTTTTCATGCACTGTCTCAATGAACCTGCTAATGTTTCTATCAATGTGTTGGTTTGTTACAGGAAATTCTGGTTACCGTGTTACCGAGGAGAGCTTAATGGACCGGTTAAACACTGATATGCATGAAGCTTGCCTTAAGATTGACAAAGAATGCAGGTGAGTTTCGTTTAGTTCTTCTTTAACTCATATCTTTTGTTTTAGATGATTATATATGAATAAGCTATGATTGATGTAATGGCAGAGTCTTTACGGTTCATGGATCGGATGACGAGACAGTACCTATTGAAGAAGCGATGGAGTTTGCAAAGATCATAGCTAACCACAAGCTGGAGATTGTGAAAGGAGCTGATCATTGTTATACCAAATATCAAAGTCAACTGGTTTCAACAGTTATGGAATTCATAGACTGTCATTGTGAAGAACTAGTACTTTTTTTATTCATACTACATTTTGTATCAAACTCAGTTAAACAAAAATGCATTGAACATTTATTTATTTTTGGTAAATAAAAATGATAAAAAACCATAATAATCGTATTATCATAAATTCATAATGATAACAAGACTGTACATAGTGCCGTGAGAGCTCTGTTTAAACATTTGAGAGCCTAAATAAACATTTAACAAAATATTCAGAGAACACAAACATAGGAGACAAGATAATAACAAGTTAAGAAGCATAAGGTGAAGAAGTTCTTCTTACAACCAAGTTCAAGATTTCTGTCTAACAATCTTACCGTAAGAATCATTGCTTGGAAGGATCAGACTGGTGATGGATTGGATATAGGTGGCTCCGGTGCTACAGCAAAGTGCAGTCCCCTGCGTTGAGGGCCACCACCGTGTATCATGAAAGCAACTTCTGCGGCAGCTAGAGCCGCTGCTTCCTGATTTCATATAAACAAAAGCAGTTCCATTGTCTTTTATGTTAGATTGAGCATTTTGACAATTTAACAGAGTTTGATACAGATGATATATTCTTGTTCAGACCTGTCTTTGTCTCCGGCGTTGTAGTATACCGATGGCCCATGCCATGATGTAACATGGGAGGAGAAAACCGGCGGCGCGAAGAAGGAAAAGCTGTTGAAACCAGAGAGAGAGAGAGAGAGTGAAACAATCAAACATTATTAACAAGAAACTCAAAGATGTGTATTCAGAGAAGTTGAGAAAGTAAGTAAAGATGTTCATACAGAGAAGAAGGCAGTAGGATCGTCCTCGTCGTCTGAGTTAGTTGTGAGATTTAGCGCATCTCGTAACAGTAAAAGTGCCATTAGCTGCCATCACAGAAATACAATGCAGGTATTTAGTATTGAGTTAGATTTGAAGAAATCATATTCTCAACAGAATTATTGAAAAAACTTACGATGAGAGCAGCAGAGCGACAAAAGGCAGCTCCGCTTGAGTTAGGCTCAGAATACTCATCATAGTCAGCTTCCAAGAAATGGCGTTCTGCTGCAGCCATTGCCAGAATACGCGGGTCGCTCAAGTCCAAGGGAACTCCGTTCTCCCAATCGTCGCTGCATGATAAAATTTTCAATAACAGAAACAAAGACATGAGAAAATAGCAGAAAGAGATATCAAGATGAACATGTAGGCAAGGAAGCTTAGATAAATATGAAGATTTTGCAAAAATATTCTCTTTCTTGGGATGTTACCAATATATTACATTACATTTTAGAATCTTAGCATACAAAGATAATATTAGTTATCAATAACAAATCAAGTATGAAAGAGGGTACATGTTGAATTCTCCATACCATATCAAAATCATACCAAGACTGGTAAAGATCAGATTGAATGAATAAACTTATGAAAATGGATGAGGATTACTTTATTAAGTTGGTGTGAGAGTTATTTAAAAGAGATCAAATTTGTTATAAATGGTTCAAGGCAGTAAAACGCGGTCAGAAACATAGATTTCGAAAACTTACCCGATGTGAATTATAGTTTCATCAGGAGGAGGAGGTGGAGGTGCTGTATATCCAGGTTGATAAGGCTGTTCATCATTTAAACAAAAAAAAGAACGTTTTAAAATTTGTAATCAACATTCTCTTGCAGTTAATAGCAGTTAGATAACCAAGAACTTAAAGCAGCGATAACAAGATGAACCATTCTAAACTAACATAGAAAAAGTCCCAAGAATTAAAAAGAAACAATCAAGAACTCAAATTCAGGAAAGGTATGTGGTATAGTAACTACAAACAGTATTACAGAAATGAAAAACAAAAATGGATTATTGTTGATTCATTTCATCATTCAAATCTAATTTGCATTTACAACATTTTAGCAGCTGAGTATGAGAGATTGATTACCTGATGACATATTTCACAGGTTATGTCGCCTTTCTCATTACACCAACGCTGAACACACTTGCGGTGCGCATACTGCGTAAATCAAAACTCATAAGAAAATTTATGAGTAAATCAAAACTCATAAGTAAATCAAAACAACAAGAAGATCCTTTAATAAGACTTAATCATTTTACCTTCAAACTTCCATTACAAGCACAAGGAGCTTCAAGGTTCTTAGTGGTATCTTCCTCCTGGCAAATACGACACTCCACAGATTGGAGAAGTGGTTCTTCTTCCTCATCCGCAACAGGGTAGTACTCTCTCGGTTCCTCAGCTTTGTCCACAGATGAAGAAGCCAAGTCTTTGCCTTGAGGACGAGAAGAACTTTCTCCACAAGACTCAGAATCTTTTTCTGAGTTCAAGCGCTCAGATGTTATCAGACGATCGGTACATAAACTCATATGATCGGCCATTTTTTAAAATCTGTAACAAGAAGCTCCAATACTTTAAAAACCAAAATCAACAACCCTAACAACATCAATGAAAATTTTCAGAATTTCCCAGGAATCAAACAAACCCTAATCGAAGAAGCCCCAAATTTTAATATTAAACGAATAGAGAGAAAGAAATGATTCGATCTACAGAATCAAACCCTAATATTCTTCAAAATGAAAAATCCAATCGCAAAAGACAAGATTGAACAATAACAATGGAAGAAGAGTAATAATTGAAAGCAAAATCAACATTACCTATAAATTATTCTGGAATCGAATGGAAGAACAACAAAAAAAAAAATACTTGTTTCGAAAATCTGGAACCTTTAAGCTCAAACGAAAACTCTTAAAAATTTGTGTTTGTTTTTGTTTCTTTGTGTTCGGTCTGAAAAATCAGATAAACATAATCCAATCAATTAATATATTTGGGAGCGCGTTTTTATAAAATATCTTAAAAAATTGTATACGTACGTGTACGGAACGGTAAAGAGGTTCGGTATGTACGAACCGGAGCTTTGGAGCTTGATAAGATAACGTCTGTTAAACGGCTAGTTGGAAAAAAAAAAAAAAAAGCTCTTGTAAGATGTAGTAGCTCTCTGGTCTGTCGTCAATTTAACTAAATGGTAACGGAAGTCGTTGGGTGGAAAGGAAATTGTTTACAATTTTTTTTTTAGATTTTAAATGTTAATAAAGAATTTCACCGAAATCAGATACAGTAATACTAGGAATTAATTATTTGGTCCCATATATAAATTATAACGGCCGAAAAAGAATTTACTACTTGTGACAGATAAAAAAAAAATACATTGTTTGCCTTCTTTTTCAATAGAGTAGGCAAAATGGACCAAGTAAGCCTTTAATAAGTTGAATATTCTAGACGCTCCCTGATTTTTCATCTTTGACTTTGACTTTGACTTTTTCCTCTTTGGAAAATTCGAGAATTAAATTTACAGATACTCTGTCTAACTCACAACTAATTACAGAAACCGTCTTCCAATGTTTACAAATTACAATGCATGATTTAACCGGCTCGGGTCAGGTTAAGCTGGGTCCTAGTAAGTGGAGATGTTCGATAACTTTAACAAGTTGATACATTTCTGACTGAATAATCTCGATGTCAACAAAATTAGGACATTTGAGTTCCTCATCATCTGGTTTTTTCAAAGTAATTTTTTGTTTTCACTTTTCAGTTCTCTACTTTTTTTCGTCTGTCTCAATTAGAAACATAGAATTTATTTATTTCATATAAATTTTGGAGCCTTTCTTTTATTGTAATGATAAAGGCTCAAAGAGATGTATGATGTTTTTATTTTTACTAATCTGATAAAGAGAGATTTATGAGGTAAGAATGATTTGTAAATTATATTTAAAAAGATGTTCTAGATTAGATCTCTCTTTTTATGTTCTAAACACGTAATTAGCTCTTTAACCATTAGTATTCTAGAACAGAAAATAAATAAAATTAGGTAAACAAATTTAAATACAGCTTTCACGGATCACTCTATAATAATTGTACAGTTTTCTCGGATCACCATACAAATACTAACTAGAGACTTCTATATATAATATACGTTTACATGTAAGGTTTTCAATTATAAAACAATAAAACAATTCTTTATCAAAATAAATTAAAAAAAAATTAACGAAACGTTTCTTGGAGAGAAGAATCATCCGTCTTTGAAATTTGCTATCTTTTGTATCACCCTCGTTTCATTCGCTAGCCTTCATGAATGTATGTCATATAAAGTTTAGGTTTTGTTTATCCATTAATCATCATTATCAGTATAATCATAATCATATAATTTGTTGCCTTTTTAAACGGTTTATTTTTCTTCTTCTTTTTAAGGTTTTATTGACAAGATTTTCAAAAAAAACAAACCGTTAGTAGATCCTAACACAGGAAGAAGGACAGGAATACCACCATGCAAACCACGCAAGCATGATTTTGTCTGCACCAAACCGTTAAACCCAGGAGAGACCAGACATCTGATAGTCCCAAACGTCCAAGATTGTTGGACGGATTGTCCTCCTACATAGCCCAACATCACCTTCAAAGATTGGAGAAATTTGAAAAGCATTAATATATGTACCTAATCTTTTAATAAGTTTATTCATACATAGAGCGGTCCTTAGAAATTTGAGACCCCAAACGAAAAAAATAAACTATATTTCAATTTTTATAGCATAGAAAATTGTTATTCAATTACTTAATAGAGGAAACAACATTTTAGTTTCAACAAAACTAAAGTTTAAAAAACTACAATAATAAATAGCTTTTTAGCTTAGAATACATAAATGATTCAGATTTTTTTGAGCAAAATTGATTTCTCTTTTCTTCTTCGATGGAGAAAAAAAAAGTCCAAAATCAAAAGAAGAAAACAAAAGAAGAAGTCAAGTAGAGGAAGAGGTTAACTCAAAATTTTCCTTTTGTTTTTAATTAAAAAATATAATATAATATTTAAATAATAATGATTTGAGATCCACATAATATGTTATCAAATATTTTTACAAATGTGCTCATGCTTTGCATATATATATTTTTTTTGCACTCTTTGATGCCAAACAAAATATATATATATATATATAATTTTTTGTGAGATCCCTTAAAAAGTGGAGATCCCATTCAAATGTTTCATCAAATTGGGTTCAGCGCCGGCTCTGCTCATACATAAAAATAGTAAGTATTCATGTGACTTCACTAAACACAATTATGCCTACCTTATTTTTGCTTAGAAACTTATAAAAACTCTTAATTATCAAATACTGTTATTTTATTTTTTTCATGTTATTTCAGTCAACAATATATTTATTTATTATAATGATTTTGCATTTAATACTAGAGAAGTCATTTTTTTAATTCTCTTGCTCAAAATCAATCCCGCTATGAATTTTGTCAAAAAGCATTTAGCGTAGAAAATATTGTCTTCAACCAAATTTGTTTGCTATTTATACTTATACTATCTTGAGTTTTGTAACTTAAAGTAAAAATCCTTTTGCTATTTTTGTTATTTCGTCAACAATCTATTATTTATAATAGTTATTGTACAATAAATGAGAAGTTGTTTTTTGAATTCTCTTGCTCAAAATCAATTCCACTGTGACTTTTGTCAAAAAGCTCTAAGTGTAGAAAATTTTGTCTTCGACCAAAGTTTTTTTTTAATCAAAATACCCTTCAACTGATGTCATTAGGAATTAAATTTCCTTTCTACAATATATAATTACGAGGAAAAATTCTATAAAAATACATCAACTATTTATTTATTTCCACAAAAATACATGAACTTTTAAAGTATCCACAAAAACACATAAATTATTTTTTTCTTCCATTATAATATATAAAATTTTAAATTGTATCCATTAAACACCTATCATTTGACGGAAAATAATATATATTAAAGTTTTTAATTAAAAAAAATTTTAAAAATTCGAAATACGTATAAAATTCTAAAGAAATTCTAAAAATTTGCAAAATAAATATTCTTCAATGATTAAAAATATTAATATTTAAATTGTAAAATTTTGGATTTATAAATAAAAATAAAAATTTGGATTGTTTCAAATATATTTTAAAAATCTAAAAATCTATAATTTAAATAAAATATTTTTTTATATTATACCTTTCACATCAAAATTACATGTAACAGAATTATATATATAATTTTAAGTTATTATATTTACACACAACACTCTCATCTATGTAACATGGTAAATAATATAACAAATATATAGTTAAAAATAATTATTGTCTGATGCTATTGTTCAAAAACATTTTGAAAAAAGGTAACTATATTATTGGAATTTATGATGTATCTAAAATTTTATATTTTAGCCTTTAGATTTTATTTTTGAATTTTCAAAGATTCTTATGAATGTTATTTGTTTTTTGAATTGTTTTTATTTATAAATCCCAAAATTAACCAGTTTAATTTCTATTTTTACAATTACTTTACAGTTTTCTACAGTTTTTAAAATTTTAAAAGAAATTTATAAGTTTTTTGCATTTTTAAAAATGTTTTTAATTATAAAAATAAAAATATTATTTTCCATCAACTTGAGGGTGTTTAATGGATAAAATTTAAGAGTTTGTGTATTATTATAGAAGAAAACCTTTATATTTTTGTGGATACTTTAATTCATGTATTTTTGTGGATACTTTAAAAGTTCATGTATTTTTGTGGAAATAGAAAAATAGTTGGTGTGTTTTTGTGGATACTTAATTTCATTTATTTTTGTGGATACTTTAAAAGTTCATGTATTTTTGTGGAAATAGAAAAATTGTTAGTATATTTTTATGAAATTTTCTGTAACTACGAAGATGATAATGGTGATACTCTACATTTCTTCTAATTACTTTTCTGAAAAATATTTTTTTAACTAAAATCATCCTTGAAAAAAGAAATAGTAAATGGTCCAAAATTTGTAACATAAATTCGGCCAAAAACCTATAAGGAGTGTCATTAACGATCTATATTCATAATCATTTTAATCATCAAAAATAATTACTAGCAAATTAAATTACATTATGATCTAAAAAAATCTTCTTTTACCCAAAAAAAATCAAACAAATTCAAAATTAAGAAAAGCCGAAATTTTGGTTAGCATAGTGAGCGTGATAAGGACTAAAAAATTGTTTGCAGATTCATGGAAAACTTTTAGTTATGAGTTTATGTCTGGAAATCTTTTGTTGACGACTCAAGTAGTGTGTATTCAATATACCAACTGAAAGTATTAAGAGCACACCAATATCTATATAGTTTAGGAAAAGCCTTGTAACTTAGTGTATTAATGGTACAGGGATAATCTTGAATTATATGGATCAAGAGGATATTTACTCCCATAATTATGATTATAAACACCATTCATTTTAGTGACGCTTAGTATATAATATTACTAGCATAGATCGTTTAAGGAGATTAATGAAAAAGTACATTTGCTACTTTTCTGAGTCTTTAACCATACAAATCTAATGTAATGTACTATATGGTAATCCACACTTTGCAGTATAGGATTAATGTTTGCGTAAATTTTGGTCCGTTAATTTACAAAATAATAGAATTATAATAGTTATTTTTATTTAATTTATATACTCTGTGTTTTTATAATTATATATATATATATATATATATATATAATATGTGTCATATTCCGATCTAAACCCGTAATTGGTTTAGTAAACCCTACGACTTTGCACTAATGTGTATCAGGTCCATTATTAAAATTTGTTAATTATAAATTCTATAAAATCCAGAAAAGTAAATAAACAAAATCCTCATTAACTTGTAATCAAATAAAATATATGATTATTTCTTTTAGTTGTATAGGCTATATTAAATCAAATGTAGATTTGTGATGTTTTAGATTTAATAAGATTTTACTATGTTAAATAATTAACCACACAAATATAATGAACATGTTTTAATAATTTTACTTGCATATCACCGCTTTTAATCAGAGAGGTGTATTGGACTGAGTATTTGGAGATATTTGAGTTTTAGTGACAAATCATGTGTTATTGAAACATAAATTTTAAAATATCTTTTAAAATCCAGTGTTATTGGATTAATAATTTTAAATTATACACTCAAATCCATTGTTATTCAAATCATGGTTAGAATTTGATTTAAAAATTTTAGCTGATATTTGAGGAGATTTCTTAGTAAAAAATACAAATACCAAAATCTCATGGTTTTAGGTGAGATTTTAAAAAATTTAATAAAAAATTACTAATTCACCAAAATTTCACTAAATCATCTCAAAACTCATTAAAACTCAAATCTCTCCAAATATTCAATTCAATACACCCCTAAAACTTATAAAGATCTTAAATATGGAAAAATGTTTTTCTTTTGCATATATAATAAATATTATAATCAATTATTATAATTAATGTATAGAATATATAAATCGTAATCCTTAATTAATTTGTTAGTTGTGTGAATCTTATATTAGTAATTGAAGTCTAATGCCAATTTTGATGGAAAAATAAATTGAGTGGGATCCACATAGTTTTTCAACCAATCACATTTTATTTTTTAGTGGCATTTTTTGTAATATGCAACTGATGCTATTGACATTTGCTCAATAATATATATATATATATATATACTCCTAACATGTATGGGGTCTCATGCTACAATACCTTTAATGAGTGTTTTTTTTATCTCCATACCTTTCTGAAGAAAAAAAAATTGGGAAGGAGAAGAGTATGGGGATAGGGGGTCTCAGCAATTGATCCAACCATATGTTTGGGGGTCTCAGCAATTGATCCAACATGTATGGTGGAGTATTATGTATATATGCATTATATCGCTAACATGTTGTTATGAATATTTTCTTTATTGTGGTTAGACGATTCTTCCTTAACCATATGTTTATTTTGTGATTTAATTATAAATGGAATCAAAACCTCAATAATTAAAAAACTTGATTTCATCAAAGCTTAGTGCTTTCTTCACCATCTTCCCTGGTTTTGAAGACAATGTTGAAGTCCATAAACAGCAGTGACGATCACCTGATTTCTCTGATCATATCTTCTACCGGAAAAATCCATCTCCGGCAGATTCACGCCGTCTTACTTCGCACTTCCCTAATCAGAAACTCAAACGTTTTCCACCATTTCCTCTCTTGTCTCGCTCTCTCTCTCATTCCCCGAGACATCAATTACTCATGCCGAGTTTTCTCCCAGAGGACTTACCCAAGTGTCTCTCATTGCAACACTATGATCAGAGCTTTCTCAATCAGCCAAACTCCAAGCGAAGGGTTTCGCTTGTTCCGAGCTCTCACACGAAAAAGCTTTCTTCCTGCTAACCCACTCTCGTCTTCATTTGCTCTCAAGTGTTGTATCAAATCAGGTGACTTACTCTGTGGTTTGCAGATTCACGGGAAGATTATTAGTGATGGGTTTCTCTCGGATAGTCTTCTCTTGACGACTTTGATGGATCTTTACTCCACTTGTGAGAACAGCACTGCTGCCTGTAAAGTGTTCGACGAAATTCCCCAGAGAGATATCGTTTCTTGGAACGTGCTGATTTCGTGTTATCTACGGAACAAACGTACACGAGACGTTTTGATTTTGTTTGATAAGATGAAGAAGAACGAGGTCGATGGTTGTGTAAGACCAGATGGTGTAACATGCTTATTGGCTTTACAAGCTTGTGCTAACTTGGGCGCTTTGGATTTTGGTAAACAAGTTCATGGCTTTATCGATGAAAATGGACTCAGTGGTGCTTTGAATTTGAGCAATACTCTTGTTTCCATGTACTCACGTTGCGGGTCTATGGATAAGGCTTACGAGGTTTTTAAGCGAATGCGTGAAAGAAATGTGGTTTCATGGACAGCTATGATCTCGGGTTTAGCCATGAATGGGTTTGGAAGAGAAGCTATTGAATCTTTTAACGAAATGTTGAAGTTGGGAATCTCTCCAGAAGAACAGACACTTACAGGTCTATTGTCTGCGTGTAGCCATTCCGGTTTGGTCGAAGAAGGAATGATGTTTTTCAATAGAATGAGGAGCGGCGAGTTCAAGATAAAGCCAAATTTACATCACTTTGGCTGCTTCGTTGATCTCTTGGGGCGTGCCCGTCAACTCGATAGAGCTTATAGTCTCATAACGTCAATGGAGATGAAACCGGACTCCACCATTTGGCGTACACTGCTAGGGGCTTGTAGAGTCCATGGAAATGTGGAACTTGGGGAGCGTGTGATCTCTCATCTTATAGAACTCAAAGCTGAAGAAGCTGGAGATTACGTTCTGTTACTCAACACATACTCTTCAGTTGGGAAATGGGAGAAAGTGGCTGAATTGCGTTCGTTGATGAAGGAAAAAAGAATCCACACCACACCTGGATGCAGCGTAATCGAGCTACGAGGAACGGTTCATGAGTTTATAGTAGACGATGTTTCGCATCCGCGGAAGGAAGAAATCTATAAAATGCTGGCGGAAATCAATCAGCAGCTGAAGATTGCGGGTTATGTGGCGGAAACCACATCGGAACTGCACAATCTTGATTCGGAAGAAGAAAAGGGATACGCGTTGACGAACCATAGCGAGAAGTTAGCTATTGCCTTTGGTATTCTGGTGACTCCACCAGGAACAACAATTAGAGTGACCAAGAATCTTAGAACTTGTGTTGATTGCCACACTTTTGCAAAGTTTGTATCTCGTGTTTATGATCGTGTCGTGATCGTTAGAGACCGTTCCCGGTTTCATCATTTTAAAGGTGGGTCTTGTTCTTGTAATGACTTCTGGTGAATGATTTATAAAAATGTGCTTCAATACCATGTTTTCAAAATCTTCAAAAGTGAAGCTAAAACATTCTTTATTCTACAACAAGAAAATGTCTCGCCGATGCAAGAAACATGAAAAAAAGTAAACAAAACAAAACTCGAAATGATCAGATGAAAAATGTTATCAGCTTCTCTGAAGAATGTTTTCATGAGTGAAAAATCACGATCTAGTTAGATGCTGCAGGCTTGTTTGCAAACGCAATACCTTTCTCGATACTCGATTTCAGTTCAGTCTTGAGAGCTTCTAATGCTTTCTGCTCATAGTCAGTCAATCCCTGGAGATCAGACTCGATTACAGCTTCAAGTCCGTTCTTCCCAATCTTGATCTGTGACGCAAAGAAAGGAAGATCAGTCAAAGTCGAATCCACAAACGAGCACTCGTAGACATCTCCATCTCCATCAAGAGCGCGAAGAGACGACTCAACAAATCTCGCTGCAGCATATGCCATTGACAAAGTAGCTGAACCAGCACCTGCCTTAGCATCCACAACCTCAGTTCCAGCGTTCTGAATCCTAACAGTCAGTTCTTGAATCTCTTCATCAGTGAAGTTAACAGAAGGTTTGGTTTTCGAAAGAAGAGGCAAAATAGTAATCCCAGCATGACCACCAATAACTGGAACATCAACATCTATAAGCTTAAGATTCTTTTTCTGAGAAACAAAAGTGTTAGCCCTCACAACATCCAACGTAGTAACACCAAAGAGCTTCTTAGGATCATAAACACCTTTCGATTTCAACACTTCAGCAGCGATAGGTACCGTAGAGTTAACCGGGTTGCTAATAATGTGAATGAAAGCATTAGGACAGTTATCAGCAACAGCTTCAACCAACGTTTTCACAATATTAGCATTGATGTTGAAGAGATCGTCACGAGTCATACCGGGTTTCCTCGGTACACCAGCAGGGATAACAACAACGTTAATATCTTTCAAACAATCAGCTAACTCAGAAGGACCAGTGAAATCACGAACTTGAGAAGGAGTGTTACAATGACTCAAATCAGCAGCAACTCCTTTGACATTAGCGATATCGTAAAGATGAAGCGTAGAGACTAAAGGAGACATCTTGATGAGAAGTGATAAAGGTTGACCTATACCTCCAGCAGCACCAAGAACAGCTACTTTGTATGAAGCATTGATCTTGAATCCATATGGTTGCTTGTCATCAGATGATTGGGATTTCATAACAGAGCCGCGTAGAGTCTTGGTGAATAAAGATGAATCTTGACCGGAGATTAGAGATGCTGATCTGAGACCGGTGAAGCTAGGGAGTGAGTTAAAGTTGAAAACTTGGGATCTTGACATTGGTATGGAGCTGGTTGCTCTAGAGGAAGAGTAAGAGCCAATTGAAAACAACGAAGCTGATGTTGCTGCCATTTTTTGTTTACCTACATGAGGCAGAGAGATTCATATCATATAACTTCAAGAAAATTGAAAAAAAAAATAAGGAATTAAGAGAAGAAACAGAAACCCTAATCGATAAACAAGATCGAAAACATAAGTTTATACACAGTAGAGTTAGCTATAGAGGAATAAATCGTAAAATCGAAGAAAAATGGGTGCAACGTTCTACAGAATCAAGAATCAAAAATTGTAGAGGACAGAACAAATCATATTACAAATAAAGACGAATTGAAAATGAAACGAGTATGTTAAGAATCTAACCTTGGAGAAAGCTTCTGAATCTGAAAATCAAAAGGTGGAAGAGAGAAAAGGGGATTCAGGAAATGTTCTCGATTTTGCTCTGTTCGCAGGGCTCAGTGAAGAAGAAGAAGAAGTAGAGAAATGAGAGGGGGATTAGGTGAAGGTGACGACGACGAAGGAGAACAAAAAAAACTATTTATTTAAGAAAAAAAGGAAGAAGGAAAAAAGGATTTGAGATCTGTGTGTGTTGGTTGTCTCGTTGGATCCGCCAAGAGGTGATGCGTCTTTTAGTAGTGTCCGTACGACATTCAAACGCTGCGTTTTATAGTGATCCTAGTGGCTCTTTATGTGTATGTACCTTAACATATCTTCAGTTGATCTTTTGGACTAAATGCTGAACTAACCTTTTTGAAAAAAAAGGAAGCTGCATAACCTCCATCTAATCTGTATAATCTTCATTTAACCCAGAAATGTGATATTCCATTTTTAACCTTGATTCAATTGAAAATAATTAAATTGAAATTTTAAAAAAATCAGATGTCATCGCTGCCCTTCTTAATCATCTTTACACGACATTGAAGAACGAAAGAAAGAAAAAATCATCTCCGATTCCTGCAACTTCTCCGACGATCCTCCTCCGTCACCGACGATCTCCTTTTCTATTCTCGGTCATCCAGCTCCGAAAGTCCTTCCTCTTCTCGAAATCCTCAAACTCCTTCCGCTTGTTAAAGAGGTGAGATTTTGATCTCTTCAATATGTTGATAATGAGTTTTAATCTCTTCAATGTAAGTGTTATATATGAGTAATAGTTTAAATTCGAGATTGGATTAGAGCCATTGTCAAATCTTGGTTTGGAATTTCTGAATTGACGATTGGATCTGGTAGAATCGCGATTCTTGTTGGTAAAGTAAGTTCGAAAGTTAAACTCAGATAAACTGAAGTTAAACTATGTTACAGGGTTAAACTAAGCTAAACTAAGTTAAACTATGTTGCGAAGTTAAACTAAGTTATATTGTAGTTAAACTAAGTTATATTGTAGTTAAACTAAATTATACTCGTAGTTAAACCGAAGTTAAACAAAGTTAAACTAAGTTAAATTGAGGTTAAACTAAGTTAAACCGAGGTTAAACTATACACACTATACTCCGATGTTTTTTATTATTTGTTTGCGAGGACAATGACGCCATTTATTTTCGATTATGGTGGACATTATTCACATATGGGAGATGTTGTTAAATGGAATCCAAAAGAATTTCAAATATATTCTTTATTTACGTATGGTAGTGGGGAAGAATTCAATTACACATCGTTGATTGAGAAAAACGTAGAAAAGTGAATGTAGATGAAGCGAGGAGGTTGAAATTAAGTTACATTCATGGAGTATTGCAGAGAGTAGTATATATATCCGATGACAATGATGTATTGGGATACATATGGTTATGTGAAAATAAAGAGCAAACTTGTTTTGGGAGTAGATTTTAATTAACCAAAAAGGGGGGGTAGAAGTTTTTGTTTAATTAATCGAAAAAGTTCACAAGGTTCAAGACAAGAGATAACGCCCCGTAAATCAAGTAGATTTTGGAATTTGTGATGAGGTTAGGAATGATCTTGGAGATAATGTAGATAGAGGTTGTTGGTGTTTACAAGAAATTGGAGAATCATCATAACGACAGATATTGATATGAAAATGGGTGTCGTTGATTGTAAAGGTACAAGTTGATTTGGATGTCGATGAGTATCGAGGCACAATTGCTTATCCGGTGTCGATAACTATCAAGGGGCCGATGGTGTGAACCGATGATGTTGTTGATGTTGTAGAGGTTGAATGGGATGATGGCATTGATATGAGGGTAAAACAAGAATTTGATAAAGAAGTCCAAGATATAGTTGATAGAGCTGTACACAAGAATTGCTTCGAGGTCGCTACGATCAAGTCAACACGTAAGTTGTTAGTGTATAAATGTCGAGGTATTGGTTGCAAATGGTCATTACGAGTTCGACGGAAAGGGTTCAGATTGTTGGTCTGTTAGAACATACAACAAGATGCATACATGCTCTCGGCTAACTACGAGTTCAAGCAACATAAAAAAAAGGAACACCGCGATTAGTTGCATCAGTTGTGCATGAGGATTATCCGCTGAATATGAAACTCCAACCCGAAAATGTTGATTGGTTTAGTGCAAAGAAGGCTAAGTTGTAAGGTCTCATATAATACCGCTTTGAGAGGAAAAAAACTAAGCGGTAGCAGATTTTGGCAGCCCAGTAAGATTGCTATAAAATGTTGCCTTCTTATTTGCACATGTTGGAGAAGTTGAATCACGATGCGTTAACACGGCTGGAATGTGGTGAAGGAAACAAGTTTAAGTATGTTTTCTTCAGCAATGGGTGCTAGTATAGAAGGATTTCAAATGTCTCGGAAAGTTATCATTGTGGATGGAACTTTTCTTAAGATCATATATGGTGGAGTTCTGATTGTTGCAACTGCTCAAGATCCAGAGCATCACAATTATCCTCTTGCATTTGCGGTAGTAGACGGTGAAAACGATGCAAGTTGGAGATGGTTTCTCCCCGACGTTGAAAACAGTTGTGCCCGATCACCTCGAGCTTGTGTTCGTTTACGAAATAAAAGCATCATAAAAACTGTAGGGAAGTGTATCCCAATGCTAAGCATGGATATTTTTTGTGGCATATGTCTCAAAATGTGAAATCACGTGCTTATGGCGTTAACAAAAAAAGTTAGCAGCCAGTTTAGAGAATGTGGTCGGATTTACGAAGTTGAGTTCCTCCGAAGTTTATCATGATTTTAGGATAAGGTATCCTAAATGTGCTGAGTATCTAGATGAAAGTGTTGACGATTGTAAGTGGGCAAGATGCTATTTTCCGGAGAAAGATACAACATATGCACCACCAATTCATTGAAAGTATCAATGGTGTGTTCAAAGATCAAAGAAAATACCCGTTGCTACCATTGTTTGATTCGATTATTGCCAAGATTTGTGAATGGTCCAACAAGCATAGGAAGGCTGCGGAGGTACCCCTACCCAAAAACTAGTACCTTCTGTGTATAAGTTATTGCACACGAGATGTGAGATTGCAAAGAAGCTAATCGAGCTAAACAGTTATATGCTTGAATACCGGTGATTGGAGAAGATGGAAAACGTCACATGGTTGATCTTAGAAGCAAAAGTTGTAGTTGTAGGCGTTATGATATAGACAAATATCCATGTGAACATGCGATTCTGCAACTATGTTCCACGGAAAAACGTCGAGGTCGATCTACACGAGTCTTGCTCACGTTATTATTTTCTTGAGAATTGGGTGACGGCTTCTGTAAGACCATCTATCCACGAATACATCTGCGTGGGAAGTGCCTACTCATATTTCGGTAGATGCGTTTACCTCCAGATTACCCAAAAAAGAAAGGAAGAACTCAAGAGGCTAGGTTTCCGTCGGAGGGGAACACCAAGGAAGAAGATCCCGAGGACTTGGAGGTTACTTTAATATGTCGACGTAATGTATTTATTTAAATTTGTTGAAATAAGACTTGTGGTTGTTTTTTTGTTGCTGGATGTGTATTTGATATATCAGGTATAACTTCTTAAATCAAGTTAAACTATATCAAATTTAGTATTACCGAGTTAAACTAGTGTTAAACTATGTTATATTTACTAAATTGTTGAACTCTAGTTAAACTGCTGTTAAACTCCATTAAACACGGTCATATTAACCAATTAAATTTTTCCGAATTCTTCAAGCTGTAAAAAAATAATAATTGGCACATATGGTTAAGCTTGGAAAAAAAAAAAAATTTTAAAAATATGATATATTATGCATGTTCACCTTCATATCTCGGTAAAAACCATATACAATGGATGTTAGTTACTTATAAGTAGCATATGAATACTAAAATGAAATATAACTATTATTTAATATATATAACATCATAATACGATGTTAAATGTGTGTTAAAATATAATTTCTGAATGGTAAACTAGTTTAATTCATTTAATAATAGGGTTAAACTATATTTATGATTTTCATCATGAAAGTTAAACTCTGTGTAACTTTGTTAAACTAGATTTTTAGTTAAACTAGATGGTTAAACTATATGTTAAAAATAATATGAATAACTTTTTTTTGAAAAGAAATACGCCTTTTAATTTTTAATTAATAAATAATATAAAATTCAAAAATATTTAATTTTGAAAAATTTTATAATTAAAATTTTAATTATTTAAACTGAAGTTAAACCGAGGTTACACTTTTGTTAAACTTAAGTTAAACTGAAGTTAAACTGATGATAAACTTAAGATAAACTAATTTAAATTGAGTTAAACTGATTTCAAGTACAAACTGAAACACTTAGGCCTTTTGTTTCTTGCTACCTCTCCCACCTCGACCTCCTCGACCTCCTCTACCACCTCGACCTCCTCGACCTCCTCGACCTCCTCGACCTCCTCGACCTCCTCGACCTCCTCTTCCTCCTTTCTCCCCAGTGTACGGAGTGGTAATAAATTTTGACTGCTTCCGTTTCCTTTTCTTGCCTAACCCTTCATCCTCATTCTCGGGTGGATTGTCCGTAAGCACCTCATGAGGAGGAATCCAAACAACCATTGCAGTTTGAGGATCTATAGCTGCAGATAATAGTTAAACTACTGTTAAACTAAAGATAAACTAAGTTAACGTCTGTTAAAATACTGTTAAACTACTGTTAAACTTGAAGTTAAGTTCCTTACCACTCTTTTTTCTCGACTAGTAGCACCAGCAAGTAGCAAATGGATTTGCACCTCACGCCCACTAAAATCAGACCAAGTTATATAGCCAACATCCTCCTCATTCTTCTCATCCTCCTCCAACTTCTCCTCATCCTCCACCTTCTCCTCCACCTCCTTATCCTCCTCCAACTTCTCCTCCTCCTCCACCTTCTCCTCCTCCTCCTCCTCCTCCTCCTCCTCCTCCTCCTCCTCCTCCTCCTCCTCCTCCTCCTCCTCCTCCTCCTCCTCCTCCTTCTCCTCCTCCTCCAACTTCTCCTCATCCTCCACCTTCTCCTCCTCCTCCTCCTCATTCTCCTCCTCCTCCTTATCCTCCTCCAACTTCTCCTCATCCTCCACCTTCTCCTCCTCCTCCTCCTCATTCTCCTCCTCCTCCTTATCCTCCTCATTCTCATCCTCCTCCTTATCCTCATCCACCTTCTCCTCCTCTTCACTATCATCAAACGTCTTAGGCGTCCCTATAGAAATTGTTGAAGGAATTAGTCCATTTGATTAGGTTAAACTACAGTTAAACAAGATAAAAAAAGAAACTTACATCTCCCAGGACTGTTGTTGTGAAACTCTTCCTCCACGAAAAAAGGTTCACCACTCTTGGATTTCTCCAGGTGATCAATCCTACTACTCAAACTACCAACTGTAACATCCAGAGCACTAACCTTACCGTTAATGGTTTTGAACCCTTCCATCATTGCTTTTGACATTTCAGCAATGGCTTCACGAATGCCGGGGTGCCACTTGATCTTCAAGACCAGGAAGCAGAAGCAGCAGATAAGATAGCAGTAGTAGTAGCAGATAACAGCAGAAGTAACGCAGTAGGATGGTTTCTATGAGCAAGATCTCTTTCCAAGAGATCCGTCCACAATATAAGCCCACTATTCGCTAGAACGGTGGTCCAACCATCAACTATCATGTCGTACTGTAAATCATCCTCCGGACCCATAATTTTCTCCATCAGATCCCGCTCCTCACCTTTAGCCTCCAAGACGCTTGAAATTTCCTGTTACATATACATAAACAAGGTTAAACTACTTGTTAAACTAAGTTAAACTAGTGTTCAACTACTGTTAAACTATGGTTAAACTAAGTTACACTAGTGTTAAACTACTGTTAAACTAAGTTAAACTATATTTAAACTTACTAACCGTGGAATTCCCAAGAACTGTGTAGATGTCTCCCAACCCGAAACCCTTTGTATTCAAATCCTTGAACCTGCCCTTGCACATCCTAGGGCATTAAGTCTTCCCATGGGACATCACCTCTAAAATGCTTCTTCACACCCGGAATGGCTTCAAAGGGGAGTAGCCTTACAAAACACATAGTTTAACACATAGTTTAACATATAGAGGTAAGCTAATTTAACAAATTAAAATTTACCTCAAATGGCAATATAAATCCCGGAACTACGGTACTTGAGGCTGACAGTACCCTTCATCCGGCCATAGGCTTTCAGGATCTCGCTTTCTAAATGTTCAAATGTGAGACGTCCCCATGGGAAAGTCAAACATTTGGGTAAATCATCCACAATCCTAAGAAGAAACGAATCTATTGGTCCTGCGACCTTCATTTTCCCCTTAATCACTGTGGCCAGAAACCACAAAACAACCAACTTCAACCTATCCTCCGAAGGACTCATCGAGGACATCTTCATAAAAACATGCTCCACCCAAGGCTTAGCGTCCTTCCCGAAATATTTAGTCACTAGCCGGTTCCCACCGAGTTCTTTATACTCCTCCTGGTATTGGTGGCAATATAATCCGCATAAAAGTCCATGTTCCCTAAGAGATTACCTTATAGGGACTCCATTTACAACAAACCACAATTGTTGTGGCTTCCCCGTCTTCACCAACCTTAGCATGAAACTCCAAGCACCCATGACCTTCCGGTTCTTCTCTTGATGCATATGGAACATGTGCTTAAACTGTGGATGTCGCTTGAACCACCTAAGCTCATTTCCGCCAAGTTTCTTGATGAATTCGACACACTTAAACGGATCACAACGTGTACTCATCTTCGTAACCTTTGAAAACTCGTTAGGATCAAGATAGAACCCCAAAGGCTGTAGTACCTACAATCAAAACAGTAAATTAAGTATTTCAACAGCAGTTTAACAATAGTTTAACTCTACTTTAACTCTAGTTTAACTCTAGTTTAACTCTAGTTTTACCGAAAGTCTAACTTAGTTTAACTCTACTTTAACTCTACTACTTACCATTTCTTCATCAGCACCACCACTATTTGTACCCGATTGACCTACTTCCCGAGAATGCTGTAAGAGAAACAATATAAATACATGTTAAACTAGTTTAATTATATGTTAAACCAATTCTTAATTACTAATAGTAATCAAATTATTCAAAAAATCTTACCCTTTGCTTTTTGTTTTTCCTTGATTTCTTTTTCTTCTTCGAACCGGAACTATCTCCATGTTCGGTTCTCTTTACCAACTCTAATCCATCTACAGGATCTGTACGACTTTCCACATTTGCATTTCTCGTCCTCACCATTGTCTTCAATTTTTAAACCGATCCCAAACCTGCAAAAATTTCGAATATATCAATACAATTCATACATACACAGAGAATTTAAGAGTTTTAAACCTAAATTGAAGATAACAAATCCCTAAATTGAAGAGTTGTACCCCTAAATCGAAACCCTAAATTCCTAATTTCCGCTTCAACGAAACCCTAACCAAACAATTACTAATCTCTAAACTAAAATTCAAGTTTTTGTAGTTTTCAATTGAACAAGTAAACCTTAGTTTACCTTCAGTTTAACCAGATACGCGTCAAGAAGAAAAAGAAGAAACCGAACACGAAGAAGAAGAAGAAACCGAAGAAGAGGAAGAAACGGAAGATGAGAATAAATATGAACAGATTGATTTTGATTTTGAGATGAAAGTAACCGAAAACTTACAATAGATGAAGAGATAGAGTTGGATTTTGTTGTTTGAAATCCGTCGGTTTCAAAGGAGTGGGGAGTGGAGATGTCTGTGAGAGCGAGTGAGAAGAAATGCGAGTGAGGCGAGTGAGATAGAGAGAAGGAGTGGTTTTTTTGTAATAAACACAACCTTCCTCAATTAAAATGGTCATTTACTCAATTTTATGATTAAAAGAAAATCAAAACAAAAATAAAAACATTTGGAGGTTAGTCTGGCAACTTCGAAATCGTAGAAGGTTACTCCAGCATTTGATTCGATCTTTTCTCATTTAAGTTGTTGACATTTTTTTTTTAATGTCAATTAGGTAAATAAGTATATGATTGTTTAGGGCTTGACTGGTTTATCCGGAATCATCCGCAAACGTTGCGTTATGAATAACGCTTATGACGGTTCTTGATTAAGCGTTTCATGCTAAACAAGTAAATTGTAATATACCACTCTGAACCGCTTGAAATCTCTCTATTTCAAAAGCACCTTCCAGCTAGCGTTTGCGGCTGCGGGCGGTTGGGTTTGATTAAAAAATAATTATTTTTAAATTTTAAATTTTTAATAATAATAAAATTTTACAAAAAAAATCAAAACAATTTTTTCAAAAAATATAAATTTATTATAATAAACTCTTAAATTCTTTATATATCTACTAACTAAACTAAAATATATTTATAAGTATAAAAATATTTTCTAAATAAAAAAAATGTTTCAAACCTCTTAAAATAAATAATTTTAATTAGTTATTATAAAATTTATTTAAAACTTCACTTTTAAATTTTGATTATGGTAATACAAATTTTTTTTATAAAAATTATATATTTTAAATATGTTAAACAAGATCCGATAACCACTGCCAACCATCGGGAATTTTCATAACGCATATGTTTCTGTTTATTAAACCAGTCATACAAACCGCTTAATATCGTTTATAACCGCAACTGCCCACTTCCGCAAACTTCTGCACCCGCAAACGCAACCACTGCGTTTAAACCAGTCGAGCCTTAGTAAACTAGATGTAATTAACTACGGTTTAGAAAGAAGAGAAACAAACTACTAAGTGCAAAAGACTTATAGTTATATACTTACTTTTACTATATTTTATATTTATATTCTTTATATAGTTACAATTTGCATATGTAAATAACTAATAATCCTATCTATGTTTGACAAAAGAAATGTATAGTAGAAACTTTCAAAGATGTTGGTGACGCAAATGCTGATTTATGGAGTTGACGGAAAACTCTTAAAATCTATGAACTAGCAGCTACATTCATTGGTTCATTACCACGGGCGGATTTAAAGCCCCCATAGATTTATAGTGATTTCTATTTTTATTTCCATTAATTATATTTGAGATTTGGTAGCTAAAATGGTGAAATTTCTTCCTATGTCCCCTTGATCCCACGATCATACCTATGTTTTTTTTTTACGTCAATCATACCTATGTCGCTTCTTCTTTTAATCTATTTTAATTTAGTTTTTTCATAAAAAAAATTTCTTTTATTTCCCAAAAATATAATAATATTATTAGTTAATATATTATGATCATGGTTAAAAAAAATATTTGGTAGATCCGCCATAATAGTGAAACCATTCTTTTTTTGTTTGATAATTAGACGTTTATGGGTCCACTCATAAACATTGTTGGTAGTACCAGATTATAGGCATTCACAAGTGTGCCACAAATCAAATATCCCCAGCTTCGACCAATCGGTGAGAGTATATATATCCTCCTTTGGAAATATGGGCATCATGATAACTAGACCATGTGTCCATGTTCTCCTTGAGATTTACCATATTCGTGAAAAAATACCAAAATTATAGCTTGAAGTAGTAGTATAGTATGGAGTACTCGTTTATGGCCGATTCTGAAAATGCAGGCCCAGAACAAAACAAAAATTGGGGCCTTTTACAAACTTAATCAAACACGTCCAAAACAAAAATAAAATAAAGAGAAGTATGATAAAGAGAAATTTAATTCTAATTAGATTTTTTAATATTTTATTTTTCCACATCATTATCGTTTTGTTTCTTTCTTTATCCTAACAATATACATTTTATTTTTTATTATAAATAATATATATATATATATATAATTGTAATAGTAGGAGGTTCTATGCCAAAGCCCATAATCCTCCATGCACGAAACCACATCATGTAATATTAGTTTCGTCTAAAACTATATATGCTTAGATACGGTAATGCGTTTATCTTCTGGTTTGCAATAAAGAATCTATTTGTGAGTTGAAGCAAGAATGAGAAGATGAGGTATTTCTCAAGCTTGTCTCTTTTGTAGAGAGCCAGACAAACTCCAAACCACATTCTTGTACACCATCTCAGTCGGAGGTGTACTGTACGGTAATATTTTAGGAACAAGAATCACACCTAGAAGGCATGATACTCCAAAGAGTATATCCCGGATTTCACCAAATTTAAACTGTATTATATAAATTAAGTTGAAAATGAAACGAGATGTTGAAGTAAATCCATATATCTATATGTAGCATATATATATTAAGTTATTAATATTATCATCTTTCGATTTAATAACTGGACTACATGAAAAACTATATGCTTTTGAGTTTTCTCCCTAGAAAAGTAAATATAAAGTCTAATTAATCGTCTATAGACTCCAATGTTAACTAACTCAATTCATAATCCGTAATAATAATTAAACGTAGCTTACTTATACATAAACTTATCGACACTCTAATTATATTAATTGATTTTTCTTCATTTTATCTATCAGCAATCGACGACGCAGCCTCGCTGACGTGGCAAGTGGCGATTGTTGGCACCCGAACCTGGATAATCGTTTAACTCCATGGCCATCCTTTCTTCTACTTCCTTCACCACATCCTAATAACATTATTTTAAAATAAAACCAAATTTATATCTTTAATAACCTAATTATATAACCTCTTAAGAACACATATACTACATGTATATACATAACGCAAGAACTAACCAGTAGTGTATCTTGTTGAGGTAGATCAATATGATCGGGCTTCTCCATCAAACTCCCAAGTCCTACGCACGTACAAAAATATAGATGAGATAAGTTCAAATATATTAAAATTTACTACAAAAAAAAGATTTAAGAGAGATGAAGATCTTACTTGAAGCATGGGAAGGGAAGAAGAAGAAGAAGTGAGATAAAGAAAAGAAGAAGATCACGAAGATATGGAAGAGAGCTTTGTTGGTCATTTGAAATGATGATTTCTTACAAAATAAGTAAATTAAAACCTTAATTTTCGTTGTGAGTTTTGAGTTTTGTCTTTGTGGTGGTTTCTTTTATAGTTAGTTCTCTTCGTTCATCCAATTTGAGCATTTTATACTATTTTCGTGGTGGGTTTTGATCACTAAATTAAATATGAAACGTTTTTATAAACCTGATTTGGAGTGCTAAAGTCTTGTGTATCAATTTACCAAAATGTCTAAACTTGAAGAAAACAAACACGAAGAAACAATTGCAATCGACGCGGTTTAACTTTTCCACGTTTAGTGCAGTTTAAAATTTTTATTGGACTATATAATATAAAGTACTGATTTTAATTACAGTGTGAAAAATGTGTGTGTACTCGATCATACTGTATGATTCAAACAAAAGCAAAATCCTAATTTCATTGTTTGAATTTTAATTTCGCTAGATTAAACGAATCTTTCGTAGTTATCAATGTTTCTACATAAAATCTTACAACGAAATATAAAGATTTTGATAGTTTTTTCCAATCAAAAATTATAATGTTGATAGTTTTGGGGATTTTTGTAGATTGTTCTCTTCCTTCAAAGTATGAATCATTTGTATATGTAAATGATCAATAAGAAAGTTGTAGAGAAATGATGGATGCTGGTTAAAGTGGTGGAATTGTGAGAGCCAATGGGCATGACTACTTAATTTCGAGTGTCTATTTATAATTAGTTATTGACAAATGGGTCGAGTCAAGGGAAGCTTTGTGTCTTGTGCTTTAGGCTCACGTTTAATATGCTTTATTCACTTGTCAATTCTCATTTGACTAATCATATTTGTTCACAAATGTTATCATTTATCAATATTAACTATATGCAATTATAAAATGACTAACATTCTTTGGAATTTATACATACTATATATATATATTGAAATTTGCGCTATTTTCAAAACTTTCATCCACTATCTGAATTTTATGAAATCAAATACTATACATTGGATAGAAATAAATCACACACTACAACCTATAAAGCAAATTTGCATACTTTAATAACTATTTTCAAGGTTTGAGGAAAAAAAATAAATAAATATTTTCGAAGATACAATTAAATCTTTAATCGCAGTCACTATGATGGAAGATAGGTAAGCATAGACAGTATTAAAAAAAATACTTACAAACCATTTACAATTAATTGTTTAGACATGTTGACAAAGTATACATATCTATGTATATTAATAATTCATTTAAATAAAGTTAGAATATATGTAAGTGCATATATGATACCTGCTTGTCAAAATCATGGCACTAACTCTTAATGATGTTTTCAGATCACTTCACGAATGTGGCTTCTATAGTGGCTAAGACATCATACCGCTTACTCCTAATATGCCATTCATTTTTATTTAGGTACAACTTTTTTAATATTGTTTTTTTTATTTACAATATCAAACCTCATATTTTAAAAAAAAAATAGTGCAAAACCTCAGAAATGAAGTACTTAGAATTTTAATAATGCCTTTTTGTAGAAATTCTTAAGTTTTTTAATCTCTGCATCGATGTCTAAAGAGATCATTGTTAGTTTTCCGAAAATTATGGATTTATGGCAGAAGAGATGGGGTTATAAATGTATTTTCTTCAATGTAGATTAACTGTTTTTTAAGTGCATTCCACTTAACGCAGCTAGCTTTATGGGCATATGCATGCACTGCTTTTTTTACAAAATGTCAAAATATATCACAATGTCGAAAAGTTTATAAGCACAATTGCAAAGACGTATGTTCTTGGAAAGTTTCCCATTTTGTATTTTAAGTCAACAAGAAATTTTATAAAAATTCGATAGTGGGCTTTGGATCACCTCACACCTTCTCTCTGTGTTTCTCTTTCTCAATATAATTATACTTATCATTTAATTTCATTTTCTTAATTGACATTAGCAAGAGAAGTAGGAGTACATTTTAGATAAACACTATAAAGTGACAGAGTTTGACTTTTTAGTTTTGAGGAAAGCTCCAACTTAGAGAATATTTAGAAAATTAGCTCGGCTTAAGTGGACGAATGGTATTAATTCGGATTCGGGTTTGAATCAGTTTATATCGGTGTATCAATTAATAGTTTAATACCAAACCAGTTGATTTAAACCAAAAAAAAAAGAAGTTAGATTGCAGGTCAAACAGTTCAGTTTGATTCACATATTCATGTTCTTCTACTTTTTTTTTATATCAACCACATATTCATCTTCTATACAAGATCATGTTTATTATTAAAAATTACTGAAAATTATCCTAGTTATAGCATTTTGAGAATGGTAATAAAGATATCTATATATATATAATGGTAATAAAGATATCTATATAATGTTAAAGTTGTTTCTAAGAACACTCGGAATTTAAGTAAAATAAAAATTTAGGAAGATGTTGTAAATTGTACAACTAATGCAAAACTCGAGCAAAAAGATAATTATCCTTGTCTCTGCTTTTGGAAGAGATACTTCTAAAGAAGTCAAGCAAAAAGATTATTATCTCCACTTTTTGACTAGGTATATACTGATCCAGATCCATCTCGACTTCTTTATCCTTATGTGACACCACCAACGCGATTTATACTTCCTCCACCGACACGTTCCACGGCCCTTGTGATATGGGATGTTTATGAGTCAGCTTATCCATTATTTGCATCAACAAATGGTCGTCTTGTAGACAAGATCAGAGTTTTTTTTTATAGAAAATGATTAAACCTGCACTCTATTCGCACTTTCTATCCGATAAAGATAGATGATCCAGAATATTGTAGATCGGTGAAAGTCTCTAATGCTATTAATGATAATCCTGGACTGAATTCCTGTAAGGTGGAATATCCTTGTTCAAAATATCGAGGAACGAAGCGACTTCCTCCTAATTCGTATGAAGACTATGTAGATTTGAAAATGTCTAAAGTTATTTTTAACTAGGGTTTTTGAAAAGAATCAAGGCCTCTTCTTGTAATAACCGGTGATTCTCGGTTGGCTCGTACCGTCAATGTCATGGTATGAAGACTATGTGGATTTGAAAATGTCTAAAATCATTTTCAACTAGAGTTTTTGAAAAGAATCAAAGCCTCTTCTTGTAATAACCCGTGATTCTCGGCTGGCTCGTTACCAATGTCATGGTAGATCATGGTTTTATAGTGCATGTGGTAACAGATGTCACTGACCCTCTGATGACAAATGTTTTTAAAAATGTGACATCACTCACATCACTACAAAAAAAAAAGCATTTTAGATCACTTAAATTGTATCACTTGACTAAATGATATTATTTTAAATCACTTATTTATAAATGAAGTAAATACATATGACTTAACATTAATTATATTAACTGATGTTATTATTAACTAGTTTTACATCAACTAAGTTAAATTGATTTAATTTCTATTAGTTTGAATCACTTACCAAAAATGATATAAAATATAAATTTACATCAACTATCTAATTGATGCATCTATTAATTTTTGGTAGCATCATTTTTAAAAAGGGAATTTAATAAAAAAAAACTCTCAACTTTGGTCACATCCATATTTAAACATTCAACTATTCTTTTAGTAAAAAATCTCTTCAGCTTTAATCTGTTAATAGATTTGATCCTCTCTAAACTGCTTCCGTTTTTGGTGACAGAATATTATTTTGAAAGACATAAAACGTCTGAGGCATTTGTATTTTCATAGAAACAACAAGATTTTTAATTGAAAACTACATGAAGTGGATGTAAAAATTTTGAATTGGAAAACTTATGGTTCTAGTTTCGTGATTTTATTGTGGATTTTGAATGGATTAGTTTGGTGTTTAGAAGGTTTAAAAATAAATAAAATACACAAAACATGAACAAATATCTAACAATTCAAGATATTGAATAATATTTTGTTTCAAGAAATCGACCAAAAAAAACCTAGCAACATTTTTTAACAAAAAGAAAACTAATAGTCATACGAAGTACTACCCATTGCAAAATAAAAAACTACAGATAACCTAAAGTTGACTGTTGACACTACCCCATCATTAATTTTGAAGAAAAAATTGTGTTGGTTTAGTGGTAGAGTTTTCTTGACCCACAGTCTTCTATTTTTTTCTTGGTCTTCCTTGAGGCTTGTTTGGTGGTTTTGGTACTTCTTTCTCTCTACGACCTATGCTATTACTTTTCGTTCAGGAATTTTTGTAGGTTTACGGTTTTAGGATTTAGGATTTAGGGAATTTTTAGGTTAAACTAAAACAGAGTGCACTTTATATTGTTTTGTTAGTTTTTCAATTAAAAATCTTGTTGTTTCTATGAAAATACAAATACCTCGACGTTTTATGTCTTTCAAAACAACATTTTGTCACCGAAAATGGAAGCGGTTTACAGAGGATCAAATCTATTAATTGATTAAAGTTGAGATGGTTTTGTACTAAAATAATAGTTGAGGGTTTAAATATGAATAAAGCCAAAGTTGAGGGTTTTTTCATTAAATTCTCTTTTTTAAATGATGCAAAACTGAAAAAATGACAAAATTATAAATGTATCACATCGGATGATGAGGGAAGGAGCTTTTGACAATTGCAATTATAAATATTGCATGTTCCAATACCAATTACAGTAAAACCTCTATAAATTAATAATATTGGGACGAGTATATTTTTATGATATTTTATTAATTTATCGAGGTTATTAATTTATATAGGTGATATTTGGGTCAAAATAACAATTTGGGAGCCGAAAAAATTATTAATTTAGCGAAGTATTAATGAATCGAGTATTAATTTATAGAGGTTTAACTGTATTAATGCCCATTTGATTTATTGGACCCAAGTTTTACAATAAATCCGTATAGAAACCGATATAAATATTTTAAATAAAATAAAATATGCTAAAATCAAGTTATTATAAATGATATAATTATTAAATCGACACTAGTGTCAGTATCAATTATTTATAAGTGATAGAAATATTGACATTAATTATTATAACCTTTGCAAATACTAAGATTACTTATGCAATATGATTAAAAAATAATATCATTTTTTGTTATTGACACAAATTAACATCAATTATAATAACCGATGCAAATATTATGCATAATAGCATCAGTTGTTAAAAAATGATGTAAATTATTTGCATCACCAAAATTAGAATCATTTATTTAAGTGATGCAAAAATTGTTTACATCATTTTTAACTAATATAATATAAAAAATAAATGATGTTAAACAACTTTTTTGTAGTGCATCATGGAAATAGTTTTTTTTTTTAGTGTTTGACTAAAAAAAAGACATGTTGTGTATTTAAGACATCTGCTTTTCTGTTTCCTTTATTTTAATTCTCCTGTTTTTATTTTTTTTTGGAATTCGACATTTTCTGTTTAATTTAATTTTTCATCTAAAAAAATACAACTAATGCATGATGTAACTACCTTTTTCGTAGAGAATGTATAAGGTACTTAGAATGTATATTCGGTTTAATTTAAAAAAAAAAAAAAAAAAAAAAAAAAAACAGAATATCCGGTTTGAGTTAGAAGAATATTCTGGACTAATGCAAAATGCAAATTATCAATTCTACTGTGTCTGTGAGCGTTTAAAGCGAAGCCTCGAAGGATGCCTAAAAGGAAAGAGAAGGCTTTAACTGGGCTACAATATGGACCTTTAAATGGGCTATTAGGAAGAGATGTGGTCGAGTACTAATATGGTAAAATTTAGACAATTGCTTTTTTTTTTACATGCTCATTTTTCTCTTTCGCCGAAACACAACAAACCGGAATTCGGGATAAGATTTTACAGGAAAAGAAACAAGATATATCTCATTTATGGCCCATATAAAATTTGGGATGGGAACGGGATGGGACGGTACAAGAATGGAAATTTTCAAAAAATAAACATGACAAACAAATAAAATAAAATCAAAATAAATTATAAGAATATAAAATCCTAATAAACCAAGTAACTAATCTTCATCTTTCCTTGCATCATTCTTCTTTTCATTATATATAATACATAATATTATATATATCATAAAAATTTTCTCTAAACATATTAAAAAATTTAAGATTCAATATTTTTAATTTTATATTATTATATTTATGATATATATATATAATATTATGTATTATATATAATTTTTCATGAACCCCGAATGGAATTTCGAGAATTCTCGTTTCCGTCTCGTCCCATCCCGTTCCCAAATGAGAATCAGAAGCTTGTACCATATGGAAATATCCTTCTGAAATGGGATAGGAATTTCATAGCGGAAATAGGACGGGATGGGACGGAACAAGAATTGTGTCCACCCCTAGCCGAAACTATATATTAAAGTTTTGAATGGATGCAGCGGTTGGGGTGGACAAAACTATTAACGCACAAAATCATCAGTTAACTGTAGTTATATGTGTTGGAACTAAAATTTTGGTAAAGTGGTTCCAGCCAATTTCTGATGATTGTTTTGGCAAAATATGTTATCGGAATGACTAGCAAATTAATGTATTTGATTTCTCGCAATGAACACTATAACATAGTGTACTCATATATCAAAACTAAAACTAATTTGAATGAAAAATAGAAGTTTGAAACTATTAAAATTTGATCAACTATCCAAATATGCATTAATCCATATTGGAAAAGTGAAATATATACTTCCTCCATTTTGAATTAAGTATCATTTTAGACTTAATTTTTGTTTAGAATTAAGTATCGTTTAAGATTTTCAAGACAAATGTTTAATAAAAATTCCAGTTGCATCCCTACTATTTTAATGCATTGACCAATAAGAAAATTTATAACATATATTAATAAAGGGAAAAAAAATTGTTTTCTCAATTAACGTAAAATTAGCTAAATCGACAATTAATTCTAAAGAGAGGGAGTATAACATAAGTTATGTCTTAAAGATGTTCATAAGTGAGAGTTAGTCTACATGTCAGTTTTACAATTAATTAAAATAGAAAAGAGCTGATTTGTTATTTTGGAGATACATGATTTTACTTTTTTTTTTTTTTTGAAAAAGTTATTTTACTTTTTAGTGTATTGCTTTTTTCTTAACCAATCAAACTGTTTGTCGTAAAAAAACAGTAGAATTATCTGATTTAGCAAAACAAAATAAAATGAAAGGTAGATAGAAAAAGGTGTTGTTTTTAATGTAGCTCCCAAAGGGACGCAGTGTCCACATCTTGCCAGCCGTGCTGTGTAAGGCTTAAGCACAAAGATGGTTTATCTTCACATATATTATTATTATCTATTTATTGCTTTAAAATCATTTTTGTTTGTTTGATATATTTTAAAAAAAAAAACTTGTTTCGAAAATGCTAGATTGTGAAGTACAGAGATTGAGAATAACTTATAAATACGTATGATATTTCTCTACTTTAATTTTCAGATAATTATGCTCTTATCTAATTCTTAATTCTTAACTGTTTTTTAGACAACTAAAAACACTTTTAATGGAGGTTATAAGAGAGGAGTTCTTAATTCTTAATTCTTAATTCTTAATTCTTAACAACTAAAAACACTTTTAATGGAGGTTATAAGAGAGGAGTTCTAAACTTTTTTATTAATAAAAAATAAAAAATATATCTATGAGAGAGAAAGAGTTTATAACCAATATCTAAAGTTTTTTATTTTAGAACCCCATTTGAGAGATTCTTAAGAAGAATTCTACACTTGTTTTTCATTTATTAGGTTGTTTTCTTTTCATATTTAAATTAAAATTTTTTATTTAGATTTGTTAAAACCCTTCATGGGTTCTTAACCATTGGTGATGGTCTAACATTTAATCATTTATACCAAGATTGAGAATACCTGATAAATACGTATGATATTTTTCTACTTTAATTTTTAGATAATTATGCTCTTATCTAGCCCGGGGTATTTTGGTACAGTATTTTATCTCTCTAGGGATGCTTTTTCGGAGTAATTCTCAATAAATTTTTATGTTTCAATTTA
Source organism: Cardamine occulta (assembly GCA_028015245.1). Taxonomy (NCBI): domain Eukaryota; kingdom Viridiplantae; phylum Streptophyta; class Magnoliopsida; order Brassicales; family Brassicaceae; genus Cardamine; species Cardamine occulta. Next base: position 14,060,794 of record CM051378.1, on the reverse strand, counting down.
AGGTACTCGAGTTAGGTTCGGATAGGAACCGATCGGATTCGGGTCTTTCAGGTAAAGAATTTTTGGACTCGTATAACTACCCACATAGTTTTGGATCGGATTTGGGTAGGAACCGATTGAGTTCGGATCGGTTCGTGTAGACAAAGATTGTACCAATAAAAATCTCAAATATTTTAGGTACCCAAAAAATATCCAAAATATCCAAAATATTTTATCCGAAAAATATCCAAATACCCAAAAAATATCTGAAATACCTAACAATACCCAAACCTCTATGTGTGTTAGTGTGTTTGGTTCGGGTATAACGGATATCCGATCGGGTAATGGGTAATACTTGAATCCGAACCGAACCCACGGATATTAGATTTTATGACCCATTGGGTATTTTAGCTATAACTTAATCCGATCCGAACCCAATTTTTTGGCCAGGGCTACTTTTATCTAATTCTTATATCTTAACTGTTTTTTAGATAACTAACATTTAATCATTTATACCAAGATTGAAAACTTACATTTTTTTTACTATGTAAGGATTGAAAACTTACATATTTACCAAGTTCAAATAGATTTCTATGTTGGTCAACAAAATGAAAGACACTTCTATATGGTAATACTATTACGCTGTCTAATTTGTTAATAATAATGTTTGATATTCATTACATGTATTAAAAATTGTTTATCTCATTTGATATCTGCTCTATGATGTTTATTTATTAAGTTAGTTCTTAAAAGTAAAATATAATTTGTCTTTGCTTGACCTAAAAATACCACAGGAAGCAGGTATTAAATGGTACCACTTTAAGCCAAAATATTGACATCTCAAGGAAAAAAAAGTTACATCAAAATATGTATTTTCTATTTACACAAAAAAATTGGGGGATTTTATGCAAACATACATTTTTTAAGTTTTATGCCTTCATGGTCTTTTGGAAAAAAGAAACTTAGAAATTAAAAATAAAACCCGTAAAGTATACTTTTATTTTTAATCCACATATACCTATACTTTCAAATGGAGTTTTGTTTTGATCACAAATTTTATAAAGTATATGAATTTGAAGAAATTCATATTTTTAAAAAGTATTGGCGTTTTCATAATTAACTTTTGGGCTTCCAAATGATATTCTTATTTAGAAATGTCGATTAAAAAAAATCTTCTTATTTTGCAAAAAAAGAAAAAAAAAAAGAGAGTCTGATAGAGCTTTTGGTTTCTATAATTTTTTTTGTCAGTTTTGTTTTACCCAAAAAATCCCGGATTTTTTCTTTTTCTTTTGTTTCGTTCCTCGTCTATTAGACATGTTTTTTTTTTTTTCCTTTTTTTCCTTCAGCTAAAATTCGTTTAATTGCAACCTTTTACCAAAACAAAAACGTTTAATTTCACGATATTGTTGCCATCGACATAAATACAGTACCCCCCAAAAAAAAAAATAGCGAGCGGAGCGCAAAACAAAAGTCCTGCTAAGATGCGACCAGAGTTGAACACGTGGATGGTTCGGATTAGATCGACCAAGATGAAGAAAGAAATGCATCTTTTGTTAAAATCTATGTGCAGGTGTGTCAGGGGCCCCACCAAAATCCGACGTGGTAAAAGGCGGAGTTTGATTTAGATCCTCCAAAAAACGCAAGTTGGTAATTGTACTATGTGACAGACATCTATGAACCTTTTTGTTGATAGCCAATGATTGATTGACACGTCGTTGAATCCAACCTTCCTTTGCTTTTATCCAAACCACTACTAGTCATGCAGTAGTACATTTCATCCATTCAATCTCATATGTGTAAAAACTTTTCTATATTAGCTTTTGGTCCTAAATTATATTCAAATTTCTAAATAATTAATTTCGGAACGAATTGTACAAAATGGTCATATTTGTCAATTAGGACAACATCTATCTTGTTGATAAAACTAAAATAAGATTGTGATGTTATAATTTTTGTAGGAAAACTATATGACCACAAGCTTTTAAAATGAAAAGTTATGACAATCCTAATCAAACTCTACTCCATCATGTTAAATGTATCTTTATTTTTTTAATGTTTTCATTTTTTTTTAAATGAAAAATACATGGTTTATTCCATGTGTCTACTAATGTAACAGGAAAATATACTCCATTTAGAGAGATTTCACCACAAACAAAGTAGACGAACTAATTAATTAATTAAAACTATGTTTAAGATTCAAAAATCTACTGTAGTTAAAAATTTCTGTTTATCCAGAAAGGAAAATTCTTTTAACATTTCAAAAGAATAAACTATGAATTTCTAGTGGCGAATGTTTATCTTTCAAGTAAATATTAGTCATGCTATATGTGAAAACACAAATCTCGTGTTTGCTTCTCTGAGACGACAAATTTTACAAAAAGTGACCTTATATAGAGTTACAATTATTATATAATATGCCGAAACCTAAAATATTTGTTCAATAATGTAGAATAACTTGTTAATTTTCCTTTTGCTACTTAAAACATCTATAGTAGACAAAATAAATGATATCATTTCATACATATGTAAAAATAATTTAGGTATTGATGACTTGATAATTGGTGAATTAATGGTGGAATTGTAGTTTTGGAACAAGATTGTATGGATAAAATTTCAATTATGATAGGACAAAATAAACTTGAGTAGGCGAATGACAAATAATACTAGATTGCATTGATGCTTTATAAAATGGTTTTCTTTCTTTAACAAAAGTAAATAAAATAAAATGGTTTTCTTCTCATGAATAAATTATGAGTTCAAATCTGAACTGCAACAAATCAAATGACAGAAGAAAATGCCATATAGATAGGACTCCTTATCAAGACAAAAAAATGTAGTAAATTAAAATTCTTAGGCTCTATAAAACAAACAAATTAAAATACCACATTCGTGTCTGATAAGAAATTAAAATAATGATACTTTTAAGTTGTAGTTATCATATGGATTTGAATCGACGAATATAAGTGCGACAAAAATCAAGAGAAGAGAGAAAAAAAAAAGATTAAATGCGAATAATAGACATAAAAGGGAACGAATTATTATTATTATAAATAATAAAAACCCGACAACCCGACCCGGTATTAATAAGCGAAAAGGAAAATATCGGAGGCCACATAAACTTGTGGCTGAGAATTGAAATGTGATGCTGACGTGTTACTTCCTTCTCTTTTAAACGGATCTAAATCCCTAATTTCAACAATTCACCTCCAAACCCCCAAATCTCCCAAAATAAAAATTATTAAAGAAAAAAAAAAAAATTTACAGAGTGAGAAAGAGAGACTCAACGAAGCTTTCTCGCGCCAAGCTTTTGATTGCTTAATCG